>CANSGD010001295.1:0-600000 GCA_947645195.1 Patellifolia procumbens | reverse complement strand
ACATCTGTGCCCTTATTATAGATTATGATTGTATTTTTCAATCACTGAAGCTCATAAGGTCATACGAGCTGTTCTCACAAATGACAAGCTAACATATGTTACTTGGTTATCCAAATGTGTACGGCTTAAAGATTTGCTTCATTTTTCTCTTTGTAGTTCATAGGTTCAGAACTTTGGAGTATAGTACTGCTCTTCTGTGCTGGCTGCTAAACTTGATGGTTTATGGTTAGGGATTTTGATCTTGCTTCTTTATGCTTTATTTTACGCAAATGTTTGATTTTTGACTATTAGCCTTTTCATTATCTCCCTCCATGCATGTTTTTGCACGACATTTTGTCAACATTTACCGCTTTTTCCAAATTTGCAAACCTTGATTCCCCCCAGTTAAAGTGCATCTAAGATATCGACTTAACCCTTTTAGCTACTGCATGGATCTATCTCTTGGTCTCTTGCTTAGAGGTTGTGATGCCTTACCAATTTGTCATGTTTGATAGCTCTTCCTTCCATTAGAAGTGTGCTGTTGAATTTATCTTTTTTGTTGCTATCTGCATTTATTACAGGTACCAGGTGTTTCTGATGTTGGACTGAAACCAAGACGTGTGAATAAAGTTGCTGTTATTGGTGGGGGCTTAATGGGTTCCGGCATTGCAACTGCCTTACTCTTGAGCAATGTACAAGTTGTTCTGAAGGAAATTAATGCTGAATTTCTTGCCAAGGGAATGAAAACTGTTGAAGGTAGTTTTGCTCTTTTGCTCTTTCTTTCTAAATCTTTGGGGGGGGGGGTGTCAAAATTTTGAAATTGAGCATGTGACAGTGCCTCTTCGGTTTGCATCTAAATTACTGGCTTAACCTTTTCTATGCACAATGATTAACTATTGAAGAATTGATATTATGCATTGACCGTTTTGTTCAAAAATATAGTTATCACTTATCAGGGAATCTTCTAAATGACATGTGGCAGGCAACATCAGAGGCTTGGTGACGAGAGGGAAGTTGGTGAAGGACAAGGCAGAGAAAGCACTTGCGCTGCTTAAAGGTGCATTGGATTACTCAGAATTTAAAGATGTTGATATGGTCATTGAGGTTAGTTGTCTTAAACTCTTTATGCTCCTAGCGCTTTCATTCTAGATGAAGATATGTTAGAGGAAGATGAAAAATGTACTTGCAATTTCATACGGATGCCTGATTTAGGCAATCTCATGACTTCAGAATCAGCTAAAAATGTTTGATGCTGTCTTCCAGGCTGTTGTTGAGAATATATCTCTGAAACAAACAATTTTTAGGGACCTTGAGAAAGCCTGCCCTCCACACTGTATTTTAGCATCAAATACATCAACTATTGACCTCAGTGTAATTGGAGAGAAGACCAATTCTCAGGAACGCATTGTTGGTGCGCATTTTTTCAGGTTTGTTGCTTTTCTTTTAGTTAACTTCTTTTGCCGCTGTAAAATAGATATGGCTTGGGGATTAAATTTCTCTTGTGACCCTTCATTACTGATCTGAGTCTAACAATGTGGAACCTACTTATTTCTGTTGGGGGGGGGGGGGCTTTTGATTCTTCAGTTTTATTTCCATTGATGTGTGTCGTATAATATTGGCTTGTTTAATCCTTTTCTGGTTTCCTATTGTGGAATTTTTTTGTTTCCTTTGGCCTACTTCCTCTTCATAAGAGTCCACTATTCATTTTCTCAAGTCTCTTCTGCATAGTGTGGGCACTGTTAGTCCGTGGCAGAGAAAGTCCACTATTAAGACCCTTGGTTATAGTTTCAGTATCATTAATTCATACTGATATCTTTACAAGAGAGTTTTGGGAGGGAAAACCAGCTATAATGGCCTCCCCTCTAATATATTATCTAGATATGTAGCACGTACAGGAGCAAATAAAAATAAAATTAATTGGCAAACGCGGTTATATTATGAATGAAACAACTCAGCCGTGCTTCCTAATTACATTACAAAGCAGCACATTGTTCCAATATCGATTCATAATACCGGCCAATATTATCCTCTTCCCCCTGCCCCCATTTTGGTGTTGCCTTTTACTCTAATGCGAGCAAGTTGAGCAGAAAATGAGAGCGAAGCAGTATGGACAGATAATACATAATCCATTGAGTACACATTCTATGATTCCAAATTTCTAATATGATCTGCATGCCTGGAAATAGAGAAGAATTAAATGGAAAGAGAGGAAGGTGAGAGTTTGACCTTAAATATTTAGAAAAGAGATCATAGAATGTTCAGCGATGAGGAAAGAATTAATGGCAACATGTAAAAGAGAAAATACTATGACTTTTCACTAGCCAAAACAGTAATGCACTCTGGAGAGAGTGAGTCTTAATTTCATTTGAGTCCTAATAATCGAGGGGCCCTGTGAAGTTCAGCAGCCTGCTCCTGCTATTAGCCGCCCTGCTCTCACTGATGCTTTTTTGAGGTTGTGTGCAACGAAGATCTGTATCAAAAGTTAATTGATTTGTCATAATATGGTTTTTTTAATTAATTTGGAATATTGCTGCTTTGTATTCTTCTAATCTGTTGAAATTCTGATTGACAGTCCTGCACATATTATGCCCCTCCTGGAAATTGTGCGAACAAATAAGACTTCAGCTCAAGTTATTCTGGATCTGATCACAATTGGTAAAACCATCAAAAAAGTGCCTGTTGTGGTCGGTAATTGTACTGGATTTGCTGTCAACAGGGCTTTCTTCCCATACTCGCAGAGTGCTCATCTATTGGTGAACTTGGGGGTTGATGTCTTCAGGATTGACAGAGTGATAAGCGATTTCGGCCTGCCTATGGGTCCTTCCCAGTAATTTCTTCTACTTTATTATCTGTTGTAATGCATTTGTGTGTCAATGAGTTCTGGTAGCATCTTTTATTTTCTCTCTTGTTGGCCGTAACTCCTAATTATGCTATAAATGCAACTTGTGACTTGTGAGTGCTATTTTTTTTATTGAACTTTTTTACACACTGTTGGCACTTGGAGCACAAATATGAAAATCCTTGGGCTTCTATGGTTGCCCTAACCTTTTTATATGGAGAGTAATAGTTGTCTGGACTTGAAGAAACAGCAACATCTCTCAAATCTCAGACTCTCGACTGCTTCTTACTATTACTAGTACCAAAACTATGTTTTAAAAACTCAAGTAGCATCAGGAACAGCCTAGTGTTGAAAATTGAAAGGTTATTTGTTAATTGTATGTAACTTCTTATATGTTGCACTGCCTTATTATTTCTGTCTTATTGGTTAATGTGAGTTGTTACCATCAAGGCTGAGCTAACAGTACTTGGCACTTCATTAATTTTCCAGGCTTCAAGATTTAGCTGGATATGGAGTTGCACTTGCAGTATCAAAGGAATTTCATGCTGCCTATCCTGATCGTACTTTTAATTCTCCGTTAGTTGAACTTCTTGTAAAAAATGGTCGAAATGGTAAGTATTGACTATAGTAGCTATTGGTAATTGGTGAATTTATTCTAGCTTCCGTTTGTTGTCATAACTTTGGCGATGTTTCTGACCTTACAGGTAAAAACAATGGGAAAGGATACTATACATATGAAAGGGGCAACAAGCCAAAACCTGATTTTTCTGTGCTACCGATCATTGAAGAATCTAGGAGGATAACTAATATTATGCCAGGTGGAAAGGTAAAAGACATGATATAAGCAGTCTATGCTGAATACAATTAGTGAATCTTTGGTGAATTCTGTTCCAATTTCCGATTTCTGTGCAGCCTATAACTGTATCGGACCAAGAGATCTTGGGGATGATACTCTTTCCAGTTGTGAATGAGGCGTGTCGTGTTTTAGATGAAGCAGTGGTGGTTCGTGCATCTGATCTAGATGTTGCTTCCTTTCTTGGGATGAGCTTCCCTTCATATCGGTTTGTTTACCGCTTGAGTTATTTAAGTTTGTGTTCTGTTTTTAAGTTTCAGTTTTATAGAGCAGAGGATATTGAAAGGCTCGTAACTAAAGATTTCTTCTATTCTTCCAGCGGTGGTCTGGTTTTCTGGGCAGATGCTGTAGGGCCAAGCCATATATATAATTGTCTGAAGAAGTGGTCGAATCTGTATGGCAATTTCTTTAAGCCATCACGGTTCTTGGAGGAAAGGGTTTCTAAAGGCTTGTTATTGGTTAGAGCATTATCTCATTTCTCAGCCTCCTTACACTTTTTATCGCATCAATTAATGTGTTGAATTATTTATAAAGTGGAAGCACTTTCCTGCAACTACCCGAATAAACCTCGATACTCCGAAATGGATGTGAATCTTGGACACTATTTTGAGCCAAAATATTAATTTTTATATATAGCCGAGTCGGACACTTGATTGCATACGGACATGAGTTCCCGAGTCTGATTAGCATAGCCCTTTGACTTCATAGAGATCATCAAAAACTGCCTCCTAACGTTATATCATGTCTTTTCTTTGCAGAGTGAGCCAGCTTCATCATCAGCTTCAAGGTCACGCTTGTAGATCGGATGTCAATGAACTCGCATCACCATTTTGAGAAGAGTCATTTGACAAATAGCATCACTTCAGTGGGTTACATAACAGTGGAAATTGTTTTTAGCACAGCTCCTTAGTTTTTGCGGTTCACCTTCCTGTAACCCGATTTCTCCTCGTAATATGGGGGGTGGAAAGCATGGGTGGGGAAAATAAATGTAAGTCTTGTAACAGCTAAACATTCATGAGATTGTAGAAAAGAAATGGACTCACAATTTCTTCCAAAACTGATCTCGCAAATCCTGAGATCTATTTTTTTTCCCTGCTTATTTATTGATTTACCGTGCAGTTGTTCGTAAAGCAGCTTGCAGAAGCTTTAACACTGAGATTTGCAGTTTCTTCATGTAATAAAGCTTTCTATCTTGATGGTATTATTAAATTACATGACAGATGGTGTTTGAGCTGAAATTATCCTCATATAGTCATATGCATCACTTTTATTCTAACTTAGTTCCTTTTAAGTTTTGTATTAGAAATTGTACATTCAATTTGTTCGTCACAAAATAAATGTTCTATAGTACGTCAACAAAAATTTTGATCTGTAGGTAGTTCGAAAACAGATTTTAATAGCGAGTGGTAGTATTGCACAATTCTGTTAAATGGAGCTTGTACAGAATAGATGAAACCAAGGAAAGCCAGGCCTGATCGCCTCTTTGTTTCAGCACATGGTTATGTTGCTCTCATGCTCCGGTGATGATCATGGTCTCAGCAATTGCAATCTGATTGTGAGGAATCTTTACACTCGCAACATTAGTATATTTAAGGGCCTCCTTATCAGGGTTGGCTAAAGTTAGCCTGACCTACCACAATCGCGAGCCAAGCTCACCTCGGAGATCTAGATCATACTCCCATGTCCCCCTGACGCTTATGGTGCTCTTACAATCTACGCGGTTTTGAGCAGCTATCATATTTTATTAAAAAACAGAAAGGAAATTACAATAAAACAAAATATATTACGTGTGCAGAATAAGAATCATAAGCGGGTGTGTAGGATACGCCAGTTTGCCCACTGCAGCACAGCGTATGGGAGGAGCGGTCCGGATCATCAGTTGTTCCTTGGTCAAGCTGTTGGAAAAGCAAGGCGACCACCGTGAAGCACAGCAGGTTTGCACTAAATGATATATTGCGTACAGTATCTACTTATTCTATAGGATAAGAAAAGAACAAGCAAAATTATATTAGTACTACTTAAAATTGTACAGTAAAAGTGTACAACCCAACAAGTATACAAAAGGAATAAAGGAGATGGTTTAGCCAAAATTTCAAAGTGAAATAAAATTTTCACTCCTCTAGCTCAATTTCACCATCTAAAATGGCATGCCTGGTTAGCACAATCTCCTTGACTAGATTTCTGTAGGTAAAAGGTCTAACGGCAGCTCTAAGAAAAATCTCAGGAGGAATTCTACTCTTTTTAGTCCTCTTTCTCCAAGGACCCAACCCAATAACTTTCCATTCTTCTGGACTCACCTTAGCTCTTTTACCTCGCAAAGCAGTCTCATCGCCATCGTTATCAGCTATGCCATCATCTTCGTCACTACCATCGTCTTCGCCACTGCCATCGTCTTTGTTACTTGCACTTTCACTTTTCTCCATTGCCCTTAACTGCTTGTCATAAAAATTGCTTGTTTTTTCTACACTCTGTTTAACAAAATTCTCCATCTCATTGTTACTTCTAATTGCCTTCTCAAACTCTTGTTTCCAATACTTCTCATCCTCTTCATTGTCTTCGACGCCTGAATCCTCTTCTAGCAATCCCAATTCATCCTCTTCCTCATCATTTGTGTTCATCACAGCATCATCATCTAGTTCATAATCATCATCCTCGCTATCATCATCATTGTTGTTCTCGTCTATGTCATCCTCGATCCATTCCGTAAACTCTTTCTCACCTAACTTAACATTATGGTGATGCAAATCACCACCATCCTCATCCTCATCAGGAGCATCACATCCCATCTCCATCTCCTCTAACTTCGCCTTCCATTCTTTGGTGTAAGGATGCAAGAGCTGAACGGGATGATTCATCAACAAAAACTCCAAACATTTCGACTTCTTTTCATCGCTCAACTTCTCATAAGCCTTCACCACATCATCCACATACGCCTTTGGGCTCACCCTCACAATCTTACACAAACCACCAAAGTAAGTACACAATTGAACTTTCCCCTCATCATCCTTCAACTCAAATAAGTAATCATTCTCTGTTTTAGGGTTGAGAAACGGCAACATTGCCTTGAAGAAGTTAACTTGCGGCTCAAACCGGCATTGATAAACTGGTCTCTTGACATATATTATATCAGGTCTCATCCAAGCTGAACATTGCGTGATCATACCCCTTGTTTTGTTTCCTAACCTACCCATCAAATTCCATTTATCCACCCTTTGATCCCCAGCTTCCAGTACAACTTCACACACCAGAGTCCACTGCTCCCATGGCAAATCACTAAGCCTCCATTTTGGATGTCGAACAAACACCCAAAAATTTTGCAGACCAATATCCAAATTAAAAGTTCTCAATCTGTTCCCAAAATCCTCTGCCATTTCATGTTGCTCAATCTTTTCCCACTCCTCATGATCTCTCACCTCACCAATAATGGTGGCACATTCATCAGAGAGTCGTCCACGGATAGGATCTCCAACTACAATCCCACGCCAAGAGTATGGCCCGAATTCCCCATATTTGTACCAATCATAAGGGTGTTTAAGATTTGGGTCATCTTTGCTCATAAACCTAACCATTCTATCATAACCTAAGCCAATCATCTGGAGTTCTTCTTCAGAAAAATTATCAGGATGGTTTTTATGTGGATTTTTAAGCCTGTAAAAGAGGCTTTCTGCTAGCTTACGGGACTTTCTCCTAGCATTGCGCTTTGCCTCGCGACGGAGCTCAGCGCTACCCTCAATCCGTCCAGTGGTGGGTGTTTTCTTGCTTCGACCAGCGGCAGGAGGGATGGGAAGATGGCGGGGGGAGGAGGGATGGCGGTGGCCATATGAGAGATGTTTAGGACTTTGGAGAGAAAGGGTTTTAAGGAAACAAGTAGTAGATTTGGGTGTGAAACTAGGGTTTAGGGATTTTTTAATTTTAAAACGAGGCCATTTCCATATGGGGTTGGAAAGAGAAGGGTTTAAGGATTTGGAGAAGGTGAGATCCTGAGTCAACATTTAAGAATTCTGATGGCTGGACAATATGTAGGAAGATTATGGAAAAATTCAATCACTTCTGCATCCCTCTCATCCAAGCTTTTGATTTCTGCTACTCTATCAGATCCTGTAAAATTCTGTGTTTTTACAAACTTCAGTACATCAACAATCATTCACTGAATATGACGTTAGTTCAATTCTCCACTATTATACAAACCAATCACTCACATAAATATTACTTTAGTACAATACCAAAAGGTTTCATATCCATTTCCAACTCAATAAATCTTCATATCCATTTCCGACTTCATCTTTGACATTAATAACTCATTGACAAACCAAATTCCAAACTAGTATGTACTTAAATCTAGAAAAAGAGCATCACACAAGCTGCAAATCTATGAACCCCAAAAAATGATAGAGGTTAGGCATAAAACCAAGATAAATTACGTTTATCTACAGAAGTGATAAGTGCAACACTAAATTAAGAGTTACACTTATTCAAGGCAAAAATCTGAAAATTTTAGGATTTTATGATTCAATTACTTACTAAAGTACAATTATTCAAAAACATCTATGTAACACCCAAATCAGCAATATCGCTAACAATCAACATCAACAATAGCAAACTAATCTGAAGAGAGAGAGAGGAGGGGAAAAGTGTGGCACCTTATGTGGGGGCAAGGCTAGGCGGTGGCACCACCGTGGGTGGGCAGTCTTCGGGAGCTGTGCAAAGCACAGCAGCAAAAGAGGTTGGTAGCGAGCGTGAGGCGCACTTCTTGGGCTTGAGCAAGGCAGCAGAAGAACAGTGAGGGTGAGAGCATGAGAGAGGGAGGAAGAATAAGAATGAGAGAAGAAATAAGGGGGTGTTTGATCTCCCCAAGGATAACGGAAAAGAGTTCAGAAAGGGATACAAGGAGGAAGAAAAGAAATGACTCTGAATTCCCTGTTTGTGCCTGTTCTGAAAGGGAATGATCTACCCCGAATTCGTTTTATGGCTGTTTGGTTATCAAAGGAGGGAATCAACCTGTTTTCGTAGTTAAAAAATCAGATCAACATAAACATGTAACAAGAACAAAACAGAACCAAATAACTGTGGCAAAATCAAACAAAAATTACACAAAATGAAACGGGCATAGAGTAAAGATTGCTGCCAAATGTGAATTACTTGAACATCACCAAACCACCAACATACTTGATCTCATACGAAGATATTAGAGATATATTGAAAAATCCTATACTCATTGAACACACATCAACACACTGAGTTTATATTATAATTCTCCTGCATAATTTATCAGGAATCCATATCAGTCAATATGTTCGACACAAACTACCAAGTCTTATCGAAAATGTCCACAAGCAAAAAACGGAGTCTCCATCGTAGAGGGGCATCAGAGCTCGAATCGAAGCTTTTACTCATTGATCAGCTATGTCCTTGATAAATACTTGCAACAATCAATTCCATTTATTTGCACAATTCTCTATAGTATCTTCACCACAAAATGAACTGGTAATATTATCTCCCCCCAGCAAGAAGTGACAAAACAATAACATGTATTTGACATAGCTACTCATCTAAGTAAGGTCACTACTGAAGACTACCCAAAGAACAAAAGGACTCCATTAAAGGGTGCAAAAAAACTCAATCTTTAGCAATTATTTATAAACAGTTATCTTATTAATAATTCTTGTTTCTTTTTCTACCCCACAATTCCACTTACACAAGACAGAGAAAATACATAGCAGCAATATACAAGAACAAAAAGCACAAACTTTATAAAAGTGGACAGCTCCATTGCCACCCAGAAGGAAGAACTGAAGGAACCAGAAATATAAAGAAGCAAGAAGGAATTACCAAAGAGAGACAGAAATGGAGGAAGTGATTCTTACAGTGCTCGTTAATGGTGTCTACTGGACATCGGCAGCGAAGCCTGCGTGTTGAAGGGGGAAGGTAACTGATAACTGGTAAGTGGTAGGATTTTTCTTCGAGAAGGGGGGAGGAGAAATGCCTAATCAATATCGGATATATGCATATATCCATCGCCTCACTTTTTTGGTAGTACATTCCTTATACATGGTAGTACATTTATTGCGAAAAGTAGTATATAACAATCGATATCTTCATAGGTATATAACTACTATATAGTTTGTATTTGGCATATAATTTTTCGTTAAGAAATGTACTACCATATATATTAGAATATACTATCATACATATGAAATGTACTACCATTTTCATTCAATATACCACCAAAAATGTGAGGCGATGGATATATGCATATATCCGATATTGACTAGGCATTGCTCAAGGGGGGAGACTGAAGAGGGGTACAGTTGGAGAAGCTAAATGGGTAGATTAGTAAAGTGGTAACTCACTTTGCCCGTTAACTAAATAATCGGGAGCTTGATTTACGACCTTTCGGGATGGAAAAAGATTTTTGGTCAGTCTTTTTTTGTTAGTGAGTGAAGCTCTCGGAAGCGAAGGGATTAGTCATTGTTACCCTTGGTACTCGAGCAGTGGCATATACTATGTTTATCACATTAACTGGGTGTATGGGTATCATAATTGACTAAGTTTTTTCTTAAAATAAGGAAGAACAACTCAAACAAGATTAGTTGGTGAAATAATAATCTTATACTATAAGGGAAGAGGAGGGGTGGACACTAAAATTAAGAAAAGAAAAACATTTAAAATAAATCAAGAAATTTCTCAAATTCTATCATTAAGGAAATAAATTTTATTTTCAATCTTAACATGAGATTTTTAGCAAAAAAATGTTTAAAACATCAAAATCTACAAAGTAAAAACAATTATAAAAAATATCAATGGTTATATTTTCTTGAGATCTATAAATAGACACCTACTTTGCTACATTATTATGTAGTACTTTTGATTTTTTTTTCTAATACATAAGTAATTGATTGCTCATAAGTGAGGTGCATTTGATCGAATTGATCATGAAACATGATTAAAAAATTTAGGATGAGAAAGAGGGATGTTGTATTTTTTTTTTTACTCAAGAGTGATGATGCTCTAAATGACATCTTTCATTACTTTTTGGTAAGATTTTTTGTCTTTTTTGGTGTTTTGTTTTTAAATTACTATTACTAATGTACTCTCTAATATTAATTACTCTTTAATCTGTATTTATATTTTTTCACTATTTAAACTCTTTTGAGATTACTATTACATCTTATAAAAAAACAAATTGACAAAAACTTAACGATTATTTTAAAAGTATGAAAAATATGTATACAATTCATTGGAGAAATTACAATATAGTTTTTCCCAAATTCTTACATATTACTCTTTCGTATGAGACACGCGATCGCACGAGGCACGCATCGCGTGCATATAAGGCTAGTAGTTATTATGTAAGCATAGCAACTTAAAACGAAAGAAGTATGTTACAATGTTTAGTATAACGTCAAGTTGATTTATTTGGTAATTTGCGCAAATGTGCAATTTATGTTAGTTAGTGAACTCTCTGTCTTGTATAAGATTGTAGTGGCAAGTTATTTTGTTTGGTGAATTCAACGGTAAATGTACATTCATATTAGTAATTGAGCAATTTGAAATCCACTATCATTTTCTCTTTATCTCTCTTATGAAAGTTGTCAACCTTTAGGATCACCCGATCATTTTCATTTGGAAAACATGAAGATATTGATTAATAATTTCAAAAACTGTAATAAAGGAGCTGTCAACGTACACTTCATATTAGTAATGTGTTGTTGAAAATATCAAAAACTGTAGAACTTCTAGGGATTAATATTGGTTAATAATTTCTCATTCCAAGAGTTTTGCCAATAGCCAATTTCACTTTTGAGCTTCAATGGTAGTCCAAAAAGGAAATTTCTGTCAAAACAAGATCAATTTGTAAGATTCAAAAACTGCTGAAATATAACTCGAACTGATAAAACTCGAAAGGCATAGCCAATAGCCATGTCAGTGGTAAATGGAAATAACAGAAGTTAAAGATGGCGCTCAAGATAAAACTTGCACTAGATAAGCAAAATGAGACAGATGAAGAATCAACTACTTATTTCACCGTTAAGGTGGAATGGAATGAAAATGAAGGTAAGTGAAATATTTCACATGTACAATGCTATCGTATAGTGATTGGCTGCTTGCTAGAATTCTAATACCAGCATAATCTTTTATAAGAGCGCAAAGTTAAGAAAAAAATAGTGCTCCATAACTTAGGCTAAAACTAAACGACTGGAAAAACACTAGCATCAACCAATACAAGATACTAGTGCATGTATACAGATCAAGCATTTTACATCTATTGGACAAATTAATCTTGGACTATAATGACTTTTGTCGGTCGTGTAGACTAGAGGGATCCGCACAGGAAAATTACCCACACCATCACCATCCTGCAATTGCACAGCATCTTAGCTTGTCGACGCAATCTCCCAACCATTTACATGTAGACTTCTAGATGCTTGGTTTTACATCACCATTTTCAGTTAGGGGGTGATTTTGAGAGATAAGCTTATTTGATGAAACAGCAGTAATGGTAGCCGCAATCATAGGAGGAGTCTTAGTTGCTGCTGCAATGACAGGTCTAGGAACACTGTTGTCATAATACTCGTGCTGATTCCGACCATCATTTCTCGATTTGGCAGTGCCATTGCCGGTTTCTTGAAAGCTCATAGACTCGGATCTAGCCAAGGAAGAACATTTTGTTTCTGTATATAGGGGCACCCAATTGTCAAAAGAAATTTAAAAGGATAACGAGCTTAAGAAATGTTAAAACATTACTGAGTTATTATTAAATTAGTATTCAATCATTTCAAGAGAAAGTGCGACGAAAAAGAGCACACTCATGATAGTTGTTATAGCTCCAATTGTGGAAGGAAGACTTTCTGCATGAGCTCACACATACATTTTCACTGAAAATAGACGACCTAACCACGCATCAAACCAGAAAGGAGAAGACTCTTTCTTTATCTCAGTTCAAAGCCCAAATCACCAGCATCACACGGTGACCCCCCTCCCCCCCAAAAAAACAAAAGAGGAGAAAGCAGCAAAAAGAAATAGTCTTCCAAAACTGAAAAATGCGCGAACAGGTAGCAAATTCATTTAATGAACCTTTGATCAATTTTTCCCTAGAGTCAGAAACCATTGTAGAAATAATTATATGGGGGATCATTACTAACCCTGAGTGAAAAGAAGGTCATGGAGCTCATAATGACAAGAGTTTTACCAGCAATATTCATGAAGCTAATGTTTAAGGTCTCCAAAATGGTTAAACTGAACAATGAGCACACAGATAGCAATTCATTTCGATAATAGACCCTCAGGTTAAATTTGCTCATAAGACAGAAACCCCCAAATAAACAATGATACTGCTACTGTGAATGTGAGACCAATGACCTTGATCAAAATGACAATGACTCACCTTTTAGTTCACCAAATGTAATAAGCCTATTAAGGCAATCTCGAAACTTCGTCAAGACAATTCTTTCTTGCTCTGCATACACCCCTGAGGTGCTCTGCTCTCGCAATCGTGAAGATGATGAGTGAACATGGTTGGCTAACCCATTAGGGGAACCAGCTGCCATGAACATTGTGTCTTGCTCATCACACCTCAAAGCTAGTGTTAATGGGGACATTGGCCTGGATTTTGGTAGATCATTGCCATCTAAGTTAGCTTCATCAGGGCTTATCCTATCATTGAGGTTCGTACTGGTAGAATTGTCAACTGCAGTTTTCACATTTGATTCTTCTTGACTCTGAAATCTGTCCTGATTTGGTGATGAAGAAGTTTCTCCTCCGTCTTCTGTCCGCTTTTCACCAGCATCATTAGATTCTGTAATAGTTTAGTATATTAGCATCTCTCAGATCAAAAGCGTGATATAATCACAATTTATGGCATTGCCAGAACCTGGTAAATTAACGACTAATTATTTGCTCAATAATTATTAGAATGGGCTACTTTCTACTTCAACCACATATAGCTCTACTAAAAATCAGTAGCCAAACTGGTAATGAGTGCCCCACACCACCCCCACCCTATGTCACAGCAGCTCTACTGTAGAGCAGTGATAATTTGATAGGTCAGAAGTATTGTGGCTTATGTTTGAATATACCTATTGATACACGTATTAACAATTTAACTTTAGTATGTAATATAAGATAGAACAAGTAGAACGTATAAAAACGAACATGTATCAGCACAAGTATGAAAGAGTATCTCCTCTAGATAAGCTAATGATGTCAGACAACTTGCTTTGTAACCCGAAGACACCTCCTTTTAGCAAGATCAAGATGTTCTAGCTCTCGCACCTATATGGGTATATGTCAATATGTGGCACAATTTGACTACCTGGCTTACAAGCTTGTGTAGGTCATTCCTCAAAACCTGTTTCCAAGACCAAACACAACTTACTATTGCATGTATGCAGCACATACAAGAAAGCTCTAAGGTACTCAGAACTGACAGCATCTTCCCCTTGTGAATTATTCAAAGCTTAAAGAACTACATGCGGACAAAAAAAGAAAAACAACTGCTCCCTCTGTTTGCTAGTAACAGACTATTTTACATTTGACACATAGACCAAGTTCATGATCAAACACACTCCAGGGGACTCTGAATTGCTATAAACTAAACTTTGACTAAAAACCCCACATCTACTTTTAGTAAACGACCTATTTCAAATTTAGCAGATTAACTGAGCTAATATGCGTTAAAACCATAAAACACTTGTTTGCGATTTTTTTTGAAAAAGAAGTACTCTAATATTAGAAAACAACATTGTCATTACTCTCAGTGAGTCTCAGAGGATAATCCAAAAAAAAGTTGCTTACGACAAAGATAAAACTCGAAGGCATTATGGAAGATAATGGCATAAACAGATAATTTTTAGAAAAAACATTACTTCTTTAGCAACCAACAGAAAAAATGATTAGAATTTTGTGGATGCGAGCATATTTATGGTAATAAATGTAACGCAACTGGATAAAGGAAGTCTCTGCCAACACTAAGCTATATTGTTTATGTCAGTAGCTCATAATATTGTAATTTATCAGTTAAAAAAAAGAATAAATTGAGCAGCAGGGGGATCAAACAAGAAGTTGCCTATAAATTAGGACCATGATTGTTTTCACCTCAAATCCACTTAGTTATGAATCAAACTTGGGTTGCTTTAACTAGAACTTATATGAACTTGGGACTAACCTGAACTTATATGGATTTATTGGGAAATATCTAGACTTACATATGAACTTACTAGGATTAGCCAGAAATTAGGGTCTGTTATCCCCAACTTACTTTCAGTTTAATTCAATTTAGCACAATACATGTACTCTCACATTTCACTATTCACAGTTCAATTATTTTCAGTTCAGTTCAATTCAGTTGTTTTTAGCCAAAGAGAACACGCTATTATATGTACTTATTAGAACTCATCTGAGCTTATAGTCTAGAGTTTAATTTCCGAAGTCTAAAAATCTGCAAGAAAAGTTGCCAATATGTCATGTTACGATGTAAGGAGATACATGTGCTAACGCATCTCTGTAATATTACGAATTATGAGAGATAAGCAATGAAACAGATTTTTACAAAGCTCATCAATAATTCATGTAATTCCCGTTTTTACTTAATATTTATTGAAATTATTACTTCCATTTGTTTTTATCCTTGAAAGATTGCCAATATTTGCTTTCTTAGCAATATTTTATTTTTTATGTTGAACTTCATTAGTTAGCCCATATGAAGCTCACCCATTCTTTTAAATGTTTTCTTCAAGGATAAAAAAATAAGTTTCTGCATGTAAGAGTTAGGTTGCAAATATCTTGACCTCTTCTAACACTACCATCAATAGTAATAATTGGGTTAATATTCTATTCTTGCTGTTATTTTGATAGTAATATGAACATTGTTTTAGAGAACCTAAAAATAAGATGTCAGATTTATAATCTCCTAATGCAGTGGGTATATTACTTTAGTTACGTCATGAAGAGCCGCATCCATACACTCCACCTCAAAATAAGAAACAACTGTGTCCGCTAAGCCTGTCCGAGCAAACGGAATCAGCCTCGGAGCTTTCCCATTATATGAGGTAGAAAACATACGTTATTGTCAAATTAATCACTTGTTGCTGATTTCTACTAGTAACATAAGCGGGCTCACAAATATTAGAATTCAATATAAGCTATTTAGAGCTTTGCTAAAAAGGAGTGGATTTTTTTTACTAGGATGGACAACAAAACTCCTCTTTATGTTATCAGGAATCTGGCCAACATAGCAAGGTGTTAAAATTGCAATCTTTTTCTTTTCGTACGATTGTAGTATGCAATGAGAAATATGTTAACTAATTGTCTAGACAAGCCTGCAAAGTAGTATTTTGATTCTAGATAACAAGCCATCTTTACCTGCCATTGTCTTGGCAGCTTCTTCAGATAATACCACCAAAACTGAGCAGAGCTCCTTCACATCTTGTGGTTGAATGATGTCAGCTAAGAGAGACCTATAACCAAGACAAGTTAATACCTTTTCCATTTACACCATTAATGTAAGCAAAACATTCTTGATGCACTAAGGGTTTCAGCAGTAGCAAGGACCTACCTGTATGTAAATTTTGAAGCTCCTAGTGAAACAGAATTAACAGCTCGGGAAGCAGAACCTGAAGATACTGCAGAGGTTCCTGATGTTTTAACATGGTTTGCCTGATGAACATTTTGTGATTAATTGTAAACATAAAGTACAGGAAAAAAGTATCTCAGTGGAAAATAATGATTCAGGGTAGAATTCAGAACAAGTCCCATGAAAATTCTTAACCTAATGTCCAAGCTTAGCAGGCTATGCAATTGTGAGACATTGTAACTGATGACCAAATTACCTGATGAAACTGTCCACCTCTTGAAAGAGAAGGATCCTTAGATGCTGGCCCAAAAAAGAGCTCCTGACCCTTCCTTTTTCTTGAATTGGGTGTAGAAGTGAAACCAGACGATCCAACAGCACCGGTAATAGCAGCATTGGCTGCCTGCTGCACATAAGTTATATTATTTGCATGATCACCGTGGAAGAGAGCTTGTCGCTCTTCGCTTCCTTCAAAGTTTTTGCAGTCAATACATTTGCAATTTTCGGAGCATAGAATGTTTGCTTGAAAGCATTCGCAGTACTTCTTCAGACACCCTGACTTTTTGCAATGGCATCCCTTGTTGTGCTTTGCCACCACAACATCTCCAGCATCTTCCTGAATGAATACAACCGTATTGTCTAAGACACCTTAGTACCAAAAGACACAACATATTCTTAATTTCTACTCATTTCTTCTAAAAAAACTATCGCCAGATATACATGTTAATCATTTTTTTCCAGACAAATTCACTTACACCTTAAACTGCAGAATATAAACATGGGCAAATAATGAATGTCTCATTGTGTCATGCCTACAATTAGTGTTCATCATTTAGATAATTCAAATATCCAATAGTAACAAAAGTAGCTCGAGCAGGAAATGTCCAACAGTAACATTATTTAGTTACTTATAACACAGATCTAATCTTTTTGGCCTTTTGGGTGAGTATAACAAGATATAACTGGAAATGTAACCTATCCTTGAGAGAACATGTTGAAAGTACACTGTTCTCATGGGAGATGAAACTGTCACTAGTGGATAATTTTAAAGTTATAATGTGAATAAACAAAACGTCTCACTGAAAAAATGAATTAATCATAACTTCTATTTTATTTAGTTAGTAGGGTAGCCTGTCGAAGAAATTATTTTCCAGTTCAAGGTCTAGTAGAAGTTGGAACAGACTCTTTGACTAAAAGTTCGGGCACAAGAGTGATGGTATCATATAGATGATAAAGTATTGAAATATGCTTAAACCACATCAAGCTATCATTTGGGAAATAGTTGTCGATGGCTTGATGTACTCAACACTAAACTGGCTAAACTGACCTGCTGAATCCAAGCAAGACCCAAGAATAGAAGACAAAACCAAACTTGACCTCACTCGAATCAACCCAAACTATACTGTCAACTAAGATTTCCCCACAACAAAATGAATCAAATTTAATTTTTTTTATCATTTTAATACTTAATGTATTTACTCTCATATTACTCCCTCCATTCCATAATAAGCTTCTCATTGCTTCCTAAATGGTTGTCCTAAAGCAAAACTCTTAAAGTCAATAAGAATGACAAATTATTATTCAAAGAATCACGAGAAGACCCACCACTAAAAACTTCCTTAATTTGTGTGTGCACATTGGATAAATGGGAAGTTCATTATGGGACCAAGGGAGGACCAAGGGAGTATCTCATATCTACTATTCTTTGTAATTAGTGACAGCAGTATTTTATTTTAAATGATTTTATTCAAATAGCGACTCGACCGGAAACAAATCCGAGCCTTCTTGATCCGGCCGGAATGCATAGAGCCATAGACCTGCAATGACCAACCTGAACCCGATCCTAATCACCCGATTGCCAACTCTACTCAACACCAAGGTATATTATTGTTTTAAGGCCCTATGGGCCTATGGAAATACCAGGATTCTTAATTTCTTATGTGTTCAGAATCCACATAAATATCATACTGATTTTGAAGATGTTGCTATGAATAATGCCTGAACTTCCACTATCCACCTTAAATTTTTTGAAATGAAAACAAAATATAAAGGATGGGTGAATATCAATGCATAAATGAAACACACCCTCCTGTCTCTATTGCCATGTGGACTGCTGGCAATTTTTGGCCTGAATGCATTTGGGTTGCGTTCTAAGGTAGCTTCAACGGCGTCTCTACGAGCAGCATCATTCTCGACATTGTTACAACAATTATTACAGTTGCACCCATCACAGTATACTCCAGAAGCAAAGCACTCACAATATCTGCAGGGCATAAGAAAGTCCGAGACTCGGTATTTTAACAAGCATCAAAGCTTATAAAGGATGCTTAAAATTGTCTAACTACATGCTTCACGTTTATAGAAATTTTAACTAAATAATCATGCACATATAACAGTGATAGACGCTAATATGAAGGGTAATCTTGAAAATTGCCTATGTAAAAACAGTCCCAGGTAGTACACATGGAGCAGCAGTATATTTTGCATACACAACCTAGCACATATAAAGCAAATATGTAGAAGTGCTCTTATTTTTTGCATTACATTTACTTCTTTCGCCGTGTAAGAAACTGTCCAATTTTCTTCTATAGATGTTCCAAGATATTGTCAAAAACTTGAAACACTTCATTTAGAAAGTTAGAGATCAAAGCAAACGATATTATTCCCTCTAAATTTGAACTTCCCTCGGAGTATGATACAAAAGTACAAGTGTCTTCAGTTTCGACGGCATTCTACAGTGCTTAGCACATAAATCCATTCCTATTTATCTGCATATGCATGGCAATAGGTAGAGATACAGGCCATACTCTTCAATGAGCTGAAGTCAGCATAACATGCTCTGACCTTGCTTTTCACACTTTCATGTTGGTTACCAAACTGAGGATCTATTCTTTAAAAAATTCTAAAAGACTTGGTTAATAAAGGGTCATCCAATATTAAAATTTGACTGGGCAGCTGAGGTCGGCGATCAAGCCTTAGTTCTATTGTCATATGGCAGCATAGAACCTTATGAGAGTAGAAATACACCACCAGTACCCAAGTTCTCACAGAAACCTATTTCCCCCGCCCCCAAAAAGTAACAAAGAAGGTAAAGGGGAGAGAAGTTATTGCGAAAGCCTACTATCAAAAGTTGTCCAGACTTTGGCTGAAGGCATGAGTGGGCAGGCAAAGGTCACATGTTCAGTGTACCTACCAATATATATATATATATATACACACACACACACTATAAGGGGAGAGGGGGGTTAAAAAAAAGTTTAAAAAGAATTAAATAAATCAAGTAAGTTAAAGCTCCTATAATCAAGGAAGGTAAGTTTTTAGTTTTTCTTTTTTCAAAAAGATTGTCAATCTTTTAGCCATACTGTTTCATTTCTCCAAAATCCTTATATGTTACTATTTCGCACGCATAGCGTGCATATAAGGCTAGTAGATATATAAGTCAAGATCTAGTGAGAAGGTTCTTGTGGTAACAAGTGAGAAGAACTTACAGTTAGCACTTCTTACTTAGAAAGTTAGAGTTATATCACTTTTTACAAGAGCCAAAAAAAGAAGTCACAAAAAAGAAAGTTTTTCTACAATCATTTTGCTAGTGCAAAAAATAAATTCTAAAAAAATTTAATAAAAAAAAAGCTTTTTTTGCTGACTCGATTTTTTTTATTTTGCTAGTGCTATAACTCTAAGTAAGAAGTGCTATTGCTCTATGTTCTTATAACTTCTCACTCCAAAACCCTTCTCACAGAAGCTTGACTCTTTATACAAATGAGTTCATTTGAGAAGTGAGATGTTCATGAACCTAACCTAAAATAATAATTTAGAAAAAATTAAAAATTAAGACTATTATTTAACTGTTTTGACTGTAAGTGAGAAGTGGTGTGGCCCTAAGTAAGAAGTGTCGTGACTCTTAGGTACTTCTCATCTAAGCACCCCTTCCACCAAGCTCTCTCTCTATATATATCTACAAGTTTTCTAATGAGAGACGATAATGAGATACTAGCTTCTTCAATGCTCTAAATTTACAGGCAAGATGAAAGAAACCAATGATCACAGAGAAGTCCTATAAAAATCTTAGAGATGTTGTATCTTTTGAGTTATATAACAAATGAAGAACACAATCACCCCATATTCCGATTAAGTTACTACATAAAGCCCTTAAGATTAAAACCATACTGAGGCCAATTGGAAAGTTCCTTTTCACTATCAACCAGACCATGTCTTTAGAATACAGAGAACACTTGAAGCGGATGCATCGAGTCTACTACGCAAGCAAGGGCATATGTTGGCAACATCGTGCTACGGCATCAAAAATGAGAAGGGTTTGTCATGCAATCCTTAAGAGCAACAATAAACTTACAACTTCAAGCACCGTGAATGTTTGCAGTTACATTGCTTCTGCCGCTTCGGAGTACCATCTTTGACTTCGACGTTGGATCGTGGTCGTGCCCTAGGCGATTCTGGCTTTCTGAAGAAGGAAATATTACATTGATCAGCAATTCATTGAAATTCTCCAAGCGAAGTTTCATGAAATGTTAAGATACCAAAAGTATATTCACGTTACATGCATATAAAAGTAAAGAAAACTTAATCGATCGAATTTCCTTTTTTCGTAACTTACTACATAGAGTGAGTTCGGCAATGCTAAGTGGAGAACTTACATAAGTTATCACACCTTTAATTAAACCAATTCCTGCCAGAGATAGAGTAGGCCATGTCTAGGGACTGAAGAGATTAGTCCCTACTATAGAACCAGAACATGGTCTTTTCTCAACTTATCCGAACCCATTCAAGAATCGAGATGTGGCTACTCCGTCGTATGGAGATGAGATGGAAAAACCTAGCCAAAGTTAAGTCCAAACAAATGCAGGATAAAAAGAACCTAAAGAGGACAAAAAAGAGGAAATTTATCCTAAATAAAGGGGCAATCTTGTGTACATCATATAATGTCCATTAAGCAAATGAATAGTGTTAAAGATACATTTTTTACACTTGATCTCTTCACTTCATCTTCAACATTCATGTATATCAAATCAACGCGGTCAAGTCTATCTTCTACAATCACACAGGTATACAAAATCAAAAGAAAATCTCATCTCAGAGTGACATTCAGCAACATCATAGTCTTGTAAATATTTCCAATTCCAACAATTACATGATCAAATTCCACAATGCAAATTCAGAACAAAAACATAAAATTAAACATCACAAATGCAAGACTATAATCCAAAAATCAAAATCAAAACATTAGAAATCCAGAACTCTTACATCACTCGCACTGAAGAAGGAGGTGGCGTCTGAACCACTTCCTGCGACGACGATGCCGGCGCCATTATCACCAGCTGCGGCTGCAATGGCGGCTGAGGTGGCCGCTGAGCTGCTGACGCAGGCGGAGTTTGAGCTGCTGACGTGGCAGGCGGCTGAGAAGCGCCACTAAGAGAGGTGAAATCAAGCTGCCTAGCTAGCTTCTTCGCCGGAAAATCAGCACAAGAACTCGATTTCGGAGGCGAATTCCCTCCTTTATCTCTCTCCTCCATTGACTCCAATCAATCAATTTCGAAATTCACAGATGATAATAATAAACAAAAACAAAAACAAAAATAATAATAATAAACAAAAAAATTCAAATATATATATATATACTAATCCTCAATTTCCAATCCGAGCTCGAATTCAGTAACCTATCATACAAAAACTTCCAAAATCCGCCGCTGAAAGAGTGCAAACACTCCACTGTTTAGTAACAGAATTCAAAAAAAATGGAGAAAGAAAGTGAATGAGGAATCGAGAGTGGAGAAGTAGGTGAAAGGTGCGATCTTAGAGAGAGAAAGAGGAGGGAAAATTGAGGAGAGAGAAAGTGAGAAGAAAGAGGAAGAAGAAGAAGAACAACAAGTGAGGGAAGTTCTCTTTTTTTTCTGGTATTCTTGGCTCTCTTCTCCCTCTCAAGTTCAAGGTTTTTGAAATTGAATTTGTTTGTAATTATTGGATGGTGTGAGATTAGTGTTTTCTCCATACATCGGATGGTTTGATCTTCTTATGGCCATCTAACGGCTCATGTTTATAGTAGGCTTCTTTTGTTTTTTTTGGTTTGTCTCGGTAAATCTTGTGGTAGACGGTCTATTTTATTATTAAAAGATATTCTAGCTTAACATTTAGGCTTTGTTTGTTTGTTTGGTTGAAATTTTTTTACCCCAGCTTACCGCCGCTTAACCCTAGCCAGGGCCGGTTCTGAGGATAGGCCTCGAGTGTGACCGCCTAGGGCCCAACTCTACAAGGGGCCTAAAATAGAAAATATGTCATATAGGAAAAAAAAAGTTGCTTATGCGCGGGGATAATCTTGAGAATACCGAAGAAGAAAAGAAGAAAGAGAACATATAGGGACCTTTAGTACTTTCTTTTTCCTAAACTTTCACTTCCTAATTTTAATATTTTGCCAATCTCATGAACTTATTCGTATATTCCCAATAATCCCACCTTTAATTCAAATGGAAAACATTATTATTTTCCCCTAAAGGTTAAACAAAGCAAATTTTTGTCCCATATTCCCATTGAATAGTGATAAAGAATTATCATCTATAATTGTACAGTACCACATTCCAAGTGATATGAGTTTCAATAAAAAAATTATTCTCATCAAGGAGCTTTGGAAATCAATTGAAAAACTATTATCTATACTGATTAAGTCTTGGGTTAGACATTAAGACCAAAAGGTTTTTATCTAAAGTAAAAAGGTTTTAGCTCATGATCCTATAATCGTTGAGGTTTTTACTTAAAAGCATAACTAGTGTTAAAATTTTAAAACTCTGAACCTTTGAGTTCAAACCTTACCATTTTATCTTAAACATCTTACTGTCTAACCATGTACTCGTTGATAGACTGTTAAATTTAAGTCTCTGTATAATTTGATATTTGATTTCTTCTTGATTTTATTTTTAAATGTCGTTGTTTCGCAATATCTTTACACATTCTATTAATTTTTTTTTTCAAATTTTTTTTGAACAATTAATTTCCTTTCCAAAATCTTATTTTTCATATGGGTGTTTGGTATTTTTCATGGATATATATAGTTTTCTCTTTTTGGTGATAAATGATGACCTTACCATGGTAAATACTTTTAGAGTATTCGCAATGATGATGGGGTTCAATACTTATGCAATTCTTGTAAGAAGAAGAAGTTATTGAAGAAATGAACTAAAGCGTACTAATACTACTATATTTATAAAAGACAAGTGCTATATTTGTTTTTACATAATTTCGAGATAGAACTTCAAAAATCATGTATATGAAAAAAAAAATCTATATCTTTGGGGCCTATTTTTGATTTTGGTCCTAGGGCACCAAAAATGTCAGGAACGGCACTGACCCTAGCTCCGACGACGCTCAGCCTCCCGCCATCAACACCCCTCTCTCTCTCTCTCCTTCTTTCCTCCTTCCACAATACTTCCGGCAATCTTCATCGACACCCAACCGACAAGCTCCGGCGCTCCACCACTCTCTCTCCTCCTTCTTCTCCTTCCCTAAAACTTCAGGCGACCTCCATTAACGCCGGCAACGTCGATGAGCAACTTGGACCAGATGTTCTTCGAATTTTTGGATGATGTTCTGCCAGATCTGGTTTTAATCCTCCTCCAGGTCATTCGTTTTGTTCTTTTTAAATAGTTGTTATGTTCTTTTGCTTATTCTTCTATGTTTGTTTAGTTATTCTTGTATGCTCTTGATAATTAACACCTATTTTTTACTTTTTAATATTCCTCTAAATATGTTTGATGTTTTTTTGATGTAAAAAATATCTTGTTTTTGAATTTTCGTATTTTGTTCTTTATGTTTCAAGGAATTGTTCTTTCAAAATTAATAGTTTGAAAATTATTTTAGCAAGTATATGTTTTTTGAAATTTTGTATTTTGTTCTTTGTAAAAAAAAATTTGATCTTTGAAATATCGTATTTTGTTCTTTTTGTTTTAAGTAAATGTTATTTTAAAACTGTCATAATATATTTTTTTGTATGTTATTTGAAATTTCCTATTTTGTTCTTAACACAAAAGTATATTGTTCTTTGAAGTTTTGTATTTTGTTCTTTTAATAAAAGTATGTTGTGCTTTTGAAATTTCGTTTTTGTGTTCTTTTCGTTTCAAGTAAATGCTCTTTTCATTTTTTGTTCTTCCAATGTTCACTATATGTTCTTTGTAGTGTTGTTAGAGTTTGAAATTTTGGGACTTCATTGCTACTGTACCGGGGATGACGTCAGGGCCGGAGATGGCCACGTCATCCCGGAGCACAGTGCTCCGTGCTCCTGGGAGCACCAAAAACGCACTATTGTTTGGTAGGGTGTAAAAGGTTTTCAGATGAAAATGGTTTTCCATGGAAAACCTTTTACACTGGAAATTTCATTTCTATGAAGGTTTCCTGTTGTTTGGTGGTATGTAAAATGATTTTTCATTTTAAGCATTTTTCATTGTTTGGCTGAACTGAAAATCAATTACTTCGATTGTGAGGGAAAATGTTTTCCTTCCAAGTTTGGGAGAAAATGTTTTCAATAAGGTGATAAATGGTTTTTCACCCCAAATTTTACATTTTAATGTTTTACTCTAAACCAAACAATGTAAAATGGGAAAATAATTTTCAAGGAAAACATTTTACACCAAAATCATCAACATCTATATATATATATAAAATATATATAAAAGCGTAAGCAAGAACTGCAATCCGCCACGTGTCACCATCCTCTTTGAATGAGTTTCTATCCACTTTATTCTCGTACGAAATAAGGAGTTTCAACCACCACACTAACATGTTACTAGTCCTTATTCTATCAAAATCCATAATGATGTATAAATGTAAACTAAGAGTTAAGTTGTAACTTTTTAAAATCCATATTGTAAATGAGATACTCAATAATATTTAACACTACATGATATCAATTATTTTTTGGAAAAATTGCCTAGAATAATGCAACCTTTGGGCGATTCGCAAATAATAATGCAACCTAAAGATTATTCTGGAATAATGCAACCTTTATACCCCATTTATTTTAAACGGGGTAAAACCGGTTTTAACCTAAGGAAGAGGTTAAATGAGACACGTGTCGTATTGTTATTGGTTATCCTAAATATTTTTTTAAAAAAAAATTATAAACAAAAAGATTAAAAAAAATAAAAAAAATAAAACCCAAAACCCCCATCCCCCCCCCAGCCGTGCACCCCACCCCCTCCTCCATTCCCCAGCCATGAAACCACCACCACCGTCTCCACCACCACTTTAAAACACTCGTACGCCGTCGAATACAAGGCCCACAAACCCAGCCCGTCTTCGACTCCCTTCATTGCTCGCCGGCGACCTTCGCCCACTCCCTTCATTGCTCGCCGGCGACCTTCGCCCACCAGCGCAAATGGTGTGGAGGCTGGGGTGGAGTTGCTCTGGGTAATTTTCGGCGAGGGAAGCGTTGGCTGGGGTGGGGGTGAGCGGCAGGGGTGGGGGCTGGGGTAGGGTGGTGGGGCTGATAGCGGCAGGGGTGGGGGGTTTGGGGGCTAAGAGCAACAGGGGGTTTGGTTGGGGGGGACTGAGAGCGGCAGGGGTGGGGGTGGGGGCTGAGAGCAGGGGGTGGGGGGGACTGAGAGCGACAGGGGTGGGGGGGGGACTGAGAGCGGTAGGGGTGGGGGTTGGGGCTGAGAGCAGGGGGGGGGGGGGGTTGGGGCTGCAGGGGTGGGGGGGATTTTATTTTTTATTTTTTTATTTTTTGTTAATATATTAATTAAAAATTAAAGTTTTAAATAAAAATTACCAATTGTTCAGGTAACCGGTAATTTGTCCTATTTAAAATAAATGGGGTATAAAGGTTGCATTATTCCAGAATAATCTTTAGGTTGCATTATTATCTGCGAATGAGCAAAAGGTTGCATTATTCTAGGCAATTTTTCCTTATTTTTTAACTATTATTAAATTGCAATTAACAAAAATCCCGAAGCATCGCCGGATTTCTTTTTAAATGTTTTCAAAATACAAGTAATATATTTTGAACACACGACCTCTTAATTGGAATGTGCACAACCACAAAACCATATCCCTTTTTGTTGACAAATTGCAATTGACAATTCATTTTACATTAATCAAGATTTGGTAAAAAGTGAAAAGATATCCTTCATTGCAATCTCTCATGACCCTTTAAAATTGTTTAATGAGTTCTTAAATTGTGTGCCTAATTTCTAACTATTAAAAATGAAAAAGGTGATACTCTGATGAAGAACATTATTCTAACTTAATTAAATATAAAAATGAACCCGGAGCATCGCCGGGGCTACAAACTAGTTTTAATGTAAAACCTTTAAAGTTAATCATTGTATTTGCTTCTTAAAATCTGTTTCACTTCCATTTGATTTACAAAGCTTTATTTTAATCCAATTCCCGTCTCTTTGATTGTTATAATTTTTTCGAATCCATTTTACTTCCATTTGTTGCAAACAACTTTGTTTGAATCTTCTTCACGTCCATTTGATTGCATTTGCTTTTTTCCGTTTCACTTCCATTAGATTTAAAATGCTTTATTTGAATCTACTTCACTTCCATTTCACTATATTTTCTTTTTAAAATTTGTTTCACTTCCATTTGATTTTAGATGCTTTATTTGAATCCATTTCACATCTATTCTAATGTTTTACCATTCTGGAATCAGTTTTATTTCCAAATGATTCAAAATCCTATGTTTGAATCTATTTAACTTTCATTTGATTTTATTTCCTTCTTGGAATCCATTTTACTTCCATTTGATTTAAAATAATGCTTCGTTTGAATCCATTTCACTTCACTTATTGTATTGGCTCTCTTAATTTCGTTGTACTTCCATTTGATTCAAATTCCTTTGTTTGAATCTATTTCACTTTCGTTTGATTGACTTTGCTTTTTGGAATCCGTTTAACTTCCATTTAATTTAAAATGCTATATTTGAATCTATTTCACTTCCGTCTGATTGTGTTTGCTTTTTAAACTCTGTTTCACTTCCAATTGATTTAAATTGCTTTGCTTGAATCCATTTCACTTCTATTTAATTATTTTAACTTTCTTGAATCCGTTTTACTTCCATTTGATTCAAAATCCTTTACTTGAATCTATATCACTTCCATTTGATTGTATTTGTGTTCTGGAATTCGTTTCGAGTTCCATTTGATTTCTAAATTGTTTTTTTTTTACTTCCATTTGATTCAAAATCCTTTGTTTAAGTTCACACATTCATTAACTTGCCATGAACTTAGGGCAGTTAACACATTCATTAACTCCAAATTACATTAGCTTTGCTTCTTGGACAACACTTCAATCATAACCCAACAACCCTCCATGTATAACAAGTATACAGTACAAGATTATTTCCCAAGTGAAGAGCATAAATTAAGGTTAATCAAGCATTAAGCATATATACATAAGTAATATAACAACATAACATATACCATGTACATGATCGTTTTCCTAAATCTCGGAAAGGATAAATTAAGCAACCATCACAATTTCTAAATGTATTGAAGAATTCCTAAATACAACATTTAAATGTCTAAATTCCCCTTGAATAAAACAACTTCAAAGTGATTGAGAGAATAAACCCTTGCTTGCGTTTAGTAATCAGTATTCTTATTACACTGCATAACAGTTTATCCTCCCTCCTAGCTTCCCTAGTGAAAGAGAGAGAATTTCTTTCTTCAACTCCAATCAAGACAATCATCCCTTTCTCTTACACCGCCTTATTATCATCTTCGCGGAAAATTGAAGTCGGTCGTGGGTACTCCCTGCATTTTTCTTCGTTTTTCTTGTATTTTTGTGTGTATTAGTTGTGTTTACTTACTCTTGGGTTTACTGTTTTTGATGATTAGGACGACATTGAAACGCAAAAGAAAAAAGAAAAAAGAAAAAGACGACGCAGTAAAATGGAAATCCATGCATTCGTAGGTCCACAAGAGTATCATTGGGTAATTTTGTATTGTCTCTTTTATTTGCAATTTTATTGGTGATTAGTTATTAAATAGATAAATAATAGTTAACAGTTTAACAAGGTAATTAATCTAGTCAACAACTTAATTATTATATCAAAGAAAAGTTAACAACGTGTTTCAAGATTTAATCTTTTTAATTAATTTTGATTATCACATCATGTTTATTTAAAGTCAACAACCTGATTAGTTAAAACATGTTTAATGATTAATCTTATAAATTAATATTGATTATTACAGTGTGTTTAATTTAGACAACAACCTAATTAGTTACTAAAAACTGTGCTTAAAGATTTAATCTCTTTTTTTCATTAAATAAAGAAGTGTAATATTTTTTAATTAATTTGTGTTTAATCAGACAAAATTGCACTGGGAAGAGTCCACTTTTCCAAGATTTGATCTGAACAAAAGGTTAAAACCTAGTGTTTTGGGAAACCCTTTATATGAAGATGTGTATGGAGGGTACGATGAATTCTCATGTTCACCGGCAAATGTTTTCGAAACCGTGTATAATTCAGGTGAAAATGTATTCATCAGTGTCATGAAGAAGAGTGGTAAGACAACTGCTGCTGAATTCGCTATTCTTAGAGAATGTAACAAAAGCTCTTTTCTGGATGTCGATTTTGATTATCAGAATCTGTTGATTGCAACCCCAAGAGGTGGGATGCGGTTTCAAGGTGGTTGAAAGAAAAGGACTTTGAGAAAATTTCGTTGGTAATCACCATTAGCGGACCTATGTTAGAACAAGGGGGGACAGCTATCCCATCACTTTTTAAAAAATCGGGTAAGAAATCTTAATTAAATCGAATTTATGTCGATTAAATTTGGATTTGATTTCAGTTTGGCTTAATTTAATAATTTTGGGTAAGAATCGGTTTGAGTTAATCTTTTTACATTAGTCTAAGGTTCAATCACTACTCAATACTTTTTACTCTTTTTTTTCCTCTATTTGATATAGGTTTGTAACTTAAATACGAGTACAAACATTTATTAAATTTTCTATTTGTCTTATTTAAAATCTCAATTACTTTTACTCAATTTCACTTTGTATTGTATAATGTTGAGATTTATTGTTAGTTTTTTTTAGGAAGATTTATTATTGTTTAATGTTAACATTATATTTATTCATTAATGTATTAAGTTATTTTTTAGGGAAAATTAATGAACTAAGCTATTGTGTAAAATTCATATAGTAAAAGTAATTAGTGCCCCATTCACACGATCCTTAGTTCGACTCTAACTATTAGTTGAGTGAGATGTTGTTTATGATACATTTGTCACTTGAACTCATACAATTATTTCCTGAGGTACCCCCGGGTTAGGGCTAATTCCTCGGATACCCTCCTGTTTTCGAGCTAGTTGAGATGCCACCAGAGTCAATGTTCGCGACTTAAATACCCTTATTACTAACGCCATTTACTTTTTTGTTAACTTTCTCAATTTTAATTCAATTTTCATTTAAAACACAGAAAATAAAGAAAATAAAAAACCCCAAAACCCTCCCACTCTCTCCTCCCCTCCCCAAACCCACGACCCACCCCCCAACCCCAACCCAGCCACCCCTGCCACCCTTCCCCCTTCCCCGAAAGTTAAAACCGTCGCACCACCCTTTCCCCCTCCCCTGAATCTGCCGCCCAAACCACCACTACCACCACCACCCCTCCCATTCTCTCTCCTCTCCATCCCCTCCCACTACCTAAAGTAAAACCTTCCACCCTACCACTCTCTCTCCTCAGACACCACCGTCGTCGACCCTTCCCTGAAACCGCCAGCGAATCGGTGATGGTGGTTTCGTTTGATGGTGGTCGCGATTTAGGTGATGGTGGTTGCAAATCGAACTTAAGTGGTGGTGGTGGTGGTTTCGTTTAATGGTGATCGCGATTTAGGTGATGGTGGTTTCGTTTGATGGTGGTTCGACGGCGATTCGAGGTGGTTTTGGGGTTGGGTTCGACGATAATTCGAGGTGAGTTTGGGATTAGTGGCGGTTTGGTTCGAGCGCGGTTGACAGGGGTTTGAGGGTTAATGGTGGTTGGGTTCACGGGGGCGGTGGTTTTAGGGTAGGGGGAGGGTGGGCTGGGGGTGAGGGTGAGGGAGGTTGAGGCTGGTGGTTTTCAGGGTGGGCTGGGGGTGAGGGTAGAGGAAGGCTGGGCAGGGGGTTGGGGTGGGTGTGGGGGTAGGGGTGGAGAGAGAGTGGGAGGGTGGGGGGAGATGGTGGCTGGGTGAGTGAGGGGAGGAGATAGAGTGGTTGGGTGAGTGGGGGAGGAGAGAGAGAGTGGTCGGGGTGGGGTTTTTTTATAGTTTTTTTCTTTTTTTTTCTTAGTTTAAATGAAAAGTAAGTTTAATTAACAAAAGTTAACAGAACTTTAACGTCTGTTAGTAGTAATGGCATTTAAGACGCAAACATTGACTCTGGTGGCATCTCAACTAGCTCGAAAACGAGAGGGGTACCCGAGGAATTAGCCCTAACCCCAGGGGTACGTTAGGAAATATCCCTTTTTTAAATCGATTGCTTGTGGCAAGATTTTTCACAAGTTTGTACGTGGTGTTTCATATAATCTGAAATTTGATGTTATAAGTTACATTTTTGTTGTTTATATTGGACACTATATTTAAATGCGGTAGATCTATTATTTAACTCCACTTCAATTACCATCGGAATATTTCGAGTATTGATTAAATTTTGTGAATTTTTAGAACATTGTTTATCGAATTGTCAAACATTCGTAATTTGTCCCCAAAATGAAAATCCTGAATCTGCCACTGTCACTGATGAATTGCATATGTTTCATAGTGATCCGCTTTATGAGTTGATAATATCAAGGTTCAAGAAATACCCAGTTAGGTTAGTGGGATTGTCTTCACTGATTTTGAATTCAAATGTGATTGGAACATGGATTGGTGCTTCTGATCGGACTGTTTTCAATTTTCCTGCAGCTGCTCGTCGTGTACCAATGGAGGTTTACATACAAGGGATTGATCTTTATTACCAGGGCCGGTTCTGAGGGTAGGTCTCGAGTGTGACCGCCTAGGGCCCAACTCTACAAGGGGCCTAAAATAGAAAATATGTCATATAGGAAAAAAAAAGTTGCTTATGCGCGGGGATAATCTTGAGAATACCGAAGAAGAAAAGAAGAAAGAGAACATATAGGGACCTTTAGTACTTTCTTTTCCTAAACTTTCACTTCCTAATTTTAATATTTTGCCAATCTCATGAACTTATTCGTATATTCCCAATAATCCCACCTTTAATTCAAATGGAAAACATTATTATTTTCCCCTAAAGGTTAAACAAAGCAAATTTTTGTCCCATATTCCCATTGAATAGTGATAAAGAATTATCATCTATAATTGTACAGTACCACATTCCAAGTGATATGAGTTTCAATAAAAAAATTATTCTCATCAAGGAGTTTTGGAAATCAATTGAAAAACTATTATCTATACTGATTAAGTCTTGGGTTAGACATTAAGACCAAAAGGTTTTTATCTAAAGTAAAAAGGTTTTAGCTCATGATCCTATAATCGTTGAGGTTTTTACTTAAAAGCATAACTAGTGTTAAAATTTTAAAACTCTGAACCTTTGAGTTCAAACCTTACCATTTTATCTTAAACATCTTACTGTCTAACCATGTACTCGTTGATAGACTGTTAAATTTAAGTCTCTGTATAATTTGATATTTGATTTCTTCTTGATTTTATTTTTAAATGTCGTTGTTTCGCAATATCTTTACACATTCTATTAATTTTTTTTTCAAATTTTTTTGAACAATTAATTTCCTTTCCAAAATCTTATTTTTCATATGGGTGTTTGGTATTTTTCATGGATATATATAGTTTTCTCTTTTTGGTGATAAATGATGACCTTACCATGGTAAATACTTTTAGAGTATTCGCAATGATGATGGGGTTCAATACTTATGCAATTCTTGTAAGAAGAAGAAGTTATTGAAGAAATGAACTAAAGCGTACTAATACTACTATATTTATAAAAGACAAGTGCTATATTTGTTTTTACATAATTTCGAGATAGAACTTCAAAAATCATGTATATGAAAAAAAAAATTCTATATCTTTGGGGCCTATTTTTGATTTTGGGCCTAGGGCACCAAAAATGTCAGGAACGGCACTGTTTATTACCTTGATTGCAAGGTTTCGATATTTGCAGCATTCACAAAAGCTACATATAGGACAATATATACTGAATGTGGGAATGAGAAGTCTACAATTATATATGTTCCAACTAAGCATGTTGTGCATCTTATGGTCTTTGATTTGATTGGGTTTGACCTTGATAGGAATAGACAAGGTAAAACTTCCTTTGTTCTTCAATCATGGGAGAATTTAAAGCAAAGAATAGTGAATGTTAAAGATTTTCGCCTTAGAATAACTTTGAGATGCGGGGTACGTTTCCTTCATGATGAGTTGGTTGAATTAGATAAAAATCTTGCCAGAGAACTATTTGATGAGGGGTTTATACAAGTATGTGTGCTGAGCGCTTCTCTTTGTTGGGTGGAGCCACTTTTGGCTCATGTAGTAGTGGTTATGGGGCAGCAATCTGATGAACTCGAATGGATTCAAATGCTAGGGCATGCGATGAAAAGGTGAGGTTGCAAAGTGTTTCTTCCTCCATAATCTAAAACACCAATTGATAAGCATTTAAAGTTGAAAGGAATAGAGGTTAAGAGCAATGTGCCCAACTATGATCACCATGAACATATCAATTCACTGATTGCAGCAAGACATATCAGAAAGGATGAGGACTTGAAAAGATACATTCAAGGTACCTTCTATTACAAAAGTGTTTCTCTTCACCGTGAGCGCAGCTTGTTGCACGACCACTTGGAAGAAACGATACATGATCTTGTGGAAAGTCTTTGTGTGACAATGGAAGCATCTTTCCTCTTCGGTCATGCACATTTACTTCACGTTTCTACATTACATATCCGACGTTCAAATGCTTGTTTCCTATGTTGTCTCGTACAACAACAGTGGTGGATCTCTTGAAGGTAGTTACATCAGTACCTGAGTTCTCATATTTGGCCGTAAGAGTTGCGGAAAGCAGGCTATTACAGAAATTGATTCGCAAAAGGAAATATTCATTTGGAAAATCAAAATACAGTGATCCACAAGGAAAAGCTTTTGTGCTTCTCCAAGCTCATCTCTCTAGGCATCCAATTAATAGGTGTAAACACCTGAACGTGTCTCCCAAATTATAAGTCGATGATTCGATGTTACCGCATCGCAATAGGCTGCTTGAAAATGCAAGACGAACTATTTGAAGAGTAATAATGGATTAAAAATGTCCCAAATGAGTCCTTAGAGTCTTATTTAGAGTCAGAATATTTTCAATTGGTCATCGTAAAACCATGAGTTTTAAACTCGAAACAATAATATTTTCGCTTAGGAAAATTTGACAAGAAAAATCACACATTTGCCCGGTCTTTGCTCAATGGTTCCACCTTTTGATAAATTCATCAATAATCCTACATTCGGTATGCATCTGATCATATTGGCTGAAACCAATTACGTATAACAACTAATTAAGTATTTTTAACTTAAATTCTTAATTATAATTTAAAAATTATCAATTAACTTTTAAAAAAGGAAGAAAAAACTCCCCAACCCAACCCCCACCAGCCAACACCCAGCCCCAGCCACCACCGCCCAGGCTCCTTCTCCCCTGACACCAACCCCCTCCCTTCCCCCCACTCCCTAAATCATCATTTGTACTCCGGCAAGTTCTGAGCTCTACACAAACTGTCATTGCCAAGAATAACGGATGTGGTGGGAGAACCATAGCCAAGTGGAACACTCTGCCGCCAGTTACTGCCACCTTAAAAACCTTTCATTGAGAAATTAGCCGTCAGAATCTTGAAGAAGGGAATGATTCCATCAAAACGACGATGTCTGTTCTGAATTGATTTCGGTGGAGGGGGAAGGCTAAGCGGTGGGATTGGGGCTGGTGGTGGCTCGTGGGGTGGGGCTGGGGTGGGAGAAGGGACGCTGGGCGGTGGTGGCTAGGGTTGGGTGGTAGGTGGTGGCTGGTGGGAGTGGGTGGGTTTTTCTTTTATTTTTTCACCCGCTCCTGAGGATAAAATTAATGTTATTTTAACAAATGAAAACGATTTTTAACCAGTCAAACAGGTTACTGGTGGTTTCGGCCTAATGTGAGAAGATGTTATCAAATGTGGGATTATTATTGAATTATCAAAAGGTGGGACCATTAATAGAAAACCGGGCAAAGGTTGGATTTTCTTATTAATTTTTCCTTTAACTTAACACCTAAGCGTTAAAAGTATTAATTTAATGTGTAATATGTTAACATTGTCAAATTTGGACTTTTAAGCTTAGACTTTATAGCTGGAGTTTAAAGTTTTAGCAAGTATTCATATGCTCATACATAAACAGTCAATATAAGTCTTCGTATAATATAAAATAAATGATAGAGGATGAATATAATAAAAATTGATTTCGTTTATTTTGTAGATAAGAAATCATCGTTGATGATATAATTTGGGTTGATTAGGTTTGGATCGGGTCAAGTTTTGGTCTTTCCAATTTGGGTCGGGTGTTACCTGATTGAGCTGGGTCAATATTTGAACTCTATTTTAGGTTCAGTTCAGGTCAGTTTTCAAGGTCTAATTATGAATAGATAATTTTATAATCAAAAAGTTTAAACTTAAAACTATAAGATTTTAACTAAAAAAAAATTGTGTAAGGTTTTAAACAAATAGTATAAGGAGTTGAAATAATTTTAAAAACTTAAATTTTAATTTAAATCTTATACTTCATAAAATGTTGATTTAATTGAAAAAATTAAGATAATGTTTTTAAGTGAATAACAGTGAGGGAGACCGACTTTAAGTAGTGGATCGGAGAAGAGATGTATAAAAAAAATAGTAGGTTCATTTTGAAAATAAAAGTCTCCGAGTAATGTGGCATAAATGAGAAAAAATGTATAGAGTAATGTGAGACGAAGGGAATATGATGTGACAACATAAAAGACGAAGTAAACAAAACAAAAGAGGAATATAGATACCAGCTAAATAATTTAGCGGAATAGCTCCTAAAATCATGTTAGGGGTGACATTCTTGACCTAAAATCGAAATTCGTCTCTATGACCTTTGTTCATAAATGTCTACATGAAATTTTGCTTTTTTAGATGCTAAAAATTTAAATAAATTGCAAAGAACAATACAAAAGAATACATAAAAATACTAAAAACTAGACGAGCTTTTAAGCGAAGATAAACAAGTGTTTTATTGAACATTGAATGTGCTGCCCATGAACATAAATAAACAAATAAACGAGCATTTTAATGACCATATACGTTGATCATGGACATATATAAACGAGTTGTTCATAAGCATAAATAAACGAGTACTTCTATGTTTATGTTTAAACTCATTATGGATCGAGCTTCAAAATATGTTCAAATTCAATTCATTTATAAAAGGAAAAATTCACAAAAATAAGCCAACCTTTTACCTATCTTCCAAAAATAAATTAACCTTTACATTATCCTTGATTAAGTCAATTTTGTAACCACTTTAACTCTAAGTAAGTCAATTTACCTCTTATCTGTTCTACAGGTTAGGAAATTTTAACCTCCCTAAAACCCTCTTTCTTTTTCTATTACCACAACACTCATCAAAAGACCTCAGCTCCACCCCATCGCAGCCACCGCCCTCACTACCCACCCAAACTTCAACCACGCACCACCCATGAAGCCCTCATCAATCATCACCCATTAAAACACCCTTGCCCCACACAAATTCCACCACCACCCATCAACTCCCTCCCTTCTCCCTTAACAACCACAACCCTTCCTGCTGCCGCAACCCACAACCACCACCACCGCTAACCCCAAACCGCCACCACACACGACAACTTAATCAGGGATAATACAAAGGTTAACTTATTTTTGGAAGATAGGAAAAAGGCTGGTTTATTTTTGTGAATTTATAAAATAAACAAACAAAATGAGCTGTTAATAGAAGTCTATAAAACAATCTGATTCTGCATCTTCAGACCTGTGAGCGGTGCCGAGAATTGCGAACTTCTTATGCTCCAATTCTGTTGAAAACATTTTGTTTTTCAAATTACTTTCTTTGGGGTCAACTTACCAACTTTAATCAGAAAAACCAAGCTAGAGAAAAAAATAAAAGAAAATTGAACTCAAACAGAGGATAAAAATCATAAAAATCTAGGACAAGATCAAGATAGTCATAATAAATAAAAAATCCTACTTTACAACTAAACTGTTATCCACTGTCCACACATACAGTAACGATCAATGTGACAATGTCCCATGAGGCCATGAGTTGAACTACCTAGACCATTATAACCAGCTTTCCTCATTGTTGATCAGTCTATCGACCTAAACCACAATAAACTGCTTTCCTAAAGAGTGGGTGCACGTTTCCACTTAGTATCTCTTCATCTATCTTCTCAATGTGCGGCCAAATTTCAGAAGCATATTGTCGTGTGATCGCCTTGACATAGCCTAGTGTTGACAAACCCCATTGCTCTGTTTCGCTTAGATTATAAACATACCCTTTTTCTCCATTAGACACACCGTTTAATCCTTTCTCTGCGTCTATATCCATTAGCGATGACTCGGGTTCAGGCTCATCAGAATCTAGAGTCATTGCATCAGTCTGACTCAAATGCAGGCTACGAGATGTTCCAATTACAGAGTCCTTAGGCACACGTTCAAGCAGAACAATGGAGAAGTTCTTATACACGGAGAGAAACAAGGCCTCGTTTTCACTGAGGGCACGAAAAAGAAGAGCTTCTTTTGCCTCCAAGGATTCACGTAAAGACACCTCTTCCTCTTCGGCCTTCTCAAATGAAGATTTAAGGCGTTTCAGTTTAATAGGATTCTCTCCAACAACAGGTTCGCCATTTGCAAGTGTAAGTTTCGACTCGGCTGCCTCTAATTCTGCTTTAGCATTTGCTGCTGCTTCTTCTACTGAATGCACACGATTCTGAAGTAAGGAGATCTCTTTTCTTAGGTCACAAATACGATTGTATGTTTTACTTATAGCGTTTCTGAGAATCTCCCAAGACCGATCTGATACATGGAACTGATCCACATTCTCGGGAGAGAAGACCCATCTCACAATTGCCAAATTTGAGATCAGGCGATAACCCATCATACGATCAATGGCTATGGCAGTCATCTGAGTGCTATTCTTCCAGAAGGTACTCACTTCACTAATTAGCATGACTTGCCTGTCATCGTCCTGACATATCTTAGCAATGACTTGACCATATCTCTCCAAAACAGTCATTAGATGAGTAAAGCTCTTCGACCCAATATTCAGTAAAGTTTGAATTACTACCTGGAGTGTGACTTCTAACCCATGCACAGGAATCACATTTTCTTCTACCCATGATATGATTTCACGCGCAGTTTGCCTGCCTCTAACCATGCCAGTGAGCTCTTCAGAGAGTGCAAGCCGCTCATCTTTGTTCCGGGTGTTTTCTGCACTATATCTGAAGTTTGGTCCACCCTTTGGAGGAAGCAACTCTTCTAAACCAGGTGCATTTTCAATACTCTGCTTGATTTTCTCCCAGTAAGACAGTCGGACTTCTCTTTCCAAAACCTCCTGAACAAATACACGTTGAGGGGCCCACTTTGAAAGGTCCAAGACGTAGGCCCATTCTTCCCAGGGCCAAATGAATTGAAAGTTGGATAGATGGTGTGAAAACCATAGAATTAATCGTGTTCGGCATTCCATATCCAATTCAGCAATTTTGTCAAAAAGAGCACGTACGGCACCCGCTACAACTGCTGGAAATGCACCAGGAAGAGCCTTACAGAGATCCATGATCACTAAAGCATAGTATGTTGGCTTGAATCGCGGTTGAGGAAGCAAAAGGAGTTGTGAGAAGATTGTCTCTGCCATGAGGTACTCATAGCGAAATGGTACTGGAAGGCCAACCATGCAAGCAGCACATTCCTTCCTACATCCATTCAGGAACAACAAAATGTCTAACAGATACTCTTGCATAATAAACTGATCTATAGGAGATAAATCCTCGAGTTTATTTTGAGGGAATATATTTAGCTTGCGACTTCTTTGCGGGTATTTCAGATCGGCATCATGCTTCTGTCTACCATAGTCAACACTGGAAGTAGTAGATGGCAACCTGGGCTGCTCAGGGCAATTAATGGGACCCAAATCATGTGACTTTCCAGTTACAAGCTGAGCTTCAAAAGAGAGGTGGGGCCTGGGAACACTGTCAAGTTTCCATCCATTGTTGGATAGATCCTGAATTCGATCCCATAAATCTTCCAAAAAATCCTGAAAAAAAAATCAAGAAAAATTTGAGCAGCAGGGAAATTACAATTTTCCAATTTCCTGATGGGGAAGTGTGCTTCACAGAATTCTCATTCCACAACCAAGGGGACGACAAAGCTCGATCAATTGACCCTTTTCTCTTGACCAACATAATGCCTTCTTTGTTTCTTACGTTAAAGTTAGTATGTTTATGTGAGTGGATGCCTGTCAACTTATTCGTTCTAAATCTTTTAATTATGACTTAACCTTAATCCGTAATTTGGTCCTTATTCTCAGTAACTCGATACCACCAAAACTTTACCATTACCCTCATGCAGCCTTCCCCATGCAATTACAAAATGAGCCCTCCCCTGCCCCCTCTCTGACTATACCCCTAAAGTTGCAAAGGGCCTATTTCTAATAAACACTATTTTAACTCAACTTAGCCATTTAACTTTTTGTCTTTCAGGTAGAAATACTGACAGTGAAATAAACCAAAAGCACACTGAAAGATGATAGGCCAGCATGTCATTCAATTTAGTCTTTTTTCTCTTTCGTGGAATTTCTGAAAAGGTAAAAGGGGTGTTCCCTTCACAACAGGAGGGGACACGAACAAAGAAAATGAATCCTCAACCTCAAAGGGGCATCAAGAAATAACCATATTAGCGGATCTCCATTCTATAAGGGAAGAGGAGTGAGACACCAGTAAAGAAAAAAAGAAAAAAAAAGAAAAGAAAATGATAACCTAATTGTTTCACTAATTTGATTATTAACCGCTTCACAAATCAATTTTTAGGGGATTTCGCACGCATTGCATGCACTTGAAACTAGTAGTTAACGTAATGATGCCCCCTAGCTAAAGAATCATTCATGACATTCGACCTAGCTTGGAATGTGATAATGCAAGCTAAAGTCTTCTCAAGATTGTCAAACCAATGATAAATTTGTTAACATAACGCTTTGCAAATCTTATACTTGGTAGTTGCAAAATGAAGGAGAGGCACATTTCCTTAAAAGAGCATGTGAAGAGGAATGAGAGAGAGATAGATAAAGAAAAAGAACGAGAGAGCCCATTACCAAGTAAAGTAGTGTTACAATTAATTTGAAACTTCCAAACGGATGTGTTGCATGGCTTGCAATTGACATTAAAGAGAGCAAAATTTGACCTAATATTCACATTGGAATGGAAAGCCTAGTGTAACAAGCCCCCTCTAAAACTACCGGCCCGGTAGACTCAAAAAATTACAACTTAAATTGTCTGGATCGACAATCAATCACTCTCGTGGTTCTAGGGGATTGAGGAAAAGAAGAAGAAAAAACTCCTTTAACAAAGGGAAGTGCAAAGGGATCAAAACCATGGAAACAAAACTCGACCCTTACGTTACGTAACAGCCGTTATATAAACTTGCCTCTATGTAACGTTGAAATTCGCCTACTCGTTTTTCTTTTCTTCTTCATTTATCTAACGTTGTCACATTTACTGTTTCTATTGTTTGACAGTTGTCTTCCATAATCCATACCACTCTTTATCTTTTATTTTCTCTTCTGATTTTTTAAAGTTGTCTTTCATTGGGCTTACTTTTCTAAAAAAAATTCTTTTCTTATCCCCTTTTTTCAAAGTCATCGCATCTAAGAATAAACGTATTATGTTCCTAAAATCCGTTCCTGAAAAAAAAACCCATCGCGATACAAATTCTTTCGACTAGTGAATCGCGTTCCCGTTCTGCGAATTAGGTAACCCTCTATGTTACTCCGACACCTTCATTTACCTCAAAAATCGGATATCGTCCGACACGACACTTCACTTGGATACTTCATTTTAAACTAAAAACTTGACTTTTTTCTACAAAATAGCCGAGCCAGACACTTGGACACCCGTATCCGAGTAGACACTCAATCTGTGTCTGAGTAACATAGGCAACCCTGGTTGAAGATGGTGAAAGAGGGGCGAAACTTTGCAAATTTGAGGATATTCAGCCCCTTCATAATGCCATTGGCAAATGGGTTTGTGAAATTTGTTATATTATGGGCAAAAGCTTAAAAGGGTAGTGGAGCATCTTGAGCATCTATGAATGACTGGAGAGATAGAAACTTTGCGGCGTGTGACTTATCTATTTTAAGAAGGATTGGACTTTGGATCACACCCATGTACTTCACAACATACAAACATGCACTTGGGGGAGCTTGGACTAAGAGTGTCATCATGAGGTAAGAATCAAGTCTATATACATAGCTCCCATGAAGATGACGCCTGGTAAATCTATAATAGAGGTCAATGAATTTTTTTATTCTTTTTGGGGTGGGAGGGGTTATTCACTCAAGAATTGAAGCGCGTGTGTAGCTCTAGCAGATTGGCTTGACAAGATTTTCAAAGAAATTTTTGAGGCACATTATCTACCTTCTGAAAAGAATTGAAAAGTTGCGTCAAATGTGGCTGAGCATCTGAAGGAAATAACATCAAGTTATAAGGATTTTAGCAGTTTGGCGTGAAAGGAGATGACAAAGGCCAGCATTGTAAGAATTTTGTCCTTAAAGGTGACTGAAATCTGACATATTTTCAAGCTAAGCCTTCTCAAAGGATGAAAGAACAAGGGTTGTTAAACTGAAAAATGAAGAGAAGTTGATATGTTCGAATAAGTTTTAACAAGTTCCAACACCTTATAATATGACATTCAATAAGTTTCAATCAGAAAAAATAAGGTGAAGATAACACACTCGAAGATGGTGTAATGCATGTCAGTCAAGCTAACCTAGCAAGAATTTTAAATGAAGTACTCCAATGAGTTGCTCACTTCACAAAGTCAATTCTTTATTCAAACTCTAGTGTTACGGTCACGCACAACAGCATGGTTTATAGCATCTACGCGAAAATGACCTTAACCGTTCGTTTACAGGTGGGAAAATAGACCCTTCTCATACAACTCCCGCAAGATAAAAAAGGAAGACTAGCACTATCTTATGCAAAAATTCTCATTAAATTTTCTATTGGCTACAACTAAGGTTTTCTCAAGTGAGGAACTTACAAGATGGAATCACCCAGATTTTTGTCATTGTACTTCCAAACAAAAAAAATCCACATAGATGGAAAGAGCTACAGCCTATACAAGCTAAAAACTACGTTATTCGGATGGTTTAGATTCGAGTATTGTCTGTGATATGGTTATGAATCCGAGCGTATGAAATCAAAATCAAGGACTATTATAGAAGCCAGAAGGATTTGGACTACGGGATATAAATATTTTTACAATTTAATTGCTCATTTTAAAATTTTGACCTTTAATGTTATGTCATTAAAAGATTTAAATAAATGGTTTTCCTTAATTAACATAGGCAATAAATAGCTTCGTCCCCTAAATTCTGTTTATTCCAATCGAATTGTTATAGCAAAGACATTACTTCTCTTAACTCCTTAGAAAACAAACGAGTAAGGAAATACAAAGAGTATGGCCACCCAAGGACCAAGGTAAATAAGTCAAAGTTACTAGTTGAAAGGCCACATGATAGTCGTAGGAGTAAGTGTACCTACTTAATTTGGGAAGGAGAAGAAGACATAGAGACACAAAATATGATTAGGTGGTGATTCACTCGCAAGCGATTATAGTTTTGGAGAAGTATGTGAATGCAAAAGCGACACAAGAAAATGGTAAGAGGGACATTCAACAGAGGATAAAGAAAAGGCATTTACGTCACAACTCTAAAAGAGAAAAAATGGAGATTCTGGTGTTTTCTAAGGTACCGTGACAAGTGGTGGTGGATCTAGTGGTCACAAAGTCACAAGTGAAAATCGTTGACACTTATCGAATAAGGCGGTGCTGCCACGCCACCGAGCACATCGACAAGGTGGTGACTAAAAAGAGGAGGAAGAAAAGACAATGTTGGCATTAGAAGTTGCACACCAAGTTATGACAATACGAGCGCAAATATGGCAGACTCATAAAGTGTGGGAAAGAAGGAGCCTTCACCTTGGACAGGAAGGCAAAGCTTACGGATGTTAGGTGTAGATTTCTAAATGTGCTAAAGGATGACATTGCAAAGGAGATGAAAGTGATGAGGCACGTGCATGTACCCTTCCATTTATCTAGAGGATGAGGTAAGACATGGAATTGGGACCACTTCTTTTCAATCCATCAATTTTCTATTCAATGGTATCAGTCCCACTTACTCAACCCACTATTTAAGACCCAATGATTTTAACCCTCAACTCATAAATCAAGTCATCTCATTTTATAATCCTTCCAATCAACTTCCAAAACATAAGCCTCCATATTTTTCGAGTTGAGAGACCTACGACCCTCTTGCGAGCAATAAGCCATACCTCAAATCTAAGTATCTTACCATCCTTATTCTTCAAATTACGAGATCAGATTGTGTGATGGGCTTATTAATTCTAAACCCGTTTCTCTAGTTCTAAAACCCATCAATCAACCCGACTTAACTTTTAAACACTCCACCTTAGTCGTGCAACCCCAACCCCACGGACTCACTTCAAAGTAGCTATTCAAGTTTGACCATCCAAATTTAAAATCCAATCATACACATTTCTTCGGCTCCCATTTCTGTACATACCCTTCAACACACCACTACGCATGTCTACCCATAGCAACGCCTTCTAATCTCATCCCACTTTTTACACAAACCTCTCCTTTCATTCCCTTCAACAAGCACACTCACTATACCAACTCAAAAATCGAGCATTTAACCCAACAACTAATGCCCTTTTATGACTCATTGCTGATTTCTTTCCTCCCCTCCCAACGCACCATCCACAATTAACACTCAAATATACACCGAGGAAGAGCTTGATCATTGGTGGTAGAGGAGTTTAGAAGAATACAATGTCCTGTTGAGGCCGTGAATGTAGTGCTTGATTACTAGGACAAGGTGTAAGTTTGGACGGCCGGTAATGTAATGAACCAACTTGGAGGGAAAGGTGCTTTAAGAATTACAATAACAATAGAATTAGCTTGAACGAGAAGAAAGAGAGTTAGTAACAAGAAAGAGAGAATAGAGTTATTCAGTGGAGAGTATGGTTCGAAAATACAGTTTAGGTTTCGGAAATGGAAAGGGTCACGGTTATGGGGTAACGGAACGGATATGTTGGCCGCGGACCGCATTGCGGTTGTTGCAGCAGGAATGTAATTTTGACTTCTGCTTTTTGGTCTTTTTGCTTCAATTAATCTAAGGTCTTAGTGGAGTATATAGGGTATAGTAGTGCGGTGGTGCCTCTTCTCTTTCTTTTCTCTTGTCTTTGAGTCATTATTGGAGGTAGCTCGGTGCTAATATATAACTAAAGAAAAAAATCTTTGAAAAGATTTGCAAAAAACTTGCGAAGTGGCGTTTTGTAGCGGAAGAAACAGGCGAACCCTTGTTGCCACGGGTGATACGGCCGAAACGGCCAAAATTCGGGATTTCTAAATTCACCTCGTTGAACCTGTCGAATTCGGTTCGCCAAATTTGAAAACCGTTTCAACTCGGGCGAACCGTTCCGATATGACCGTATTTTTGCACCATGATGGAGAGTAGAGAGAGAAGATCGTTTGGAAAAATATTAAGGATTATTAGAACCTGTAGCTCATTGGGAGAAAACAAACCTCAAAAGTGTGAGTTATCTTTTATAGTTTTATTTGTGTAGTGATCCAATTTTTATCAATCAAATACATCTCCATCTTCCTTTACTTTTCCACCTAATATTCCGGCTCATAACAAAAGCTCATAACACAATCCCACACCACACAGAGTTAACAAGAACAAGAAAGAAGCAATAGTTATTGTTGTTATAGCCTACATCCTATTCAAGATGATCATAAAACAATCTTGTTGAGACATATCTCGATCCATGAAAACCGGGTAGCCTTCGAAGAGGTCGGAGTAACGGGAACAATGAGAGTTAAGCTTTGCGCGAGTTCAACCCTTTGGAGAACATACTATTGCATCGGGCAATTTCATTTATAGGCTTAGGGGAATAAGAGCTTAGGTTTATTTGTTAAGACTTCAAAGTTTAGAGGGAGCAAACATTCCATAATATTGAAGTAGGGTAGTAACCGATGAGCTTAAGGCCTTCTCCCTATCCTAAGTGCAAAAGGACGAGGCTAAAAAATTGGTGAGGGATATAGTTGGTTCACTTATCTTCAACCTCACAAGCTCATTTTCTAGCTCAATACTACTTGTCAAGAAGAAAGACAAACCATGGTGATTTTCGCACAAACTTTACTATCTTACCTCCAAAAACATACTTCCTTACTCCCTCCTCTTCACCAAATCCCCACATCCATCAAAACAATAAATGCCAAACCTTATAACCTTCTAAGGCTCTGTTTGGTAGGGTGTAAAACATTTTCACATGAAAATGATTTTCCTAGAAAAACCTTTTACATTGGAAAATTCATTGTTACGAAGGTTTTCCATTGTTTGGTTGCATGTAAAATGATTTTCCATTTTAACCATTTTTCATTGTTTGGTTGAACTGAAAATCAATTACTTCAATGGTGAGGGAAAACGCTTTCCTTCTACTTGTGATGGAAAATGTTTTCCTCCCAATTTTGGGGGAAAATGTTTTCAATAAGGTGGAAAATGGTTTTCCACCCCCCAAGTTTTACATTTTGATATTTTACTCCAAACCAAACAATGTAAAATGAGAAAACAGTTTTCAAGGAAAACATTTTACACCCTACCAAACGGACCCTAAGTTCTCCCATTCCCCTTTCCATTAATAAAAGGATTAGTTACAAAACCTAAAGATAGAAATGCCACTTCCACTACCCTCCTTTCATTTCCATCCTTCATTTCCTTCTCATTCTTCAAGAACCAACAACAAGCTACTTGTATAAATACATGGAATATCCTACATTAACGTATACCGACGAAACCAATCACAACAACATCAAAAAAAACATTTAAAAACAACAAAAACCATACCTTGTCATTAGCATTCTGATTTCTACCATTATCAACAAAAATAGAAAACCCAACATCAGAAACATGCCTTCTAATACTCAAATAAGCTTGAATCCCAACCATAACTCGATCAATCTCCTCCGGAACTTGCTCCATCAATTCAGCACCTCCCCAAGGAAGACAACACAAAATACACCCAATATAAAAATCAGCACGCGCTTGCCAAGCAGGGTTCCCTTTCTCCTCATCAACAATCGTCGCCGCAGACGACAACAGCGTCTCGAAAACAACAACCAAAGAAGCAGGTTGAAGAACCTTACTACACATCAAAACAGTCAAGAATCGTAACAAAACACGAATTCTATCACAATTTTCAGATTGAAGAGATTCCTGTAAGTTAGAATGAGTAGTATCGATGATTGATTTACCTAGATCTTCTCTCTCTAGGTTTAATAAACCGATTAGTGTGCCGTAAAGAGGAGCTTTGTGTGGTAATTGTTCTGCGCATTGAAGAAGGAAATGGAGAACATCGTTGGATTCTTGTTGGTCTAATTCACGCCAAATGATGGAGTAGCAAGTGTCGATGTGGTCTTTGAAGTCTAGGGTTCCGCCGTATTCTGGTGATTTTTCGCCGATTCGGATGATTAGGTTTTTGTAGCTTGTCATTGTTGGTAAGAGAGAGAATGAGAGAGTGCGGTGGTGGTAATGGTGGTGGTGGTGGTGGTGGTGGTGGCGGCGGCGGTTGCTTGTAAGGGTTGAAGTAGAAGACGGGAAGAGAGAGGTGAGTGGGAGTGAGACTGTGGAAGTGAAGAGGGATTAATTTCTCTTCTTCCTCCAGTAGGATAATGCCCATTTAGCCATTTATTAGGACACTAGTTTTAAACCCGTGCGGACATAGTTTTGTCAAAATGCATAACAAAAATCATTAATGTATTAGTATGAGTACATGATAATTTTTGAATATATATAATATTATTATGTTAATTCTCATAATTGCCTGAATACTACATAAAAAATAACATGGTTATTCAAATAATTAATTTTTGGGAAATTTTCCGAGGTACCCCTAGGTTAGGCTAATTTCTCGGGTACCCTCCTCGTTTTCGAGCTAGCTGAAATGACACCAGAGTCAGTGTTTGCTACTTAAATGCCATTAATGGTAACACCGTTAGTTTTTCTGTTAACTTTCTCAATTTTATTTCAATTTTCATTTAAAAAAATAGAAAAAAAAAGAAAAACTAAAATTAAAACCCAAAACCCTCCCCCTCTCTCTTCCCCCCCCAACCTCTCACCCCCACCCCCTGTCCACCACTTCCCCCACCCCCGCACCTCCCCTTCCCTGAAACTGCCGCCCCACCCAAACCACCGCCACGGCCCCTCCCACTCTCCTCTCCCTCCCCTCCCACTGCCTAAAGTAAAACCCCCCACCCTACCACTCTCCTCCTCAGACACCACCGTTGTCGACCCGGTGGGTGGCTTCGTTGATGGTGGTCGTGGCTTCGATGATGGTGGTTGCAAATCGAACTTAGGTAGTGGAGGTTTCGTTTGATGGTGGTCGCGATTTAGGTTGGGTTCGACGGCGAGGAGGTTGAGGGTGGCGGTTTCAGGATGGGCTGGGGGTGAGGGTGAGGGAGGTTGAGGGTGGCGGTTTCAGGGTGGGCTGGGGTGAGGGTGAGGGAGGTTGAGGCTGGCGGTTTCAGGGTGGGCTGGGGGTGAGGGTGAGGGAGGTTGAGGCTGGCGGTTTCAGGGTGGGCTGGGGGTGAGAGGTAGAGGAAGGCTGGGCAGGGGGTGGTTCGTGGGTTTGGGGAGGGGAGGAGAGAGAGTCGGAGGGTGGGGGGAGAGAGAGTGGGAGAGTGGGGGAGAGATGGTGGCTGGGTGAGTGTGGGGAGGAGAGAGAGTGGCTGGGTGAGTGTGGGGAGGAGAGAGAGTGGTAGGGGTGGGGTTTTTCTTTAGTTTTTTTTCTTTTTTTTCTTAGTTTAAATGAAAAGTAATTTTAATTAACAAAAGTTAACAGTAAAACTAACGGCGTTACCATTAATGGCATTTAAGCAGCAAACACTGACTCTGGTGGCATCTTAGCTAGCTCGAAAACGAGGAGGGTACCCGAGGAATTAGCCCTAACCCCGGGGTACCTCAGGAAATTTCCCTTAATTTTTTAATCAAAGATTATAAATATCTAATATGTATTATACCCGTGCAAAATTGGATAATTTATCTAACCTCTCTTCTCACGATACTACTATATCAAAAAAAAATGGATAATTTTTAATATGTTATAAAAACTCAATTCATCTCTCTCCTATCTTCTATAGACTTTAAAAAAGGTCAATATTCTGCTCTTCATTTCTAGATTTGAAGACTTACCCATAAAAATCCTTCTCGTATCTTCATCTTGTAAGTCATTAACTCACCCACCCAGTTCACAACTCCTTCTCAATCTTCACTCCTCCTTTCACCCATCATCTTATTCCTGCTCTCTATTTCTTCTCCTGAAACTGCACCACCATCAAACCCACCTCTAAAAATCAACCATTTAACCTCATCACGAGACCATTCACCATCTCTAAATTAAACCCCACTTATAATTCATTTATCAAACAACCACGATTGAATTAACAACCTAAAGATCCCAATAATTTGATTGAACTATAGGGCTTTGTGTTTTTCATATGGGTTCGAAATCGAGAAGTCTTGTTTCATATCAAGACATATGACGATTTTGCCTAAAATTGTTAAAAACTTAAAGGTATTAAGAACGTTTATGTACTGCAAGTTTCTTGTCAAACTACTTCCCTCAAATTCATTTATTCCCAATAGTGCACATTCTTGTATGGTCTATCGATCAGTTTTTCAATTATATCTACAAAATTACATAAGAAAGAATTAGAAAAATATAATATAACTTTAATTAAACTTCGGACCTCCTAAGTTATCAAATAAGTAGCATAATTATGCTTATACCTTTATAATAAACATCAGAAAATTTCTTTGCCAAAATATCTTCAAAAGGAACAAAGTCAAAACAATATTTTGGAACTTTAATTCATTGCATTGAATGATTTTAGATCCATAATTCGAAGACACTTTTGAAACCATGGTGAAGTGCTTGATCCATTATTCTTGAATTTTCATGCAAAAAAAAGTGAGAAAATTTACATTTTCCTTCTTTGATTGAGGGAGAAAATGCTACAATTAAGCACTTCCTACATTTTACTCCCCCTTACAAAACCAATACGAAGATAAATTAATTAGTACAACATTTACCACTAATATATATATATATACATTTTAAAATTTTAAAAAAAACTTCTAAAAACCTCACCTCTTCATCCATTAGTATCATCTGATTACTCTTTGTCTCCAATTGATTATTAATTATGAACCCCACTGTCCCACAGAAACAGTTCTAGATTGACTCACATACATCTTACAAGCTTTTGTTAAATGTTTTATTTTTACCTCTTGAACTTCATGATTTGTGTAAGACTCATTTTCTATTAGAAAACGATAACTTTGCAAGAAAATTTAAAATATTTTTGGTTCTGATATAAAACACTGATTTTTAGATTTGTTCTGAAACGATGTTTATTGTGTTCATAATTGAAAATATTTATAGTTGTTGCTTACTCAGCCTTCCAAAATTTTAAAATCAGATGTTGTGGTCTTATTCATCATGCAATATAGTGTACACGAATTTTATTGAGTATATGTTGTATATCAATGTTTCATAATTAAATTTTTGTATTTGATCGACTTAGGGAAGTTTTTTTATTATAATATTGCAATTTATTTGATTATGAGTTTATCAATGTCGGATGACTGTCATAAGTAGTAACATTTAGATATGTTTAAGCATCGTCCCTTTTTAAAAATCCAATTTGTATTTTTATTTAGGTTTTTCTTGTAGGATTTTATAGATTTTATTGAAATATTATTTTGCCATGTTTTTTTGGAAAAAAACTTTGTCTATCTACAGGATATACTACACTAACAGAGTGTGTAATAAGTAATAATAGTGGATTCCAACTCATAATGATTAATAATTTTTTATCTCTTTATTAGTAGTGGGTTACTTATCTAGTACGAGTAGATGTAGCCATGTTTCATTTTTTTATATCTTTTAATTTTTAAATGAGGATTAAATATCATAAGATCTGATTGGCTATTATTGGATATATCAATCTAATTCAGATTTGAAAGAGAAAAATATATTATACAAAGTTTTAAGGAAATGATTTTGAAAAATACTCAATGTGCCCGCATTAATTTTTAAGGGATAACAATATTAAAGATATTCATATCTAATGGCAAATTATACAAATTTTGTATTTTATTGCCAAAATATGATTGCAACCTTTGTGTCATCTAAGATTTTCACCTAATTTTTTGAACCAATGGTTTTGAAAGATTATTTTGCCATGTTTTTGAAAAAACTTTGTCTATCCACCGGATATACTACCCACCACTAACAGAGTGTGTAATAAGTAATAATAGTGGAGTTCAACTCATCATGACCAATATTTTTTAATATCTTTATTAATAGTGGCTAACTTACCCAGTGGGTAGATGTAGCCATGTTCGTTTTTTGATATCTTTTACGTTTTTAATGAGAATTAAATATCAGAAGATATGATTGACTATCATTGGACTAGATTTCTATGCATGCGACAACAATTTTATTATGAAATTTTATAATCTACAGTAGATAATTTTATGGATAGTCGCATTTTACCACTTAAACTTTTCATGTTTTTAGAAACTCCCACCTTAATGATTTTTTTTAGATTCCACCTACCATTTACAATTTTATTAAAAACTCCCACCACTTAACGGTTTTTGTCAAATTTTATTAACAAAAAATCGTTAAGTGGGTGCCACATATACATTTGGTTAACAAAATGAAATTTGAAATAGTTGTAATTTTTTCCAAATAGTTGTAATTCGTTCCAAATTTGCTCTAAATTTGTTGAGGATTTGCCCTTAAATTGACTTTAATTTCAGCGTAAACTAATAATACAATGCATATGTGGGGGCCACTTTTGTTAACAAAATTTAACAAAAATCATTAAGTGGTGAGAGTTTCTAATAAAATTGGGAATGATAGGTGGAAATTTAAAAGAAAAATTCATTAAGGTGGGAGTTTCCAATATAATCGTTGATATTTTTTTAATTGTTTTTACTTTGTAGGTTTTTAGATATTTTAGTTAGAAGTTATGAACATCTTTTATTAAAAATCTGATGGCTAAATATGGAAATAAAACTTAATTACTTAATAAACTCATTGATTTATTTTAATTATTTTTCCTTTTATTCTTTTTGGTGTCCACCCCCACCTCTTCACTTATATAATAGAGACTAGAATTTTATGCACGCGATGCGTGCGGTGACATATGCTCTTTTTTTTAAAAAAAAATTCGTAATTTTTAAGTTGTCATATGCACACCATTGTGATGCATGTGGGGGCAATTTTCAATGTGGTTTATTATATATGTAAATTATCTTTTTTGCATAGAATATTATCTTTGTTGGAGTTAAGGCTTGCAAAGCCTACTTGTGTTTTTTCCAAACATCCCACATCTCCTATGGAAGGGAGCTTGCCTTTGTTTATTAACTCCCTTCCTCTTTATGTTTATTGAGTTGAGTACTTGGTTGGTTTTTGTGGTTGGAGATCAAACTTGGGTTTGGGCTTGCTATCACACACACACGCGCGCGCGCGCGCCCCCGCCCGGACCGGACCGGGCCTGGACCTGGGACCTGGGTTCTGGGTTCTGGGTTCTGGGTTCTGGGAAGAGCTGGAGCTTATCTTTTTGGACCCGAGCCCAACTGTGTGTAACGGTAACATGTAAAACTGAAACGTTGTTAAACGTTACAGCGTTAAATGGCTTTTATTACAGTGTTAATGGCCTTTATTGTCGCCCGTGATTTCCTCCCTCTGTTTATTACCTTCTTTATTTGGCCTGATTCTTTTACTATAAAATCAGTCCACTGCTACTTCAGTTTGGGATCCGAAAATCATTTCTCTTCTCTTCTTCTTCCTCTCTTCTAAACACTGGGTACGTGCATAAACAGTCTCCAAGATCTTTCTCTGTTAGTGGTGACTTAGAAAGGTCGCTGTGTTAACCTTGGGGAGCTTTCCGGCCAGTTGCGATTACCACCATAGTCGGGCCGTAATTGCTTTCAAGTCAGTGGTCTTCTACCGCGACACAGCCTTCAATTTAGTCTTTGCTCAGTCATTGTAAACAGTCAGTTTCTAACAATTTGAAAGCAATTATATAATTTGCAATGGCTGATTTTTCAAGCAAATCCGTGTCTCATCTGTCCAAGCTCGAATCTCTTGACGGAAACAACTACAAACGTTGGTCTTCCAAACTGCTTATGTTCTTTGAGCAATTGGACATTGACTACGTCCTTTTCAAGGACTGTCCCACTGCGCTTACTACTACAGGTGACTCATCCTCTTCTCCTTCTGCTACTGAAATTAAGAAGAAAGAGGACGAAATTCAAAAATATGTAAAAGATAATAAAACTGTCCGTTTCCACCTCCTTAATCTGATGATCAATAATCTGTATGATTTGTTTATGGTTCATAAAAGTTCAAAACTGATTTGGGAGGCCCTTGAGAAAAAATATGGGGCTGATGATGCTGGAAAACAGAAATATGTTGTTGGCAAGTGGCTGGCTTTCCGTATGGTTGATGATAAGCCAGTCATGGATCAAGTTCATGAGTTCGAAAATCTCTGTGCTGATGTTCTTAATGAGGACATGAAAATTTGTGAAGTATTTCAAGCTAATGTTTTACTAGAAAAATTTCCCCCCTCTTGGAGAGATTTTAGAAATAATCTGAAACACAGAAAAGAATTCCTGTCTCTTCAGGAATTAATTAGTCATATGAGGATTGAAGAGGCAAATCGCCTTAAAGACAATCTAGATTCAGTTTCTGTTAATACCACTAAAGCTAACCTGGTGGAATCTGCTGCTCCATCAGGCTTTGATAAGTTTAAGGGAAAAGGGAAAAAGGGTAATAACAAAGGAAAAAGCAAGGCAAATTTAACAAACCGGATAGCAAGATTCAAAAGAAGTTTGTCCTCTGTTATGTCTGTGGCAAGCCAGATCATAAGGCTTACCAATGCCCTCAACGCCAAGGTTCTGTGCAAAAACAAGGACCTCAGGCCAACCTTGCTGAATCAAACGACATTGTCGCTGCTGTGGTTGTTGAAGCAAATCTGATCGAGAACAGTACTGATTGGATTCTGGACACTGGGGCCTCAAGACATTTCTGTGCAAACAAGGAGCTGCTCCATGATTTTCAGGATGCTTCTGAAGGCGAGTGTGTCTACATGGGCAATGCTGCAACTGCTGGAGTACTTGGACGAGGAAAGGTCACTCTTAAACTTACCTCTGGAAAAACCCTCTCCCTTTCTAATGTGTTGTATGTTCCTACTATGCGTCGCAACTTAGTGTCTGGTGCCTTATTAAACAAAGCTGGTTTGAAAATTGTTTTTGAGGCTGACAAAGTTGTAATGACTCGTGGTGGGGAATTTGTTGGGAAGGGGTATTTAAGTGGAGGGTTATTTATTCTGAATGTTGCTTCTTCTATTTCTGCTGTTTTTAATAAAACTGTTTCTGGTTCTGCTTATATTGCTGAGTCTTTAAATTTGTGGCATGGTAGATTAGGGCATGTGAATGTTGCTTCCATTAAGAGACTAAGGACCTTAGCTTTAATTCCTAATCTGTCGACTACTGAGTTTTCTAAGTGTCCAGTTTGTGTTGAAGCAAAATTCACTAAGAAACCTTGCAAAACTGTGACTCAAAGGACCACACAACTTCTAGAGTTGATTCATACGGACTTAGCTGACTTCCAGAACACTAGAAGTAGAGGAGGAAAATTCTGGTATATTTCATTTGTTGATGATTGTTCGAGGTACACTAAGATTTACCTTCTCAAAACCAAAAGTGAGGCAGGGGAAGCTTTCATCAAATATAAGGCCGAAGTAGAAAACCAACTTGATAGGAAAATCAAGAGGGTTAGATCTGACAGAGGTAGAGAGTTTGAAAACTTCTCTTTGAATGACCATTGTGAGAAATTGGGTATTATTCATGAACTTAGTGCACCTTATGTACCCCAACAGAATGGTATAGCTGAACGGAAAAATAGGTCTTTGAAAAACATGATGAATGCTATGCTTGTAAGTTCTGGGTTGCCTGATGAAATGTGGGGGAAGCAGTCCTTTCAGCCTGTCATGTTCTTAACAGAGTACCTCACAAAAGGTTAGATAAGACTCCCTATGAATTATGGAAGGGGTTTACTCCAAACTTGAGCTTCTTGAGAGTGTGGGGGTGTCTAGCTAAAGTTGGGCTACCTGACTATAAAAGGTCAAACATTGGACCTAAGACCTTTGATGCAGTATTTATTGGTTATGCTCATGCTGCCTATAGGTTCATGACTTTGAGTGATAGGTCTATTTGTGAGTACAGAGACGCTGAGTTCTTTGAACATGTTTTTCCCTTGAAAAAGGGTGATGTTGCTTCCATGCCTTCATGTTCTTCTCCTACGGTTGTTTTACCTACTTGTTCTACGCACGACGTTTCCTTACCTACTAGTAAGGTTACTGCTGATTTGACTTTAAGTAGTACTTCAGTTGATTTGCATGTTGGTAGTTCTGGTGCTACAGATGAACCTAGGAGAAGTAAAAGACCTAGAGTAGCAAAAGACTTTGGTTCTGATTTTGTCACTGCTTTTCTGTCTGAGAGCTCTTGTATTGACTTGTTAAGTGATGAATTGGTCTATGCTTTCATGATAGAAGAGGACCCTAAGACTTTTGAGGAAGCAATGAGATCTGTGGATGCTAGTTTTTGGAAAGAGGCCATTAAGAGCGAGCTAGATTCCATAGTGTCTAACTCCACTTGGCAGTTAACTTACTTACCTAAGGGATCAAAGACCATAGATAGCAAATGGATCTTTAAAAAGAAGTTGAGACCTGATGGGACCATTGAGAGGTTTAAAGCCAGACTTGTGATTAGGGGCTTCACTCAAAGGAAAGGACTAGATTACTTTGACACTTATTCTCCTGTGACTAAGATAGCCACCATTAGGACCCTGTTAGCTCTTGCTGCTATTCATGACTTAGTCATACATCAGATGGATGTTAAGACTGCTTTCTTGAATGGTGACTTAGAGGAGGAGATTTATATGTCTCAACCTGAGGGTTTCGTGGTGCAAGGTCAAGAAGATAAAGTGTGTAAGTTGAGGAAGTCCTTATATGGTCTCAAACAAGCACCAAAACAGTGGTATGAAAAATTTGACAGTACTATTGTGTCAAATGGCTTCATTGTCAACAACTCTGACTCTTGCGTTTACTCAAAGCTAATAGGATCAGATTGTGTAATCATATGTCTTTATGTGGATGACATGTTGATCTTTGGTAACAATTTAAAGGTGGTCAATGATACCAAACTTTTCTTGGCATCGAAGTTTGAGATGAAGGATTTGGGAGAAGCTGATGTGATTTTAGGAGTAAGACTTAAGAAAACCTCCGGTCGCATCTCCCTTAGTCAGTCTCATTATGTGGAAAAGGTGCTTAAAAAATTTAACTCCTTTGATGTTGCTCCAGTGAGTACACCCTATGACCCTAGTATTCATTTGACTAAGAATTTAGGAGAAAGTGTTTCTCAAAGTGAATATGCGAAAGTCATAGGTAGTTTGATGTACCTCATGAACTGTACTCGACCTGACATAGCCTATGCAGTGAGTCGACTGAGTCGGTATACTCATAACCCTAGTAATGAACATTGGAATGCTCTTCATCGTCTTCTTAGATACCTGAAAGGAACAGTTGATCTATGTTTGCACTACTCTAAATTTCCTGCTGTACTTGAAGGATTTTGTGATGCAAACTGGGTTTCAGGTAATGATGAGATTAGTTCAACTAGTGGTTACGTGTTTACTCTTGGTGGTGGTGCTATTTCATGGAAGTCTTCGAAACAGACTTGTATAGCACGCTCAACCATGGAGTCTGAGTTTATTGCACTCGAGTTGGCAGGGCAAGAAGCTGAGTGGTTGAGAAACCTTTTGTCTGATATTCCATTATGGGGAGGGCAGGGTGCTCCTGTCTCCCTTCACTGTGATTCTCAAGCAGCCATTGGCGTTGCTAAGAACAGTGTCTACAATGGTAAGAAAAGACACATACGGATCAGACATGGAGTCGTGAAACAACTCCTGAAAAATGGGGTGATTTCTTTGGACTATGTCAGGTCCGAAAGAAATCTTGCTGATCCCTTTACTAAGGGATTATCTAGGAGAGTTGTCCTAGAGTCGTCGAGGGGGATGGGGCTTAGGCCCATTAGTTGAGAGTTTATGGTGGATACCCGTTTGTGGTCAAACGAAGCCATAGAATCTTAGCTTGCACTACATTACTCATCCCTATGGCATGTTGGTAGTGCTTTCTAAATCCATAGCCTGTTTGGTGGTGCTATTGAGACGCACTTGATGGATTTATATTGAGAGGTTGAGCTTTTGCTCTTAATAGTTTCATATCCCTCGGGGTGGTGTTATTGAGGAACACTTAATGGACTACCTACGTAAGTGTGGAGGATAAGCCGCCTTCTATGAAAGACTGGGCTGTCTTTCTAGAGCACTTATGAGACCCAAGGTGTGCGCATGGCTATAAAGCGCTTGTGTTGTATCGCGGAGACTGCACGTTCTTAAGGTAGGTATGTGTTGTGGGGGTCTCAACGGAACTCTGGTGAGTTCAAGAGAAATTCACTCACTAGAAAGTAAGTTGTTGCCTCACTCCACTATGTATCAATTCAAATCGAAAGATATTGATGCTTAAGTACCTCTCTTTCTTTACCTAGGAATTTCTTTTGCTTTTCAAAGCCTTTGTGGGGGATTGTTGGAGTTAAGGCTTGCAAAGCCTACTTGTGTTTTTTCCAAACATCCCACATCTCCTATGGAAGGGAGCTTGCCTTTGTTTATTAACTCCCTTCCTCTTTATGTTTATTGAGTTGAGTACTTGGTTGGTTTTTGTGGTTGGAGATCAAACTTGGGTTTGGGCTTGCTATCACACACACACGCGCGCGCGCGGGCCTGGGCCTGGGCCTGGGACCTGGGATCTGGGATCTGGGATCTGGGTTCTGGGAAGAGCTGAGCTGGAGCTTATCTTTTTGGACCCGAGCCCAACTGTGTGTAACGGTAACATGTAAAACTGAAACGTTGTTAAACGTTACAGCGTTAAATGGCTTTTATTACAGTGTTAATGGCCTTTATTGTCGCCCGTGATTTCCTCCCTCTGTTTATTACCTTCTTTATTTGGCCTGATTCTTTTACTATAAAATCAGTCCACTGCTACTTCAGTTTGGGATCCGAAAATCATTTCTCTTCTCTTCTTCTTCCTCTCTTCTAAACACTGGGTACGTGCATAAACAGTCTCCAAGATCTTTCTCTGTTAGTGGTGACTTAGAAAGGTCGCTGTGTTAACCTTGGGGAGCTTTCCGGCCAGTTGCGATTACCACCATAGTCGGGCCGTAATTGCTTTCAAGTCAGTGGTCTTCTACCGCGACACAGCCTTCAATTTAGTCTTTGCTCAGTCATTGTAAACAGTCAGTTTCTAACAATCTTTGTTAATAAAATTTCATATTCCCTTTGTTATTGAAATTTCCTAGTTTTAAATGCATGCGATGCGTGCAGTGATATAAGTTTTTTTTAAAATAACGACTGAAGAAGGATTACTAAGGTTATGATTGTAATTTAAGTTAAGGTATACAATTTACTAAAATAACCTTACTGAAATAACGATTGAAGAAGGATTAGTAAGGGTGTGACTTTAATCTAAGTTAATATATATAATTTACTAAAATAACCTTACTGAAATAACGATTGAAGAAGGATTACTAAGGGTATGATTGTAATTTAAGTCAATGTATACAATTTACTAAAATAACCCTACTGAAATAACGATTGAAGAAGGATTAGTAATGGTAAAATTGTAATTGAACTTAAACACCGACGACCACCACTACCCCCTCTAGATTGACATCGCGTGCATATTCTATTTTATATTGATTTTTGAAGCATTAAAATATTGATGCTTGATGTTTATAACTTAAATTGATTACCTTTAAAGTGAGATGATAAGACATGAATGTAATTAATCATGTGTTATTGTGTTGTGTGTGGGGATAATTTTTACCGAGTTAAATTACTCGGAAATTAATAATTAAAAGTTTGAAAAAAAAAGTGCAAATCATTTCACTAATTAATATGAAAGGCTAAAAATTACATGTATGATTTGATTCGAGTATTGAATAAAATACTCCTTTGTTCAAACTTAACATGCATCAGTTGTAAAATCGTAGTCATCTCTCAAAGCATCCCCATTAAAAAGATAGCACATTACCTACTAAATTAAAATCACAAAATATCTATTTGTTTATCTAAAAGATGATTTCGCGCTACCGCCGCTGCAGTAGAACAAAAGTTGTCGCCCTCCAAGATTAGCACGGCACCGGAGTTTGTATGCATTGACAAAGCCTGCCTGGAACTCAAAATACTTTGCCCGAAATTATGATTTCAGGAGAGTGTTTATGTGTTTAGATTTTCGGGAAGAAGGAGAAAGAAGAATGGTAAGTTGTGTATCTTCTGCTTTGGACGAACAACCACATATATAGGAGAAAAAGGGAGCTAAATATGGTGAGAATCAATTAAGGAGGATAGAATATTATACTGATTGAAATTCAAGAGGATAAAATCGCAAATCAAAGCTGGACAAATTGCAAATCAACTAATCAGATGACTCATTGATAGCTTAAACAAAGTATTTTAGTTTAGTTTTTGAATTTCTTTGATTGATTTCCGGATAAACTGCCCTTTTGCTTTATATGGTCCCATAGTTTTTTTTTGGGAATGAATTAAATGCTCTTTTTATTCAATGTGTTAAGTTACTGATTTTGGTTTGGTGTTATTTGATATCTTTTTTTTTTGACTTTTTACGGTAGTTTTTGGGTTTGGGGTTTCATTATTTTTTCTTTTTTTTTTTCTTTTTGGTGTCCACCCCCACCTCTTCACTTATATAATAGAGATATATCAATCTCATTTAGATTTGAAAGCGAAAAATATATTATACGCGGTTTTAAGGAAAAGAATTTGAAAAATACTCAATGTGCCCGCGTAAATGTTAAGGGAAAGAATATCAAGGACATTCATATCTAATGGCAAATTATACAAATTTTAAATTTTATTGCCAAAATATAATTGCAATCTTTGTGTTATACAGTACACGTTTTTTACCTAATTTTTTGAAACATGGTTTTCAAAAAAATCTTACTTTGCAATCTTCATATTTTCTTGCCAAAATATATTTGCAATCATATAATGATCTTGCAAAAGATCTTAATGCCATGTGCTTTTTAATTGGTGTGTGAATTTGATTGGTCAAATGAAATTTTATCAAATATTTTATACCGCTTCTACATTTTGTTAAAAGCTTATTTACCTTGATATCTAATAGGTAAAGTTCACTTACAAAATACGAAAATTTAAGGATCTTTTACAATTATATTGAAGTTACGGAAAAGCGACACATCAGCAGATAACACAATGGATGTGTTGTCTTACATTGTTTTAGAGGATGACACGTGTGCTTTTTTATTTTGCTTTAGTAGAATATATATAGATATAGATAGATGTTAGCAACAAAATAGCCTTGGGGTGTGGTATTTGAGCAAAAAATCAGTCTTAAATGTATTATACTCATGGTATACCTGGATGTATAATAAAAATTATAACAACGGACTAACAGCATCATAGACATACAAACATAAATTCAACTGTAGGCTATTCCATACAGTCCTATAATGAAATACAAAGGAGTAATAACTAGTAAATTGCAAATGGTAATTAAATCTAGTCCTTTTTAGCCTTGACTGTAATGGGGCTTCTCACAATATGTATAGCGTCAGACCAAAGCAAGCTTCCAAATACGTACTCATTGGGAAGTTGATTGACATCAGCTGTGACAATAAGTTTAAACTGTATCTCCTGATTTTTTGCAGAGAACACCAAAGTCTTAGGCTGCACTACGATCGAAACACCGTGTGGCGCTTCGACACGGGCAACGTATGTGCCTGGTTGTCCAACATTTTTCAGTTTTCGAGTGACGACAGCGTCACCGGTAAAATCAGGAATAGTGATGGAGGGATAGTTAAAATCCAAGATACTGAAGGACTGAGGACACTTATATGAATGTTGCTTGGCAAAATTGTCCAAGAGTGTAGTGTTATAAGAAGTTGTACATAGGAAATCAATGTAGTCATGATGATTCATGTCATAAACCAACCCAGGATTTGTTGCTAGATTTGGTTTCACATGGCCTGCCCCGTATGCAAATGGTGATGCTTTCCTCACCTTATCATAATCAAGAATTGGCATCATAGTGTTGTCTAGGGGAGTTGCTGCATTAGTAAAATCACAGGTAATTATCAATGAGGAGTAGAGATGTTAATCAACTTAATTGGTTGCGCTATCTAAGATATCCAACGGTTGAATAAGGGCATGTTCTTTTTGGCATAAAATAGCTGAACTGAACTGTACTAAATTAAACTGAACTGAATTACTGAACTGAACTGAAATAAATAGTGATATGTGAGAGTAAAAGTATTGTCCAGAGCTGAACTAAGCTGAACTGAATTGAATTGAACTGAACTGAATTGAACTGAAAATAAGCTGGGGAGAACATGCCTTAAATATGATGATTTGTTAAGATGTACGTATTCTCATATGCAGTGTGTATACGTTACCTGTAGTCATGATCGCGGATTTGATTGCTGCAGTACTCCAATCAGGGTGTAATTTTTTTATAAGTGCCGCAATACCAGCAACATGAGGAGCTGCCATTGATGTTCCAGATTCTAGGTAAAATGGAGTATTATATATATCTGGAAGATAAGCTGCTAGGATGTTTACACCGGGAGCTGTAACATCAGGCTGTGGTAAATAATTAAGAGTTAATATAAGGATATAATACTTAGGCCCTGTTCAGTTCACCTTAAAATAATAATATTCAGTAAAAGTAAGTTCAGTTCAACAAAAATAAGTTCAGTTCAGTAAAAATAAGTTCAGTTCAGTAAAAATCAGTAGTGCAAAGAAGAAAAAACAACATGAATCAGTAAAAATAAGTTCAGTTCAGCAAAAATAAGTTCAGTTTAGTAAAAATAAGTTCTGTTCAGTTGAAATAAGTTCAGTTCAGTAAAAATAAGTTCAGTTCAGTAAAAATAAGTTCAGTTCAGTAAAAATAAGGTGAACTAAACATAATTCATTTTTTTGTTGCAATATACTTCCTCCGTTTTTTTTAGTTGACACGTTTTGACTTTTGACACTATTCACATAATCTACTTTGACTATCTTTTGTGATTTATACATAAGAGAAAATATAGTCATGTGGGGTCTTGTTAGATTCGTCTCATTATATATTTTCAAAATATCATATTTTTATAATTTTTACTCATCAATTTTACAAGATAAAAGTGATTGAAATCACGCGTTGGCAAACGTGATAAAAGAAACAGGTCAACTAATACAAAACGGAGGAAGTATATGTCTCTTTTGGATTCAAAATTGTTAAAGACATTCATACTATTAATATTAGAATGAAAAGAATAGCATGAATAAGAAAAGAATTCTGAATTATAGTAATTTAAATATTATAAATAGTATCAATGATTTAGCATTAATAGTAATATAGTTAGAATAAGAATATTAGATATACTACAAATAGTAGTAATATAATACTCCCTCCGTTTTTTTAATATGCATCTAAGGCTTTGCACTAGAACCAAGGAAAAAGTGCAAAAATATGAGAGAAGGGAAGTAAAAGTAAAGAAAAATTGAAAAAGGTAGAGAAAAGGAAATAAAAAATAGGAGATAAGTGTAATAATTAGGTGGGCCAACCTTCCATTTATGGCAAAAGGTAGAAAGGTACCAATTTAAAAAAACACCCCAAGATGGAGAAATGTGCATATTAAAAAAAAACGGAGGTAGTACAATTCTAACTAAGTTGAAACAAAACCGAACTAAACTGAATTTATTTGACATGAATTGAGCTGGAATAAACTAGATTGAATTGAAGTTCTGCTGATTAAGTCCAAAAAAACTGGCGAACCATGAGATGAATCGGATTAGGAGTGATTACGCGAAGGACCGATTGTGTGTCTTTAGGTAAATAGAAAAGCAGAATATCATGGGGACTTCACTTTTTAAAAAAAACTATATAGTAAAAATGAAAGCTAAGTTATTCTATAAGTATGATTAGGGCTCGGACGATGTCCCAAGCCGTATAGTAAGATAAAAATGATGTATGGTTTTGGTTTGACAAATCTAATACAAGCCTAAGTTAAAGTTTAGTGGTATGATCATGACATTTCAAAATTAGAGGTCATGTTCGAGACCTTTCATGCAACTTTTTGATCATTTTCTAAGGGAATCTTAAATTAACGTATTGATTTCATGTTGGAGACAAAGTGGCTCTACGCCAGTGTTGTAAGGTGGCGTGACACATAACTTCATACAATACTTGCCCTTAAAGAGTGTAAAAATCTCAAGAAATTTGTTGAAATTAGTGGAATGAGAGAAAAGAATGTTAATGATTTTATTGTTCCAATGGGATTGGATAACAACACTCTTCATGTTTTCAATAATCTTAGGGTATACTGTGTAAATTTCAAAAGACGTGGATATTTCGAGTATTCCTTGATATTTTATGAAAAATCCATATAGTATAATTTAAATTGAGCTAGAGGGAAACTTAGCAACATAGAAATGAAATTGATATGCTTTTTAAATGTGTGTGTGTGGGGGTGGGGGGGTTCATAATGATGGGTATTGTAGGTTGTTTATTAAAGTCTGTTTGGTATTATTGTTACTTTTATTTTTTGTCTTTATGATTTCAAAGTCTTCTAATATAAGAGGTATAATTACCTTAAATTCGTTATATCAGTTCTAATTATACATGTTTTTATAAATAGTGGAAACTATTATTCTGATTTTGATACTTTTAGTTTTTAAAAGTGGCTAAAAATTGAAAACAAAAATATGACAAGGAAGAATTAACTTTGACTTGAGAAGTTGGTGATAGAGGAAGTAAACCTTTAAAATGCTTGGGGTAATTCCGTTTGGACCTCTTGAGGAGAAAGTAGCCATGATCGGAGAAGGTTTTATTCCCAACAAAGTCGTTATTTGAGAAATTGATGCAACTGGAGTCCTGTCACATGATAATAATCAAACTTCATAATTTTCACTAAATTTGTTTAATTAATTTAGTTGTAGTTAATTGATTTTGAGTTAGACTCTGGATATATCATTTCACACATAACATTATAGTTGTTGTCATGTTGATGTTTAGCAACAAACGTTGAATTTCTTCGTCACATGTCAACTTATAATTATTAAAATTGGTAACTAATTGTGACTATATTATTATATGTTGTGATTATGAGTGAAAAAGGTTGTGATAGCGGGTATACACCAATTCGAGGTCCAAAAATGGATACGAGTTAACTTGGCTGACCCTTAATTATCATTATTAAAGTTAGATTATACGATACTCTCTCCGTCCCATAATGTTCTTTCCACTTCTTGAATATATGTGAGGTATAAAATAATAAAGTGGAAAAAACATTGTCGGACAGAGGGAGTATCTACTAAAGAAAAAGAAATGGTATGATATGATTAGTCTTGCCTTGTGGAGTTGATATAAGCAAAAAGAGTTTTGCTGTCATTATGGCTAATCGTTGAAGTTGTGAGCCAATGAATCGCGCCAGGGTTAGTCTCAGACTCTAGGTTTTTTTCATTAGCTAAGATCATCCCAATGGCTCCAGCTTCTTGAAGCGCCATACTTTTCTCAGTTTCTTCGTCTCCTTCTTTGGCTATGTTATGGCAAACCACAATCTTTCCCTTCACCTTCGCGACATCTAGAGATCCAGCTCGACACGTTGAACTACATTTATATATATAAAAGATTACTCATAATCATCCATTACTTTTATCATACACCCGAGTGTACCATGAGTAAATGAGCCAAAAAAAAATAGCCATAAGTGTATCATGCTCACGATACACGTGGGTGTATGATGAATACTCTAATTATCCATCCTAAAAGAAAAAATTAGCAGCTCACGCATCATTGATGTTAGCGCGAGGAATGCGAGCATCTACACCAGTAATTAGTGGGTAGAGCTTATTTGGATCATGACTTGGTGCGTCTAAGAATCGGCTACTCTGCATTAGCCAAATAAATATTACTACTTGTTATAGTACTAGAAAATTAAATTAGTTTGAACATACATATCTCAAATTAGTTTGAACAATTATAAGCTAGGAATGGTATAATAGTCGTGTTGAATCGTACCTTAATCTTTTGATTGTTTCCGAGTACAAGATCGGAATAAATTCCTCTGTCACTGGTGCTAGCAGCAACAGTTAATACCCATGGTGCAACATTACTAATAGTCCCTAATGCAGGCCCACTATTTCCACCAGCACACACAGTAAGAATACCGTTCTTCATTGCATGAAAGGTAGCTAATGAAATAGCATCATCAAAGTAAGATTGAATTTTGACAGCTCCAGCAGAGAAGTTGATGATATCAACAGCATCATCAATGGCAGCTTCAAAAGCAGCTAAGAAATCTGCATCAGTGCCAGTTGTTGCGCCTGAAGGAGTATTCCATAGAGCCTTATAAGAAACTATACGTGCTTTCGGCGCCATTCCTCTTGCAGTCCCGTTTGCGACTCCTAGACAAGTAGCCCCAGGGACAAAATTTCCACCAGCTGTTGATAATGTATGTGTCCCGTGTGAAACATCGTCGCGAGGGCTCAACGTAGCATTGAAGGTGCTGTTGTTTACTCTAGCATCTTCCACCATACCTTTCTGAAAACATCTTGCTCCTATAAGCTTCCTGAATTCAATTAATCATATTCATATTTGAACCAGTTAATTATGTATTTTATTTAAGCAACTCCTAATATTGCCAATAAGAGCCATTTTGGTTAAGGAAGTAGATGATTTATATCACCTGTTGCACTTGAACTTTGGATCATTTTGGTTTTCACATCTTCCTTTAAATCTTTTGGGAATAGGGCCAATACCTTCATCTGAAAAGCTTTCACTTTCCGGCCAAATACCTGTCACAAAGTTCTTCTCATGGTTAATATACGTTAAAAATGCGGTTAATTATGATAAACCTTAGAGGGGAGAGGAGAGTATACAAATTGTGGATAAGTTTTGTATTAAACTTGCTCAATTAATCTCAACAGTTTGAGCTTTTTATAGGTTTATACTATAAAGCAACTAACTTAAAAGCTACGCATATAACTAGTAGGTCAGTTTGGGGGAGTGAGGATCCTCTCCAGTGATTTACCCAAATTACACCAAAGGGTTGGGGGTGATTTGGAGATTGCATCCCAAGTTTATACTCTCCCCATAGTGTAAATAAAAGTAATGGACATCCATTACAATGGAGAGGATCCTGACTCCAGTTTGGGAGGCGTGAGGATGTAAAGTTGCCAAGAAGATTTCCTTCCAAATTAAGAAAGATTCTTATTGGATGCTTTTACCAACATCATATGGATTGATTTCATCACCAAAGAACCTTATAAAAGCTAACAAGATCAACATTCGAATCCTTAGAAAAACGGAGCACGAAACCGGATCACCATTTGAGCTTTATATTAGATGATTACCTTCTAATTAAGCAAGATTAAGTTACAATTAATCATGATTACCACTAATTCATTTGAATTAACTCCATAGCAAAATTGCCCTTTCTAATTGATTGCTTCCTTCATCCTTATTTTAATTAACGCTTTTAGATGATTAGTGTTAACTAGGCCCGTCACTACCTTCTTGTTAGTCTATATTTATCAATCTCATAGGTTGAATAATAATCATGTTGTCCTTGATTGTCTTGGGTTACTTAAGCCTGTCACTACCTAATGTTCAACATTTCCTACGCCCCCATCTTCAAACCACGTATGGAGCGTTTATTATGTGGGAATGAGAGTTCGGGGATTAAAGGATGAGATAAGGAGTGTGATGAGGATAAAATAATGTTTATCTCTTGTTTAATATGAGTTGAAACTTGAGAATAAGTTAGGATTAAATGATTATTTTACTTAAATACTCTAATTAACTCCACCTCCTCTCTTTTCAAAAATAAGTCATAAACTTATTGTTATGACACATTCTAACAATTAAGAATAACGAACAAGAAAGCCAAAAGTAACACGCACAGATTTAACATAGTTCTCTTTCATTGCTAGCTACATCCACCAGATCAGAGGGAGAGTAGTTTTATTAGGGAGAGAATCAAAGTACAGACATGTTAGGCACTCAGATTAGTAATATAATGAATAATACAGCTAAGGTTTAATTCTAAGGGCTTATATAAGCACCCTTAGTAGTTAACCTACACACTCGAATTATCAATACCGTGCTTGATTATTCGAACCAACAGATAATTTAAGACATATTCAACACTTACAAAATTTTAATCTCACATCTAATGCCTCGTGTCCTCCTCCATATCTTATTTTAATGGGATTAGACGGCATTTAGCTTTTAGCTTTGAAGAAATTGATAAATAATCAACACAAATAAAATAAAGATGGAGTGAAAGCTAAATAGAACTAACCAGTATCAATGCCTGCAATAATAATGTCATCTCCAAAGCTTGTTTTCTCCCACAACGATTCGTTGAAACGAGAGGCCTCCTTATGTAATGGTGTGCTTAATTCCAAGAAATCCGGGGATCGCGTTGTTGCCAACTTAAGATATTGGCTTTCAAATACTGATGCAACCTTCGGATGCCCTCCATGAACACACCCAAAGGTTATGTAATCAATCTAAATAAACTAATCAATCGATATATATACTACCTCCATTTTTTAATAAGCACTATATATAGAGTTTTACGCCTCCTAGGTGTCAATATACAAATTTAAACATTAACAACTCTAATTATGCGTAAATGAAAATTATGCAAAGTTGGTTTTAATAAATTTTATACCGAGAAGAATTTAACAAAATAAAATTCTTCATGACTATATTTATCCTTTGTGCATAAATAGCTATAGTTGGTTAAAGAGAGATATACATGTTACAATAGAAGCGTGTAATCTAACAAATCGCGCAACTATCAAATTTGACAAACAATAATAAAGAATACAAGATTTAAAGAGGTTCACTATCAATGCGATAGCTACGTCTTCAGGGTAAGGGATACTCATTTACTATCATCTGAGACGATTACAGATTACAATAATGAATTTACTCAAACCACTCTGATGAATCTCACAAGACTCCCTCTTTGGATCTCTCTATTGTTAATCTTAATCTCTCTCTACTTTTATGGTAAACAATCGCTCTACAAACAATATACTGTGCTATCTGAATCTATGAATCATCGTATGTGGCTAATGACGCTCTCAATATATATATAAACTAATACATCGAATAAAAGAAACCCTAATCGAAAAAGGAAAAAGAAACGTCAGACGCGACCCACGCAGCTCGCGGGTCGCGAGCCACCTCGCAGGCCGCGACCAGCACCACGAGATGCAACGTGCTCTCGGCAAAATTCCGCGAGCTTACGCCTTCTTCGCAAGTCGCCCTCTATCTACCAAGTTCGACTTCAGCATTTTTCGTCGATAGCCTCAACCTTTGCAACCTTGATCAATGTCGTTTCAACACACATAGTCAAGTCATCCTCACAGTATGAATAGTGCAAAATGAGAAATGTTGGGGTTACTAACGAACGGAGACAGGTAGCATATCTCTTATCTTATATCATTAAAACAATTTAGGAAGTGAGAATAGAGTAAAACACAGATACTTCATTGTGGTTAAATCTTGTGGCGAATTTCAAAAAATTCTAGTTTTGAAGGTCAACTAGTTCTGGTGTTTATCTGTATTATACGTTAGTACTTTAAGACAATTAAAATTTGGTGTAGAAAGATGACAGTTAAAGTTATAAATTAATAGTTTTATTCATAAATACAATTAAAAAATTTTTTTCATTGAAAACATATAATATCATTATTAGTATTCATGAAAGAAGCAATAAAAATGTAGTTGCGCAATGGTTATAGCATTTATCTCTCATACTCGAAGTCGCGAGTTCGAAACTCCTTATGGACAATTTGCATTTTTTATGAGAATGACGTTGATAAAATGTTGTTGGAAAGAAGGGAGAGTGACACGTGGCGGATTGCAATCCGTACTTACGTTTTTTAATATATATATATATATATATTATAATTGGATACATGAAAATGCAAATAGGACATACTGATTTTAATAATTCAACTTTTTATCCATTTGCAAATTATAACAAAGGTGTATGAAAAGTCCATAAATAACACATTTTCCATTCTCTTTAATTGTTACATTTTGAGTTTTTACACTATTTACAAAATTCATTTTGTTTCACTAATTTCATTTATACAAAAAATATAGTCATATGAATTTTATTAGATTCGTCTTAATATATATTTAAAATATCAACTATTCAGAATTTGAGGTATGCACAATTATGTATTAATGGTCAAACTTGCGCATTGATAAATGTAACAAGTCAAAACAAAATATTTAAAAGAACGGGTGGACTACTAAAATAAATGTATGTCTTACTTGCGAGCTCATTGGCCTCCTCTTCATGCAATAATGCAGCGAAGCCATTAAATATCTTATTATAAGAATATACCATCCTTTCCGAAGGGCTATCACCACTGCATATTCATGAATCAAAAAAATGAAACTAAATATTTGAAGATATATATGACTATTTGAACTTGAGATATGTGCATCCCTTTATAACTAGAAATTAAAAGAGGCAAAATCTTGGATCTTGTACCTCATTGATACAGAGGAAATCAATTCATGGTGTGAATTTGTAACCTTCTCGGGACTAGCTAACAAACGAGGCTCTGCATGATGAGATCCCAAGTATACTATATAATGCTGCATAGGAACAATAATATGTTGAATCATCATATTATTATCCAACTTTAGGCGAGTAGTACGTATTAAAATGTACTTTCTTAGTTTTTTTTGCTTGTCTTTTCTTAATCAAAAAGAATTGATCAAAATAAGATAAACAAAAAGACGGAGGTAATAAATACGTATATAAATTAAAGATCGTCCCTCACGGTAATCCTAACCATTGTCATCACTATAATATAAGCAAAAGATAGGAGAGGCTGAAAACTTGCCTTAGGAGCAGCGAAAATTGGCACTTGATGCAATGACAAAAGAAGAACAACTAAGAAACAATGGAAAACCATTGAAATTTGCATTGTATTGCAACAATTCTTATTCCTATTTTTTTCACTTGATCTACCATGAAAATGCTTATTATAATGAGCTAATAATTCATACTTTGGCTTTTCTTTCTATTATATGATGTTTTCAGACAATGAAATTCTCATTATCTCATTTATCTACAATCCTTACAAGTAGATGCTATTGCAAAGACTTTTTTAATTGTTTCTCTCCCCTCCCTTTCTCTAGCCAAACTAGTTGTCCCATCTAGTTATTGTTAATAATAGCTATAAAATTCTATAGCCTCATAAGATGCGAGTTACATTCATAACCGATATCTCTCCTCAATTATATATTATCTCTCCTTTTGTGTAGGTACTATTTGTTACATCCCCTAAAAATAGTCTTATTAGTTACACTTTGTTATCTTTCTTTGCACTTTGTCGCAAGATATATCAATTATGAAACTTTTATGAGCGTATCTTTTTTTTGGCCAATTTTATGAGTTAACACCTTAATTTCAGATTTGTGAATAATACTTTAGTTTATTTATTAGTCAAATATTATCTCCTCATTCAACTAAGGGCATGTGTGTACGCTCCAACCATATACCTCGACCAAACACACCATTTTCATCTCCGTTACCTGTTGAGAACATAGAAACAAGTAGAAACAAGTTTGCAATCACCAACAATAACCAATGGAAGCCAACAACCAACCAAGCAAGCAAAACAACAATAAATGAAGAAATAAATGAGAGATAGAGTTAACCGTGGGAAGACCCGAGAATCGGGAGTAAAAACCCACAAGCACTAAGGAGTAGTATTGATCTTGATGATTGATTGAGAGAGATACAAGCTATTTCAAGCTACACACAAAGGCACAAAACCCTAGAAATTCACTCTAGTCTCTTGATTTGTGTGAGATTATGTCATATTTACAAATGGGGAAAAGAGGAGTATTTATACTACCCCTTAAAATAGGAAAAAACGGTTGCACGTGATGGAAATCGCGAAAACAGGGTACAGGGGTCAGCACCCCGTCGCGGGTCGCGACCAGGCCTTCGCGGTCCGTGACCTGGGCGCGCTTTTCCTCTTCACTTGGCAGATTTTGCTCGCGACTAGCGAAGAAACCTTCGCGACCTTGGCTCTTAGCCATCTCCACACTAAGACCCAACATTACCTACACCATATGCTCCACTACATTATCTAAACAAATAAAATTTGTGTTAAATACTAGATTTCTTACTTCATAGATCAAGCTATGATCTTAAGCAAAGGGGCAAAACACAATGACACTTTGATCAATTAATTAACCACTATGATTGACTAGCTCTAGATCTAAGCAACTGAAATTGGATATTACAATTTATAGTAGATATATGATGGTTGTACATTTATGAGTTGCCTGGACCTTGCACAACTGTCCAACTTTTGTACATGTTAAGAATGGTTTGCTTACAAGAAAAAATTATAGCATGACTCAAATGCTTCTCTATCTTTTTTTTGGGGTGCATTAGAGCCTCTTAGAGCAGGATGTAGACGAGATCTGATCCCTAATCTTGGTACCACTGCCACAAGACTTTACTAGCTTAACTAGTTGATGTCTACTACTAAATCGTAATGATACAAATTCAGAGGAAAATGGCAACATCAGAGAGTGGGTTAGATAATGTAATTAGACTTTTTCCAATCTTGATAATTCAGATTCAGCCAATTTTGTTACAAGTCATAATCCTAAAGTTCAGAGGACCTTTTTACCTTCATAACTGAAGTCACCCTAGAGTCAAAAGCAGGTTTTCTGACTCAAAAGTTTGCCATACACTACAACATTGCAGCTTCAAATATGGCAAAAAAATGTGTCTGCATTCTCACCTGAATCCTGCAAGCCTACACATCAGCGCGAATAAACGAAACTACTAACACGAAAACAGATCACCAACACAGCCCCGGTCAAAAGTTCAGCACCCGAGATCACCCAGTAATAGTAGTAATACTAGCTTTGATTTAAAATTGCTATAAATCTTGTCTTTAGTAAATGAAGTTGTTATACTGTATATTAATTTACATGCTTATTACAGTTAAGAAAGATCCTTCAAATGTGTTTTATTAAGCGCGTATGATTAATCCATCACCTGAAGCCTGCTAACTTTACTTGCTACTTAATTTAAGTTAACCAAAACCTCATAATTATAAAAATAGATTCATTAAAGAAAATCAAAAGGGATGCAATACTTTTGTAAAGTAGAGATTTGATCTATGAGTTGCCTCTTTATAGAAAAGGTAAACAGACACTGTCTAAGCTTCTTGAATAAGAAATAATTTTTGCTGATCTAGGAATGACTCATTGCATCTAATGTTTTCCAGATTCTGTCTCCAACTTGCTTCATTTCTTTGCTATATATACAGTTGGAATAACTTCGTTCGCTTCACTAATCATCACCACTACTAGCATACTACAGAAAGAAGTTTAAGAGCTCCAAAACAGTAGGAAATGGAGGCTGCATATTCTTTCAAATCTGTTCAATGTATGATTGGAGATGAAGTTCTAAGAAATGGGTTGTCGCGAATAACAACAAAAGATCTAAACAAGTCTATGAAATTATTAAAGGCTCCATCTAGCCTGATAGATAGCAGTAATCCCAAAAAACAGAAGCAAAGTAAAAAAGAATCAGTAATCAGCACAATGAAGAAGCTTGGTATGTGAATCAATATTTTCTTTCAAATAAGGACCTGTTTTCTGTAATTCTGTATGGTGGACTAACTATTTGTACTTGTTAAAATTGTTCAAACAGCAACAGGGAGTTTAGGAGCAAAGATTTTACAAGTAGGAGTGGAAAAGATTTTCAAGCGAATATTCGAAGTGAGTGAAGGTGAACAGCTTTTGAAGGCATCAACATGCTCATTGTTTACAACAGCAGGACCGATTACTGGCCGCCTCTTCATCTCCTCGGAAAAGCTTGCATTTTGCAGTGACAAAGCCATTGCTAAGTATACTTCTCCTTCAGGGGAAGTTTTGAGATACCATTACAAGGTAATAATTAAGTATCCAAATGTCTTGCTCCCTGTACTGTCATGAACATAAACATAAAAAAAGAACTGGTTTCTATTACAATGTTTTAATTGAAATGCATTGCTTTATGCAGGTTGTGATCCCTATAAGGAAGATAAAGAAAGCCAACCAAAGTGAAAATCCGAAAAAGCCTTCGAAAAAGTACCTACAAGTAGTCACTAATGATGATTTTGAATTCTGGTTCACGGGGTTCCTTAATTACAAGCGAACTGTTAAATTCCTACATCAAGCACTCTCCTATGAAGCTTAGCTAGATGAAATCAAGTGATAGTTGAGAAAGGAAATTATTTGTTTCCTGCAGGAATAGGCCTTATTCATCACAAATTCAGATTTGTAAATGCTTTTTTTATTAGGATCAAAGACGTTTGCAATGACCATAATTTGCTTAGAAGCGCTTACATATGATTGAACTAGAGAGATTGCATTGTAAATATAACTTGTACACTTTTGTGATCTCTAGTGCAACAAAATGCTTACAGGCCGATTCAGTAAACTATTGTTTGCAATGTTAGTTATGAGCTAGATTAAGATTTGCTTTTACTACGTTGTCAATGCTACACACCTTACCTTAAATGATTGATGTTTCATTTTAGTTTCTCTAGTTATTGAGAATCCACAACTGGTTAGTGAATATCAATTAAGGTTCTGGTCTGATGCAGCTCTGCAGAATCAAACTTAGCGGTAACTGAGCAGAAATAAGTACCTTAAACTTGTAGCTCTAGTAAATATAGAACAGACTTTGGGATGGTGCCATGCTTGTACAGGTAAGGCTATTGCGCGCCCACCTTAAATATACTTTGAAGTTTGAAGCATAGGATCGAACTTTATACCAAACACTTCAGTCTTCAGTGCTTAAATTACGGCCAATCAATGAAATAGTTTGAACAACAATGATAAGCCACTTTGTAGATTATGGCATTCCTGGCACAATTTAAGTACGTACCAGCCAATATCATCTACTACTCTTCATATTCCACAAATAATACAACAGTCCACGGAACACTCGGAATGGGATTATCAAGTGTTGCACGTAAAATTTGTATTCTGGAAAATGGTTCAGAAGGTGTTAATCTAGGTGACTAAATACATGAATCAAAAGCAGCGCATGTGTAACTGGACAGTTTTTCTAGACTAAACCCATATCTTAGCTTGATGGACTACTTCACATAAGATAAAGGTAGTGTTTTCATTTCTGTATGGAAAACATTTGCACATGCTAGATCAACATTTAGGCCTACATCACATATGGTGCTTTACTTATCTGATATGTCTTGGTCCATTGGTGCAACAAGCATGATAAAAAAGTTGCTCGGGACGGTCACCAGAAAATCAACTGTGCAGCTGCTACAACGATTCTCGTAGGGGTACCTCAATTTCTTGTAATAAGGCCAACCAAAAACTGAAAAAGAGGGGGGAAAGACTGATTTATCTGATAATTCTTTGTTCTATTGTTGTCACTTTTCCCCTCTTACCATTATTCTTTAAATTTTCAAGGACGATAGGTTATATACAAGAATTTCGAATCAAAGAACGTTTCTTTTTCCTAATTAGTTGCACAATGCTTTTAAAGAATAGCTGTATGTGAAAGATAAAACGAGATAATACACATGCTATCTTTCTCTAAGAAATTCTTCTATACTTGTAGCATCCATTTTCTTAGGCACAAACTATAACGTAGATTTTTTCATATCTATAGCTAATACATGCTACTATCCTGATCTTTGACAGATCTTTTTATTACCTTCCCATTTCAAGTCATCCTGATGCACTTTATCCACTTGTAAAGTATGTTTCTGACTCAAAAGTTGTTGTAGATTGCAATAGGGCTGATTCAAAAAATGACTTGGAGCCCAACTTCCCATGCTATAGTCTGCAATGCATTTGTCACTTACACATATTAGTTCATCCATGATTTTCAAACTGTTAATGAATTATTTCACTTTTAAAAACTGAGTTGGTATGACTGGCCAAACAGATAATGAACAAAACAATGATTGCTCACTTGGTAAGATCTGCCATACTCTCCATGCATAAAAGTCCCAGGCTACTGCATGTTTTCTGATACTCTTCATGTTCCAAAGACATCAATCGCATCATCTTAGAAACGTCATCTCATGACTCACATGGAATATCAAGTGTTACATGTATCAGAAAATGGTATACAATTATTCAGCAGCATGTAGGAACTATGTCTTGACTATGTCTATATGTCTTTCTGATAAACCACTTTCCTTATGCTAGATTTTTACCGTTATTCTTCTTTCGGTATAAGAAACATAATCACATGCCTAGATCGGCGAGTAGGCCAGGACAACCACTTGACCCTGGCCCAGATAAGGCAGATAGCAAATCATATGGTTTGTTTCTCATTGCTAAAATATGGAGGGTGGCATCAGAAAGTTGCTTTGCCAGCACAAAAGCTTTTTTGCTGATGCAAGAATGCATACTTTCCCTAACTAACTTCTCTTAACTACCTCAATTGCTTTTACATATACTTGCAAAAGTCCACCAAAAAATTGAATAAGCTAATAAAAATATTTTATAAAGTTGTTTCTAGCAAATATTTTTTGCAGGTAAAATTACTTTATAGAAAAGAAAGTGAAAGGGGTGAAATACTTTTCTAAAGTAGAGTTTTAATCCATGAGTTGCCTCTATAGAAAAGGCAAACAGCTTCTTGAAAAAGAAATAATCTTTTGCTGATCTAGGAATGACTCATTGCATCTAAAGTTTACCAGATTCTGTCTCAAACTTGCATCAATTCTGTGCTATATATAGAGTTGGAATAACTTTGTTCGCTTCACTAATCATCACATTACTAGCATACTATTTTGTTACCAAGTCAAAGAGGGGAAAATACAGAAAGAAGTTTAAGAGCTCCAAAACAGTAAGAAATGGAGGCTGCATATTGTTTCAAATCTGTTCAATGTATGATTGGAGATGAAGTTCTAAGAAACGGGTTGTCGAGAATAACAACAAAAGATCTAAACAAGTCTATGAAACTATTAAAGGCTCCATCTAGCCTAGTAGATAGCAGTGATTCCAAAAATCATAAGCGGAATAAAAAGGAATCAGTAATCAGCACAATGAAGAAGCTTGGTATGTGCATAAATACTTTCTTTCAAATAATGACCTGTTTTCTGTAATTCTGTATGGTGGACTAATTCTTTATACTTGTTAAAACTGTTCAAACAGCAACAGGGAGTTTAGGAGCAAAGATTTTACAAGTAGGAGTACGAAAGCTATTCAAGAGAATATTCGATGTGATTGAAGGCGAACAGCTTTTGAAGGCATCACCATGCTCATTGTTTACAACAGCAGGACCGATTACTGGCCGCCTCTTCATCTCCTCGGAAAAGCTTGCATTTTGCAGTGACAAAGCCATTGCTAAGTATACTTCTCCTTCAGGGGAAGTTTTGAGATACCATTATAAGGTAAATATCCGAAATATGGTACTGTCATAAAAAACTTATAATAGACATCAGAAGTGAATTAATTTCTATTATAGTGTTATAATTGCAGTGCATTATTATATGCAGGTTGTGATCCCTCTAAGGAAGATAAAGAAAGCAAACCAAAGTGAAAACGCGAAAAAGCCTTCAAAAAAGTACCTACAAGTAGTCACTAATGATGATTTTGAATTCTGGTTCACGGGGTTCCTTAATTACAAGCGAACTGTTAAATTCCTACATCAAGCACTCTCCTATGAAGCTTAGTAGATGAAATCAAGCGGGAGTCGAGAAAGGAAATCATTTGTTTCCTCCAGGATTAGGCCTTGTATAGAGAGATATACATCAGAAACTCTGATTTGTAAATGCTTGATTTTTACTTCTCTTAGGATCATATGACTATAAGCTGCTTAAAAATGCTTACATTGGCTAAGAATGAACCATAGACTAGTTCAGTGTACATATAATATAACATGTATGCTTTTGCTATTCTTTAATGCAAAAGGTGCTTATTTTCACTAGATCTGTTAGCAATGTTACCTGCAGTTGTGAACTAAATATCTGATCTTATTACTTTCTCTATTAAGGCCGGCTAGAAAGTGCAATCAATACCTCGTCACTCTTACGCATACAATAACAACGAGCAGTCTAGACTCTTGTCGTAATTGCTGAAGGGCCTACACACTGCATATCAAAAAAAAAACAATCAAAATTTTGGTCTGATGAATTGATGCAGCTCTGCAAAATCGCACTTCCACAGCTCAACAGCAGTTATTTTACCTTAGATTTGCAGGTCACATGCATGATGGAAACTTCTAGTTATAGCTCAAACACTCTTTGGAATGCCATGCTTGAACAGGATCAGAAGCACATTGATCTCAAATATACTTTGAAACATAAAATTGATTCTAAACCCATACTCCGATCATAGTTGATGGACCACTTCACATAAGGTAGTGTTCATTGTTGTGTATGGAAAACATTAGCACATGTCTGTATAGACCTCGAAAATAAATTTTTCCTTGTTTAGATTTAGATAAGGTGCTTTACATATCTGATAGTTATGTCTTGGTCTTTGGTGCAACTAGACGGGTGACTCGTGCATGGCAGCTCTGCCTCGAGGAAAGCTACTGTGCCGGTGTTACACTGACGTCCATACTATAAGCTGCTTAACTAACTCAATGTTCTTACCAGGATAAGGTTGTGTACATCCGACACCCTCTTACCTCACCTATGGCTAGCATTGGAACAATGTAGAGTGTGGATTTTCCTTTCACGCTTCCAAAAAAGTAATTAAAAACTAACTGATCAATGTACACAACAACTACAATGAATTGATAGGAACTATAAACCCTCCATTAGATAAAGCCCACAAGCACCATAGCACAATTGACAATTTTGAAGGAAACAAATTCCTGAACATAGAAGCCTAGCAAACTCTAAATATAAGTAAATAACAAGAGAGTTACCCATGACAAGCTAAGAGTTTGACAAATTCAATGTAGAGAAGAAAAAAAATTAAGTTTGGCCAGATTTGATCAGAGGTTAAGTCTTAAGTGCATTGTCACTAGTTCTTCCGCTAATACAGGGGATTGCAGGAATTGGTGTCGGCCAGCATTGCAGTTCGAGTTTGTGACACGAACGCGAACCTACAATACCCCTAGGCAATCTTGCCAAGGGCTCTAAGCTTTTTCCCAAGTATTAAACAAAAATAGATGATTATTGTTATCTTTTGGCCCCAACATTAAGTAAAACAAATGCTTCTCACTTTGGTGTTTACCAATCAGTGACCACCTGGTGCTTCTAGTGATTTTGATCCAATAACCTTAATAGTACCAGCAGGAACATCTAATGTCCTCTCCCATTTAAGAGGTTGATCATTATTATCGTCGAGTTTGAGGTGCAACTCCCAACATGTCCAATTCCGATCAAGTCTAGTACCCAACCCAGGTGCAGGTCGGATGTGATAACGAGTCGATTCATTCCCAACAATTTCTCTCCACATACTAGTACTATATTTTGTTCAGGAAGTAAAGGCAAACTTGTTGCTATCACAGTGTCACTTGTATTAGTATCTCGGAATGGATTGAATGCACCAAAATAAGAATTATAACCAAGACACACCATCCCGTTACACACTAGACAGTGGAAACCGAAGCCCTCATGGGAAACAGGATCCAATTTGGGGACTTTCACGTTCATTTTCTTCCAGTTACCTGTTTCCTAGTAGAAAAGTATAACGATGAAATTTTTGTAAGTTAGGGTATGGGTGGAATGCGGTCCACCTGCTGCAAGGTGATAAGATTAACCTAAAGACTTTCGAGTACAACGGTTCTTCACATACTAAAGCAGACAAAGTGCAATGTAGTAGCATAGGAGAATATGGAAGAACAACCCATTGCTTTGTTAATGGATTGCAAACATAATATTCTCGGGTTTGGCTTGATTATTGATTGAAACCGAAGCATAAAACCAAGTCCTTGAATGTGGAAGCAATTTCGACACGACAAGGAAGGAATTCGAGGGAGAAGTTAGGAGGAGATCATATATGCCAATATACGTGTAGAAGGTGGCCTAAGCCAAGTGATCTCTTTGATCATGAAATAATTATGATTCATGAAATGTATCTCTATATTTACGTATGGTTGCTCAAGCAATGAGTATGATCTTTTTATGATGATTGAGAAATCGAATGACTAATGTAGGATCGGTGAGTAGCGAAAACCAACGCTTGGGCACGCACTTGCACGTAAATGCCGTTTCAGAACTAGGCAGTCTAATTAAGATCTCCATAAGCAGTTCTTCAGGCAGATTGTCAACTGACGTTGTTGATCAGCAGCCATTGTTATGCTTGCTGAATTTCTGACACTGCTCCTTCCTCATCCTTGTTTGGGAAACTAAATTAACAGAAACGTTGCACCATGAACCATAATTTATGTATCCCAATTAATTGAGAGATGGTTACAGTTGATGAACTCAACTAGTGGTAGGTTGTTGCTTTATCTGGAGGTTATCCGGAGACGGTAGTAGTAGGGGAAATAATATCGTATGATTTATTTTCATTAATATTAGGAATAAGATATTCTAGAGATAACTTTCTATTAGTAGTCATATCGTGCTCATGGTTCATTATTGAACACCTTCATAAACGAAAATCATGTTATTTTCTCCTCCTATAAACTTATCACTTTAACAACTTGTAATTATCACTTACTCCCTCCGTTTTTTTAAATATGCACATTTTACCATTTTGGGATTTTTTTTTAAAATAGGTACTTTTCTAATTTTTTATAAATGAAAGATTGGTCCACCTAATTATTACACTTCTCTCCTACTTTTTCTTTATTTTTTTCTACCTTTTTCACTTTTTCCTTGGGAGCTTACAAAAATATCTTGATAAACTAATTTGATCTAATCTTTTAATAGATACTTCCACCTTTTAATCCCTGAGATAAGGAGACCTCACTCTAATCCTTGTACCTGTTTCAAAAAATAAAAAATCAAAATCAAAATATACTTTTACCTTTTTTCGGGAGTGTCTTCTAAGATGGGTGTTTGGTTTAAATGATTGGAATAAAATTGTATGAGGTTGAAAACCGTGTGTGATCCAAAATTGATTGATTTTCTTTGGTATGAGGAGGCTAGAATTAACAATTTGAACAATGAAATCGTATGAAGGGAAAAATATTGGTACGGAGTTTTGTACCCGAGTTTTATGAATTGTTTACTCTATTTATGATAAAAACCAACTAAGTCAAATCTATATTTATTGATACTGTATAATACAATTCTAACTATATGACATGAATTGAGTTGGAATAAACTGGATTGAATTGAACTTCCACTAATTCAGCCCAATAAACAGGGTCGAACTATGAGATGAATTAGTGTAGGAGTGGATTACTCGAAGGACCAATACTTTGTCTTTAGGTAAACAAAAAAGCAAAATCATAACTAGTAACCAAAAACCATAACTATCAACTCAAAATTCCAAAATGCAACTTTAATAGATCTCATGCCACTAAGTGGAGATTTTCCAACAGTAAAGCTAGAAAGAGGCAGAGTCTAGATTCTAACCATATGCGCTTAAACCAAATGCTTCAAAGAAACAATTGGCAACTCAACCTAGTACTAGCGTCAATTAGCAACAGCACCCATACAGCATTATATTGGCAAAGACAGACATAACAGTGATAGACTCTCATTTCACATAATTGTCACTTCACAATTTCTACTTCAAAAACCAAAACCTAAACGCTGAATCCATGAGAACTGGGTACAAATAATCCCATATTTCCCCACCAGGTCATATAGCTGGCTTGCCAGATCTTGTCTACTCCTAGTACACATTGCCAATACGGTCTCGACCAACCCCACGTCTTTCATCCCTTCCCCTTTCCATGTAGGGGTCCCTGCGGAACTCCTTGGGAGGTGGCCCACCCCTAATGGGGGAGCGACTCCTTTCTCTTATATCACGGTCTGCCCATCGCCCACGAGGTGGAGGCTGGGGAGGCGCAAGTGGAGATAATGGTCGTCTCTCATACCCTTTTCTGTCCAAAAAGCCATCCCGTCCATGGTCTCTAGGGCCCCACTCTGGTGGTGGTGGCCTCTCAAACTTGCCCCGGTCTCTAAAATCGTCATCAGGGTAATCAAGCCGATCCCTTCGCAGGTTGTGGTCAGAAAACCTGCCTTCGTGTCTCGGAGGAGGCCCGCCAGGTCCAAAATCCCTCGGCCCATCTCTTGGCCAGCCACGTGGAGGTGGCGATCTGTAACCACCACCAAACCTACCAGGTGAGCGATCCATTGGTGGGCCTGTGAAACGCCGTGGCGGCACCATTGGGGGAGGTGGGCCACCATAGCCTCTTCGGGGACTTCCAGCAGGAGCATATCGAGACCTTTTACAATTGTTGCAATACTCACGCCTAGCAAAGTTTAGGTTGCCACACCTGAGACAGCAAAAGGAGGCTTAAGCACAAATTGATGAAAGGAGAAGTTGCAAAGAGCTGCTCCAAAACACAGAACATTCTTGCACAAGACGAAGCAGACCCGTCAGAATCAGAACCACCAAAATGAATACAATATATAGCCCTTTTAAAAGACATGATAATAAATCAAATGTATGCAAAGTATGCCCATAATCCCACAGAACGGATAGGGAGGGGAATAAGGCAGGGATGAATAAACCAGGTGATGGTAAAAACTTACGCTGGATCCGTGCAATACCAATCTCCTTCTCGTGGCCGCACATTAGGGTTGTTCTTGTGCATTCCGTCCCCTCTGCCTGCCCCATGACCATAACCAGGACCGTCAAATCCTCTTCCAAACGAACGGCCACCCCTTCCCCGAGAATGAGGGGGTGAAAAATCTCGGTACCGTACAGGAGACCTCATATTATCTCTCGCACCTCCAAATCCGCGATGCCGAGGTGGACCATCCAAACGATCAACCGGAGCAGGACTGTATCTACGATCAACATCTCTGCGACGCACAGGAGAACCAGAAACCGCCCGTGCTCTATACCCTGGTGAAAGTGTATGTAGGAGAACAAGAAAACAACATTGGATGTTGAAATTAAGAACTGCTACTAATATCATGGTAAGATTAAATAGTCCATACAAATAGCAGATGGATCATGATTGACAGCCCCCCACATAAACTTGATTGGAGACAGTGTTACCAAACAGCCTCCCGATCAGTGTAGCGTATCACAAGTTTCTAGAATCATAAGGTAACAGTCCCAGTCTTCTCAAAAAACCAGCCCCAGTTAGATGTATATGTTTATTATCCATAAACAGATCTTCATGTTTAACCTCATACCAGCCAGGAAACGTATTAGTTCCAGGTATAGCGATGATGAGTTCACCAAAATTTTCTGAAGCAAGAATACATGTTTAAACCATATCAAAATACAAATATGTAAACTGAACCATCTTTCGGAAGGCAAGATAGGATTATCACCAAAGAGGTTAACCAAAGAACTTAATATCAATAAGCTGTCTCCAGACAAATGGGACCAGGGAGAACTAATACTAAAGAGCCTAATGCTAAAAGCAGAAACCTAACAACGCCTCAAAGACCTGGTTCAAAACAACTTCCAACGAAAATCATGGGAAAGGCTAGTTCGAGAGTGTTTGGCCCAAAAACAAGGTGCCTTGAACCCGAGGAAGCAAGGTGTTTCAGTGACTTGAGGCTGAGACCACAAAGTGACTGAATCAGATCTTATACTTGAAAACTACCGCTCACAAAGTGAACCATACAATATATACCAACCATTGGCCTCCAGGGATCCACCACCTTCTCTGATACTAAATCAACTTTCCCCCAAATAATTGGTTATATCAACTTTGTCCACCAAATTGATTGACAAAGCTTCGAGAAGTGCTGGCACAATTGTCCCTCACTGTGTAAAAAAGTATTAAGTCCTCCCATAACAGATGTTCCTCTCCTGCCATGACACAGAAACTTAACAGTTGTCCTTACCATAGCACTTGCAGAATCATTCTCTGAATATCTTCAATCCCAAATAATAGAAGTGTCACTTAGTGCATATATAAGCCACCAATTACTAGACAGGAAACATCATGAAACCCTGACCAATAAATCTATCCTAATAGGTTTTGTAGACTGAGACTAATATGGAAACAAAATACGATGTCTGTAAGTTATAATTTTTGTTCTACTAGTTTGCGAAAAACCTAATCTCTGGCAAAAAAATTGAAAGATAACCAGGTCTGTCCAGCGAAACCATAGATTTCTTCTCTTGTAATTGCATACCAGAAACCTACTGTCGAAACCGCACTTCAGAATTTCAATGGCATAAACTGAAAATTTTCTGGTTAATCAGACTGATTGACAGCCACCTCAAGAGCAATCCACAGCCCCGTCTTTAACTCAAAACCAACCATCAATGTTAACACAAAGCTAAACATCTAAACGGAACCGCCAAACCAATTTTGACAGCACTGAACAGTATCCTAGTAGTAATCTTGTCAAATTACAACCAAATTTAGTGTGCATCATATTAGTCATATTTTAAACTTTTTCCGTCTCGCTCCACAGCAAAACAAAACCCCATAATCAAGCTGACGCTGTAAATAAACTCCCGCCCCTCCATCCATCAATTAGAAATCAATTTCCATCTTTAACTAATCAAATCAGTAAAACCAGCTTGAAGCTTTTCAGCATCCCACAAAAAAATCCAAGGTCATCCCTTCGGAGAAAACCCCTTTAATCCATGGTTTAAGTTCCCTCAACTCCCACAAGATGAAAGCTGAAGTATACTTGAAACAAACCATGCATCGTTTTCCAGGTGATGTAAATACATCTTTTAAAGGAGATTTGCCGCATTCACAATTACCCTTGCAACCATAAAATGGAAAAAGAACCCCAAAAACCCAATTCAAAACCCGCATTCACACAAATATGCCTTCCTCAAGATCCACATTCTTGCACCAGGCGACAACTGAAGCTGTGACATGCAATAAACAAAATTTATTCACCTTTTATCATTATACAAGCAGCAGAACCACGTTCTTGAGATGAACAAACACACCATCTTCGACAAACAACTTAGTAAAGGAACCAAGAAATGACTTACAGGACATCAACATTATCAGCTCATTAACAGGGGATTACCACAGGACGTTTACACTGTGAGCAAATGCAGAACCAGACAACTACATTCATAACTAAATATGAACTTATAAACTAATAGATTATATGAGTTATTACAAATAGACATGCACCTTCTTCTGGCCAACGGCCACAACAAACAAAAACAACATTAGGCCTGCAAGAGAACCTCAAACTAAGTCATCAAATTGTTTATGTGAGGCTTGCTTGAGGTGCGTGTTGATGAAAATCTAGAAGCTTTTATAAGCTTTCATCTAAGCAAATGCACGTATTTACATTACTCAGAGAATCCTCTGCCATGCTCTCAAACAGACACATGCCTCCTCACAACCCTTTTCCCCCTTCCTTTTTCGGACTCTTCAACTCTCACTTAACTCAGCATGCACTATTTCGCCTAAGAAGTCTTCGCAAGACCTTGTAAACCAGTTGATGATGACACTACTTATCAACAACAACAACAACAACCATCATTCTTGTAAATCGCTAGACACTGGACACTACGACAGCTTGCAAATAACATTGATATACAATAACTCCATCACACCATACCAATAGACCGCTTTGTGAAGTGAAACACATACAGTTGGCAAACATGAAGCATTCTAAAATGAAGTTAAACTATTCATCGTAAAACAACTTCGAGTTAAGCCTAAAACAAGGACCTCAACTATTAGTTTTTCCACCGGTAAGGACCTATAACTTCTTTTTTTTCCCACCGTTTGTGACCTCAACTTATTTTCCCGGTCAAATCTAACTAAGTTGAGTTAAGACCTTGAGTTAGGAAATAAATTACTTCCTGCGTTTTTTTTTAATCGCTACACTTCCCTTATATGGCAATTTGGAATTAATCGCTACACTTCTATTTTTTTTCCTTTTTTGGTAAGTTTTTTGCTGTAAATTTACCATATTACCCTTACTTTAAAAATTAAATCTTACTTAATTACTAATTATAACTTCCTAAATGACAAACTAATATATAATAATTTAATTATAACTTCCTAAATGACAAACTAATATATACTAATTACAAATTATAACACATAAATCAAAATCAACCCAACCCATTCCCCACCCACGGCCACCTCTCTCTCTCTCCTCTTTCCACCATCACCACCACCACCTATCTTCCTCACCCATTTCTCGTTCCCAACACAACCGCCAAAACCCAACCGGCCACACCATAACAGCACTCGCACTTTTCCGGCCACACCATAACAGCACTCGAACTTTTCCGGCCACCTTACCAACCATCATAACTCTCCTCGCCGCCGCGCCCCCTTCCCTCCATCTCTCCCTCCTCTACGCATTCTCTCCTCCACCAAAACCTCTCTCTCTGCGCATCTCTCTCCTTCTCATGCATCAGATTGGTGGTTCAGGAGAGGCGTAAGTGGTGGTGGTGTGGGTTTCGGTTGGTTTTCGAAAAGGCGGAGGTGGTTGTTGCTGGTTTTCGAAAAGGTGGAGGTGGTGGTGGCTTGTTTTCGAAAAGGTAGAGGTGAGGCGTCAGGGTGGTTGTTGAAAAGGGGTATTCGGTGGTGGTTTTCGAAAAGGTTTGTGGTGGTGGCGTTGGGCTGCGGTTTTTGCTAAGGGTGAGGGTGGCGGTGGTGCCGTGGTGGTCGCGCGGGAGGTTCAGGGGGTGGGGGTGGAGGTTTAAAGGGGTGGGTGTTAGGGTGTGGGTGTGGGTGGTGATGGGGGATTTCAGGTGGTGGTGTAGTTCGAAATCTGGTGGTGATCGGTGGGGTTGAGGGTGGCTGGTGATGGGTGGCCTTTCACAGTTTTTTTTTTAATTCCCTTAAATGGTCCCCACTAATATAATTAATCACATACCCTTATACACAATTAACCACCCTTCCAAATTTTGCCTAGAAGACCGTGTTTTTAGAAGTGTAGCGATTAAAAAAAAACGGAGGAAGTATATAAATATATATATCTAATAGATAAGGAAAATTTGTTAGAAAGAACCTTTTAAATACATTTTTTTGCGAGAAACAACCTTTTTAATTTTTTTTTTTGCGAGAACACACCTTATCACTCTTTTCCGACCTATAACTTCTTTTTTCCCACCGTTTGCGACCTCAACTTATTTTCCCGGTCAAATCTAACTAAGTTGAGTTAAGACCTTGAGTTAGAAAATAAAAAATATATAAATATATATATATCCAATAGATAATTAGATATACATCCTTCATAAGTTCCACTCCTACACAAATATAGCGATAATTCACATAGAGCAACCAACTCTTCGACGCTTCTTCGTACATCACCTTCTTCCACTCTATCATTTCAAGATTCACAGATCAACAAATACAAACTCAAATTTAAAAAATAAACAACTAAATGAAAATCTAATTCGCCAAACAAGAACTACAAACATGTACCAAATAAAAACAGCTAATTCACCAGATATCGATGCAGTTCAAGAATTCGATACAGATCAGAAAAACCGATTCTTGTCAGATAATAGAATAATGAAATTCAGACAACATCAAAAAGATAATCGAAAAGAAAAAGTAGATCTGGAAAAAGAAGGAAGAAGACGAACCAGGATCATCGGAAAAACGATCGGGGCGAGAATAAGGAGGAGCGTCACGGCGAACTTCGCCGGGCTCGTAATCGCTACCGCCGCCGCCGCCGCTATCGGACGGCCGAACGACAAGGCTGCTTAGCAGAGGTTGGTGTGGCGCCGATTCGTCTCGCGAACCCATTTTCTCTCGATCTGAATGAGGAGAGTTTTGTTGTATGTTGGATGATTATTGACGATGGATACTAAAACCCTAGATACTTGACTCGTACAAACCGTAGAAGACGACTAATTGATAGTGGCGTCGTCAATACGATTAGTCGATTACTCGTAGGGTAGGGACTATGGACATTTAACTAGTCCTTGCCCTAATGATTTAATGATAATAATTATTTTGCACGTATTTTAAAGAAAAAGACTAAATAAATTAATTAATTAAAAATCTTTTTAAGATTAGTAACTTACTAACTTCTAATTTTATTCTTCATTGTGTCAAAATCATTTTAATTACTTTGTTCAATTACATTTTTACATAGCTTTTCTTAAAATACGTGCAAAATCAATTGTTGTCATCAAAACCGTTACGGATGAAATAGTTGGTTTGCCTTTTCTAGATGGTTTGTCTTTCCTAGTTGGTTTAATTAGGGGAGTAAAATTCGGGGTTGGATTTGGACTACACCAAATCACAACTTAAACTAGTATTTTAGAATCCAGCGATGCTTCGTGATTTTTTGTGCATTGAATATAATAATACTACTTCCGTATCGCAAATATTGCAACAATATGACACTTTTTAGTCACACTTTATGTCAAATCATTGTAATCTTTATGATACGGAAGAAGTAGTTAAAATAATTGATGTCATGTAGTGTGAAAAATCATCGGAATAAGTCATCTCATTTACAATATACTTTAAAAAAAAAAAAAATCAATGCGAGTGGAATTATATAAAGCATTAAAGCATGACAATTAGTTTGTTAGCGTATTTTGTATTTTTGTCGAAATTTCAAACTGTAAAAACAATTTGTATTAGAGAGAAAATTGTGCCATCTATTATTTTTTTAAAATATATTATTGATTTTTGGGGTACTCCTTCTCTTCCCTTATAGAATAGAGATTTAACAATCGAACTATTTAATCCTTATGATATCATTCGATTTTCTTGCGAGCATTAGAATCGAGTTTATGTAACAGTCTCATTAGCGTCTCGGAGTCGAGCTCGATTTAAGCTAACTCGAATCAAACATCAACCGACTTTGACCGAATTGAGCTCGAATAGCTCACAAGCTGTCTCGCTCGACTAACACCCCTAAACCACTTTTAACCAAAAGCTTATGTATATATACACCGCCACTAAATCTACACTATTAAAAAAAAAACAAAAATACACGGTCAAACCAACGAGTGATTTGCAAATCTATTTGACGAGCCAACGGACATCAGCCACTTTATCCTACCTCTAAAGGGCAAAGGGTAGATCCTACACTCGAGAGTACGATGCGCATGGTACTCTCGAATGTGCATTAGGAACATTTAAATGTACATCAGTTCAAATTCGAAAAACAACTGCCTCCACCAATATTTAAGATGTTCATTTATTTCATGTTATTGTTCATTCACAAACTTAATATCTTCATTTAAGGATATTAAATGTACATCACAAAATAACTTAATTTTTCCCAAAAATCACTTATGCTTCCCATTTACATTCAAATTTTTTCAAATTCAAAATTGTTGCCAAAAAGGCGGGAATGTACATCAAAAGCATTTAAATGTACATCAGTTCAAATACTGATGTACATTTAAATGCTTTTGATGTACATTCCCGCCTTTTTTGCAACAATTTGAATTTTGAATGTACATGGTGATTATAAGTGATTTTTGAGCGGAAATGAATTGATGTACATTTAAATGCTTCCAATGTACATTCCCGCATTTTGTCAAAATTTTGAATTTGAAAAATTTTGAATAAAAATGGTGAGTACAAGTGATTTTTGGGCGGAAATGTACATTGGAAGCATTTAAATGTACATCAGTTCAAATTCAAAAATTGATTTTTGAACTGATGTACATTTAAATACTTCTAATGTACATTCCCGCCTTTTGTCAAAATTTTGAAATTGAAATTTTTTGAATGAAAATGATGAGTACAAGTGATTTTTGAAAAAAATTAAGTTGGTTTTATAATGTATATTTGATATCCATAAATGAACATATTAATTTTGTGAATGAACAAAAACATCAAATAAATGAACATCTTAAATATTGGGGGGACAATTGTTTTTTGAATTTGAACTGATGTACATTAAAATGCTCCTAATGTACATTCGAGAGTACCATACAGGCATGCGCATCGTACATTCGAGAGTACCATGCACATCGTACACTCGAGTGTAGGATCTAATTTGCGCTAAAGGGAACGTGAAAGATTTGCCTAGTGGTACTGTGGACTGTGTGGTAGGCTGATGCGTCAAAACACCAACAGAAACAATCTAACGCAAGGAATTACCCGCTCTCAAGTTTCAACAGACACAGCAACTTCGCGTAGCTTCTTCTATTCTCTACTCTCAAAATCAAAATTGAAATTCTCTCTTTCCGGTTGATCATCTTTCCAATCTTCATTTCAAATCTTCCAATTCATCTCAAACGTTGCTCGATTATACATCTTCCACTTCCTATAATTTCTCTCTTTTGAAGAATTGTTCATATTAAGCACGATTCAGAATTCCGGTATTGTCTGAAGAATTGTTTGATCATTCAATTTTGTTCTGTAATTTAATGATGTTAAATGGAAAATTTAGAGCTTACTGATCTCAATTTTGTGAAATTTAGATGATTCTGATATATTTTTTGGTTGATCTTGCAGTTTTCTTCAAATAGCTGTTTATATGGTGCGGAAGTTGGTATGAACTTTCCGACTTATAAACGCATGAATTCCAGAGATAGCTCCGAAACTATGGACGACGAAGATAACTTAGGTATATCCGATTTCGATCATTTCATGCTACTAATATTACTTATCTTATTATTTGTTAGCATATGTTAGGTAGAAAGGAAGTTGTGATTGAAATTCAGAATGAAATAGAAGTATGCAAAAAACTATATTATGATTTTTTTTGGCCAAAGTTTAGGTAGCCTTGAATGCACTTGATGCGTGCCAAAACATAGAAAAAAAGGAGAGGAAGAACAATTAGTTTGAGTAAGGTGTTTTATATTTTCTTCAGAAGTAAAAACTATCTAAACAATCATTACGGAGAGAGATTTGTGCCATTCAATTTAGAATATAATAATAAATATTGATTTTTGGTGTTTCTATCTCTTACCTTAGAATAGAGATCCAAAAGATCGCGTAAAGGTACCAATGTCATTTTTCAGATAGTTGCCCTAGGTTTTCGCTATTGACTTTACATATGTAAGTTACATGGCTTTTCTTACCGCGTTCTTCACTTTTTTTTTACTTAACTTTCGTCCACCAGTTTTCTCTTTATCCAAAATGTACGTATCTAGAAACACTTTCGAGCAAACACTAATACAACCACTAAGTTAGTGGATAGATTGGATAAAGAAACTCGTGGAAACACATATTCCATGGAAAATATTATTAAACAAAACAAATCAATGTCAGAAACCTAACTCGACCCCTCGAAAAGTGATTTTGGTACCTTTATAACCTTTTAAGTGATATAAGGTAGTTTTGTGCAAAAGATATTTTATAAGGTAGTTCTGCACAAAATGACTCTGATTAAAGGTAGTTTTTCGCAAAAAATCCGAACTATCTATACTTGAGCGGTTATGAAACAAGTTAAATTCGTGAAACCTCAACAGAATGTGCCGCCTAGACAGTGGCGATGGAATTCTTAATAAAGTGACAAGTATAAGCAGCTTGTTTATATCGAGCGTTGGTTAGTTCAGGTGCTGCGCTGTTGCGTTGAAAGCGGAGTGCTTTCCTTTTGGAATGTTGCAAAATAATCACAATATTCCTATTTTTGTTTAAGGGCTCTCTTTATCTCTCTCTTTATCGTCCGTCTCTTTATCTATCTCATCCTCACATGAGCTCCATAAAAAATGTGCATCTCCCTATGTTGCTCTAATTATAGAACAGAGGAACTATGATGTATAAGTCTGGAAAGTGAAATGAATGTGAATTTTGGTGTTTTAATTTTTTAGCGAATACAATGCAAACTCTAATCTCTATACTATAAGGGAAGGGGGGGGGTGGACACCAAAATTAAGAAAAGAAAAAAATAAATAAATTGAATCAAGGAAGTTATTACGTGTAATTAAGTTTTATTCCAAACTTAGCTATCATATTTTTAGCAAAAGATGGTTAAAACTTTAGACTACAATATCCAAAAATCTACAAAGTAAAAATAATATAAAAAAATATCAATTGTTATATTTTCTTGAGATTTATAAATAGACACCCACTTTGGTATATTTTTATATGCTTTCGAATTTTTTATTTTCAAATACATGAGCAATTGATTGATCATGACTGAAGGTGCATTTAATCAAATTAATCATGAAAATGATACAATATTTTAGGATGAGTAAGAAACTGGTAGAGGGAGAGGGATGATGTATTTTTTTTTACTCATGAGTATGATGCTAATGACATCTTCTATTAATCTTTTGTAAGATTTTGTTTTTTTAGGCGTTTTGTTTTTAAAACACTTAATCTACTCTCTAATATTTATTACTCTTTTTTATATATTTAAATTATTTAACTATTTAAACTCTTTTAAGAGTATAATTACACCCTCTAAGAAAACAAAATGATTATTACAAAACAATTATTTTTAAAAGTATGAAAAATATGTATATATTTCACTTGAGAAATTACAATGTAGTTTCTCCCATATCTTTAACACAAAGCACGCATCGCGTGCATATTTGGCTAGTAAATTATTAGGCGAGGCTTCGGCGTATGACCATTCCCTGGAAGTTTGGTGTGCTCTCACTGAGCTACATCACCTTTAATGAGTAATTGTTTCCCTTGGAAATACTCCATAGACTTGCTTCTGGGTCAATCACATGGGAGTGAGGGGTTGTATCATTTATGTGCTGCTTGCACGGGTCATATTTAGTTTTTACTTTCTATGGGTAGCTTATGCTTGTTATGCTATTGTTAGGATGCATCTCTTAGTTTCTCTTCTCCTCTTGGTTGGGTTGTTTAGTTCATGGGATTTTCAGTGCACTCATCTATGTTTCCATTTGACAATTAGATACTCAGATTTAAGTTAGTAGTGAGTGACATTCTGACATACATAGGATGTTGTTATCTGAGTTTTTATGCTGTTTTTAGGTTTCTTGCAGAATGATACTTGGCAAGAATGTGGGAAACCTTCATGGAAACGATCGTTGCCTCATGTACTTGTGGCGACATTAACTTCATTCTTGTTTGGCTACCATATTGGGTTTGTTCAAGATCTTTTAAGTTTTGTTTATTGCCGGCATGTTACATTACATCTATTAGAAATAAAACTTGCGATAACACTTTGAATTCTGTATTCTAACAGAGTTGTAAATGAACCACTTGAAAGCATTTCTCTGGATCTTGGATTCAAAGGCAACACGTTGGCAGAAGGTTATACATGTAAAATAAGAAGTCGTGGATTAATTCTGATCTTTACTCGCTATTAAACTCTATTTGCTTCAATGAAGGTCTCGTGGTGAGTACATGCCTTGGAGGTGCCTTTATTGGATGTGCTTTTAGTGGGTCTATTGCTGATGGTTTTGGACGTCGTAGAGCTTTTCAGGTGTCTGCTCTTCCTATGATATTAGGTGCTGTTACGAGGTACTTTTTCTTCCTCCTGTCGACTTTTTCTTCATATTGATTGGTATAAGGTAGTCTGTAACTTGCCATCTTCATGATTTGCTTATATTGATAATCGTAACGATGCTTACTTCCTAGCCCTCAATGCGCAATTTTACTAGCCTCTGTCAGTGGTTAAATCCCATATGAAATTTGCAAGTACTAAGTATCTGTACCTCCTTAATAAAGTTGATGTCTGGTGTAATTTTTGTGAAAATTCTTGACGTTTTATATTACAGTGCTTGGAGCTTGTTTTGCAGAGGGTAATGAATTAAGCAAACGTTATTTTGGTGCTACTATAAGGAATTTCATTACGAGCGACTATGTTTATGCATCTTGAATAGCTAGTGCTTGCCATCCATTCATTTTCATTACCACTGTAGTCATTTTTCTATGTAGTAATAAGTGGTAACAAAATACTACAACAACAACAAAGTGTTAGGCCCGAATTTTGGGGTCGGCTAATATGAATCGTCATAAGATATCGATTCCATTGACAAGTGAAATAAAAAAAGCAAAGGAATATGTAATGAGTGTAAATTAAGGAAAATGAGAAAGTGAAAGTGAGGGAAGTAAATGGAACTAAAAAACGAAGGAGGTGTGTAGTGAATACCAAAATGAATGTTGAGTTAGTCTTATAGAAGAGGGCTAGAAAGGATGTAGCATGTAAGAGGAAACAAATGTGGAGATTTCAAATGAAAATGTTTAGAAATGTTAAAGGGAGAAAAGTTTAGAAAACACAATAAGTGAAAGAAATAAAAAGGATAGTCAAGTTATGTCATCAATATAGATTCTTTTTCTCCACTCTGCCTATACTAACGATATATTTTCTTCAACCCTAAGTAGATTCATATTTTTCTCGCCCATATCCAAGCTCTCTTAGGTCTTTCCCAACTCCTCACCGTGTCTTGACTTTGCCGCTCTTCAAGTCTCCTAACCGATGTATTGTTTCCAATGTATTACTTGGTCTCCTTCTTACATGTTAAAACCACTTCAAACGATGCTTTCTCATTGTTGCAAAATATTGTAACTTTAGTAGGAAATTTGTATAAGATGTTAGGAGAACGCATAGAAATGGTGGGTTTATGTTGTTGATATTGTGTATAAAAAACTAATGAGCATATAAGAGGCTCTGTTCTCTCCCGAGATTGCTCTTTTTCTGCATACCCTCTTTTTGCACACCCCTTTTACGGTTTTACCTTTTATCTTGTACTATATTATGTGATTTACCCTTCTTCACGCGTTTATAAGTCAGTAGCTTAGGTGGGTTAGACCGAGTCATCATATTTGTTCATCTTATTCTCAACAGTGCTTTGTGGGTTAGGCTGAGTTATCACACTCATCTTATACTCGATAATTGTAACTTTTACTTTTTTCCTAATCATCTCATTCCTGAAGCTACCCTTTCTTGTTTCTCCACACATTTAATATAGCATTCGCATCTCCATCAAGTTCATCTTATGAACGTGACACTCTTTGACAACCCAAACATACTATACCATACAACGTTGGAGGCCTTATTGATGCGTGGTAATTTTCCCTTCCTTTTTTGGGCATGTCAAGATCACATAAAAACCCCAGTCCCTCTTCCACATTCAACTAATGCGCTTTGATTGTATGAGCCACATCTCTATTCATTTCCCATCCTTTTATATAATAAATCCTAAGAAGCGAAAGAAGTTAAAATTTTGGACAATCTTCCCATCTATGGTGATCTCCCTTTGTCTTGACGCTTAATTCAAATGTTTTGTTTTGTTTCTTCTAAAGCCTCGAGATTCCAAAGCTTGTTCCACAATTCCAACTTACATTTCACATCTTTTTTTCGCCTCATCAATCTACATATACTATCATTTGCAAACATCATAAGCCATGTTATATCGTCTTGAATCGATCTTTTCAATTCATATGTGACTATACAAAAAAGAAATGGGCTAAGTACAGGTCCTTGATGTACTCCAACCGTAATAGGGAACTCTTTGTCTTCCCAACATTGATACGCACAACATTCATACCCACACTTGTGTTAACTTCTTCGTACATATCCTTATTGATGTCATGTCAATAACTCAATATATTTATGTCAAATTTGTTTTTTTGTTAGAGCCTACCAAAATTTTTCCCTTGGTACCTTATCATGCGCCTTCTCCTAATCGATGATAACCATCTATAATCGCTCTTCTTATTCTAATAGCTCTAAATTAGCCGTCTCATAATATGAATTGCCTCTGGAGTTCGATCTTCCTGAAATAAAAGCCAAATTGACTATCCAAGATCTTGACAATTTTCCTTAACCTTTGATCAATCATTCACTTACGAAGTTTCGTAGTATGACTCATTTATTTGATCCTTTAATAGTTGACAAATTTGGACGTCAACTTTGCTGATATACATAGGGATTATAGAACTTTGCTCCAGTCCAAGTGGTTATAAAATACATGAAGAAAGACCTTTGATTACTTGTGGAGATGCACAATACAATATGTTCTGTGTAAAATTATACAGGAGCTTTTTTCTATGCTTTTCGCCTATTGGCGCATGGCATTGTGCCGGACAAGTTGTCGAGGATCTTGATAGCTACTAGCTAGTAGTAATTTCGTCAATCTGAGCTTTAAACAATTATAGAAGTAATAAGACCATGTTAAGCTGACCAGTGAAATCTCTTCAGTGCAATGGCAAAAACATTGCAGGGTATGCTACTGGGAAGGCTTTTAGTTGGAGTTCGGAATGGGTTTGGGTACCTCAGTTGCTGCTCTCTATGTGGCAGAGGTATGCATTCTGATCTGTGCCAAGTAATGTATATATCGTGATATCATGTCTGTCTTTCCCTTACTGATGAAGGAAATTTCTCCTTTGGTATAAATAAAAATAGATTTCTCCAGCTTTTGTAAGAGGTACCTATGGAAGCTTCATTCAGATTGCAACATGTCTTGGTCTCATGGCAGCTCTGGTTGTTGGAATTCCTTCAAAAGATATTATGGGGTGGTAAGAAGATTTCATTTCACCCATGCCAACTCCCTAAAATAGGTTTTTTCTGGAAATCGTTTAAGTGTTTGATTCGTTGGCCTTTCTGTATATTGTATCTTTAATGTTTAGGTGGCGCATGTGTTTTTGGTTGTCCGCCATTCCAGCTGCTGCACTTGCTCTTGGTATGATACTCTGTGCTGAGAGTCCAATTTGGCTTTTCAAGGTTTGTTCTTTCATCTTCAAAAATATTGATCTGAGAGTACCTCTTTGAATATGTCTATTGATATTTCAACACCTGGATCAGCCAATTTGGTTCTCCAAGTGGTGAAGCAACTAGACGTTGGTTTTCCAGTTGCACCCTTCTTTGTATTGCTGCGGAAGTTATAAAATTGCTCGTCTAAAAAATTGTCTCTGCCTGCGTAGTAACTTTTTGTTGATGTTTTTTCTTTCTTTTCGTTCAAATTCCAAGTGTGAGTACTGTGGACTGTGCTATAAAGTAACTGTCAAGGTGCTCTTGTGATCCCTCTGCTTCTTGTTATCGCTCCAATGTTACCTGGCACTTGGCATGCCATCACTTGGTATAAACGCAATGTGCAATGTAATGCTAAACTAGTCAATAGAGGTACCATACACCAGGTGAGTGGGCGCGGGGAGGGCGGGATTATATAGTACCACAGCAGTCCAACTACTCCGAAGGTCTTATTATTTAGTGGTGCCAATCTTCCTTATTACTCCCTCCATCCCAAGATAGCAATTTGGCTTTGGTACTTTTATGGGACAAATAAAAAAATTGCAGTAAAAGGAAGATTGAAAAGAAGTCCTTATAGAAAAATGTTAGGATAGAGAGGTATATGATGTAGGGAGAGAGCAAAGGATTCAACAATATTTAAAATAATGATTTTGATATGAAAGGTAAGAGCTAAGGACTTTGTGGGATGCGGGATGTCTTAGAATAATACCCGCAACATTTCTTTTCTAGGCTCTACCGGAATAGACTGGCCACTTCTTAGATTTAGTAAGTTTAAAATTTGAACTTCCCCATATTACCCTTGGTGGTACCTTAGTTTGGTAAGAAATGTAGAAGTGATTTGAACGCAATTACTTACAAGTAAGCTTGATGAGATGTGGACCATGTGGCTTATTTAGAGAAGAAGAGCGTAACAACATACTGTAAACTGGACAGAGTTATAAATCATCATCTACTGGTATCTGGTTCACTTTTGCAATGTTTATGTGACTAATCTCGACACCAGTTATTTAATAATACTCTATGGTTTTCTATCCCCCTATGCTTTCATTTCCTTTCTCACTTCTTTAATCATAATTTCTTGGAACTTTAGACTCTTTCATCTCCGCTTTCATCTTATACAATTTTCCCTGGTCCACTTTGATAATCTTATTAGGTTTTTATTCATTTTTATTTTGTCAACAAATTAATAGTATTGACCTTAAGTTTGGTTTTAAAAGAAACCGAAGTTTGTTCAATGAAATGTGTAGTGAATATAAATGAATGTGCTCATCTTTGTTATCTTAATTCACTAGTCTTTTGCCCTGAGCCATGCTAAGAAAACAGTTAAAAAACAATTTTTACGTAATTTTTACATCACTTCTTTAAAAAGAACGAGTATAACTTATAAGTTTTATATTTGTGACAAAGGAAATAAGTTTTTCTGAAATCTTCAGTTTTTTTCTTTTCAAAATTTTACAACCAATCAAATCTTTGTAGATATTGCATCAATATAAGTTTATAGATGTAGTAAAGATTCTTTTATGGAACTAATTGAACAAAACAAAATAAGAAATGTTTAAGGCAGAAAGTTTTTAATGTGATTGACATGTGTCATTGATAGTTATTGCCTTTTTGGTGAGGACCACCTATTCTCGTCGAGGAATTGATCGTTCCTTTCTTTGGCAATGAGGCAACAAGAGACAAACACAACCACCCACTACTTTTGGTCAATGGCCTTTTTGTGGGGGCACAAACACTTCCGAGTGCCACAATCAACAAATATAAGGACAGTGCTAGTGAGACTTAACGACAGGAAAACTAGAAGCTTTGGAGATATCTGATTTGGCAAGGGGGGAGGATTACACACTTCCTTTTCCCACCGACTTGGGACCTTCATTAAAAAACATGATAGTTAGAAAAATACTCTTCACTTAGAGTTGCGCATGGCACTCTGTAGAGAACCAACACAGACCACACTGCTGCTGCTCACTTATTCTACAAAGAGGAAGAAAGGAGTAAGAGAATGGCACACATAACTCAATTGATTTAATGATTTGAGTAAATAAGTATTACCACAGAAATATGGAGGACAAAAGGATTATTGTTTGTTAGAATAAGAGAGTATGTGGCAAGGCTATATATAAATAAGACTCATCAGAGATAGTGGGATTCATTCACAAAATTATCCTTTGTATCTAATCTCTGGGAGAGCCCTAATCCTCTGAAATGGTTCGGAGTTATGATTGAGAGAGTTGCGATGATTCTATCAACGTCTTGTTCAGAAACTTAAATGTTGAATTCTTGATTCTCAAATCTCAGCCCAGTTGCAGAAGCTCTTCATCTAAATTTCCCTTGGGATTGGCTGAAGACCAATGTTGACTCTTGATCTGGGGGTGGTAGGAGAGCCACTTCTGCCTACAGAAGTACATCTAACATCTCTAATTTCAGGGCTTTCATCTCCTGATTTTACACTTGGAACTAAAACACTTTCTGGAAGAAGTTCCTTCACCAAGCTTGTTATATCTTGTGCGTCTAAATCATTAACACTTATTGATTCCCCTTATTTCTAGAATATGGGGGAGGGGGAAAACTTGTTTCCTGCACTTTCTAGCTGCGTTTCCTTTCGGCGGATTATCATTTTTTACCACAAATAGAGATCTTTAACTCTCTCAAACTGCCTTTAACCATGAATTTTAGATATTTCTCTCCTTTTGGGACGGGCTTGATTTCGAGCAACCATCTTAGTGAATTGTGTTCTCTCTGCTTGGTACATTTATTTGTAGTTGTCAATCTTTCTTTGGTATGCTCCAAGAATTAGGCTTGATGTTGACTGTTTTTTCTTTAAAACTTGTAAGTGGATTATTGATTACCCTTTACCTTCTCTTGACTTAGCAAGGACGAAGCTCAGAGGCGGAGGCCGAATTTGAGAAACTGCTGGGAGGGTCACATGTCCACTCTGCGATGGTGGAGTTGGAAAAATCGGATAGAGGAGACATTGAGGGGGTTAAGCTGTTGGATTTGCTCTCTGGTCGACATTCAAGAGGTAGGTTCTGTGCCACTCTGGTAACGATGCATCCTCGGTGGTTTGTTTACCAAAATTCATTATTTGCCAAAGATTCTTGTATTCACTTATTTCTTTTGCAGTTGTTTTTATTGGATCAACCCTCTATGCTTTGCAGCAGCTATCTGGTATAAATGCTGTTTTTTATTTCTCATCGACTGTATTTAAAAGCGTTGGTGTACCATCAAACCTTACGAACGTGTTTATAGGAATTTCTAATTTAGCAGGTAATGTTCTCTTTGGCTAGATTTCATGTGTGTTAATTTATTTTGAGGGAAATTCTTAATGGTACACTTCCAGATTTGGCTTCTCTTAGTGATACACTTTCATTTTTTTGACTTCTTAATGGTACACCTGTAGTTTGAAATCTTCCGTACCGTAAACATTCCGTTAAATAAAGGTTAGTTTAAGGTTAATTAGGGTTAGGAGTTTGTCTCGTTTTGTGTGCTTTGACTTTTTCAACTCGAAGATGACATTTTTTCGAAAAACGAACACCACTGTGCATTCTTGATGGGCAATAATTTCGAAGAATCCCTACAAAACAATTACCTACAAACCGGGTTTTCGGGCACGTACCTCTAGATGGCTTTTTGATAGCCGAAAAAGCCCCCTCGAAGTACTTGCCCGAAAACCCGGCTTGTAGGTAATCGTTTTGTAGGGATTCTCGAAATTATTGCCCATAAAGAGTGCACAGTGGTGTAAAAACGTCATCTTCGCGTTGAAAAAGTCAAATATCGCAAAACGAGACAAACTCCTAACCCTAATTAACCTTAAACTAACTTTTATTTAACGGAATGTTCACGGTACGGAAGATTTCAAACTACAGGTGTACCATTAAGAAGTTAAAAAGATAGAAGTGTACCAATAAGATAAGTCAAATCTAGGAATGTACCATTGGGAATATCCCTTATATTTATTTTATTGGTCTCTCACTGGTTAATTTCTTTAGGCTCCGTAATTGCCATGGCATTAATGGACAAGCTGGGAAGAAAACTGCTGCTTCTCTGGAGTTTTTTGGGCATGGTAATTTGCAATGATCATTTCATTTGTCAAATGTTCGTCCCCCACCCCTTCTGTCCTCAGCAACACCCTCTAAGCCCTTGTCTCCATCAAAGTCTGATACATTAATTTATAATACAAAATGTCTGCGACATGTACAGGCTTTAGCAATGGGTCTGCAAGTTGCTGGTGCAAGCTCTTATATGCCAAAGGCAGTAGCATTTTACTTATCTGTTGGTGGCGTGCTATTGTGAGTAATTTTCACTGTTAGCTCTAGATGCTAATCTATGCAATTCTCGAAATTGATTGTTGACATCATTCAGTGCGATTGTGATTACTTTTCAACAACTATCTTCTATCTGGTTGCATGTTGCTTTTTTATAACAGCACTGGATGATGGTGTAATTAAAGGTGAAACCACCTTGAAAAAGGAGAACTGGCTGAAGTTCGGGTTTCTAATAGAATAGAAGAGTTGAAGATTGATTAAAAGTAAATTGCAAGGAAGGAGAAAGACATTTAGGTAACAGAAGCTTTATTAAAATTATCCAAGACATCCCTGGACCGCAGAGTGACCGGACAGTTGGAGTGTTGGACACGCCTAAAAGTAGAAAGTGAAAAGGCAGAATATGTAGAAGATCTCTTCATTACACCCCTATCCTTACTTGTAACTGAATTATACTCTATAGCTAACTTCCCAGCTGAATTCCTTGAGTGCCCCCCTACTTCTGCACAAACAGAAACTTAATCACCGCCCATCTTACTTTTCACCCCTAGCCTTGCATAAATAAAAAAATTGATGACTATTACACGGCCTAAATAGGCAATTCTCTCCTGCTCAAAAGATCTTTTTTTGCATTGGCATAAAGCTTGTGTGCTGCCAGTAATTCCCATTTCATTGATTAAATGCTTGTGATGTCCCTACTCCCTACTCATCTGCACTAGATATTTATGCATTATCAAAGCAAATGGGCAACACATTTCTAAGGTGAAGCCTGAATACTTCTCTTTTTTCATTAATGACTAGAAGCCAGTGCAAAAGACGTGACAAGGAACTCGTAATGGCCTTGTAATTGTGGAAGGTGGCTTTTTGAACATCTTCATGTACTCGAAAAGTATTGAACCCGCGAAGTTTATCGGGCAGCTCATCAGTTTCTGGAATCAGATACCTACGGGAATTGTTTCTTTGTCAAGGGTCCTAGGGCCTTCATGATTGATCTCGCTTCTTAACCAATAACATTGGACTAGAGATGGGACTTGTCGTGGGTTGAATAAAACCTACAGCTAATCTCTCTGATCATGCGCTCAATTTTATCTTTTTGAAATTGGGGTAATGCTAAGGTCTCGCACTAGCCTTGGCCGCTAACCATTTTGAGCACAATGGGGTGCTCTTGACCGAGGTGGCTGACAATCCCACACGCATGTTGAATACTTGTGTGAGCTTTTGAATTGGAGGGTGCTATGCAAGTATGGAGGAGCTTCGTATTTGTTGTTTTTGGCTTGTTGCTCTCCTTCCCCATCTCACCTGTTTAGTTCAGTAATTGTTCCACCTCCTTCCAACTATAAGGTTCCTAGAGCATCTAGAATGGAAGGGTTTTAGTTGGTCTAAGAGACCAAGTCTTAAATAGTTTTACCAATTTGGAAAATTAGTCTAGCTTTGAGGGGCAAGGGGTTGGTCTCCACCGCCAGACCAACAATTGCCTCGGATGAAGAGCCGCTGCCAGTGAGAAGGATACGCGTGGCTTGAAGTGAAGGTGAGAAAATAAATTGAAGCCCAGTGGAGTATGACGTGTGAAGGAGAGGGAGGATGTTCTTCTTGTAATTGTTAATATTACATTGGGTAGGTTTCTTCTTTTAATTGTTAAAGGCATTAATACATAGATCGGGGAATTAATTAAATAAAAATAGGAACCAACGAACATAATATATTTTTAGCTATAAAATGAGCTCAAATTATCCTACACTTCCTCTCAATCTAGTTTTCTTTTTAATCAATTTATCCTATCCAAAATACTTATATTCTCCTAATTAAGCCAATATTTATTATTTTGCTTAAGTTATCTAAATAATTTGTTAAATCTTTAAGTTAACATTTAAATAAAGATAATTTTTTTTTTAAATATTATTGGGTTGGAAAGAGAATATATGGTGAGTTGGTGGGGTGTAGTAATAGTAAGAACGAGAGATAGAAAGACCAATTAAAACCAGGCCACCCATTGTGAGTTTACATAGATGAGTTAGTGGGGAGTTAGTGGAATATGAGGTGTAAGAAGGAGGAAAGGAGAGAGAAGGAGAACTGGTAAGACTAGTGGGATGCAAGTCTTACCATTGTTGATATATTGGTCCTTCCCAGCGTAACCGAATGCCTACCATTTGAAAATTTTATGGTCAGTGTACTCCTAGTGTGAGGAGAAGCAAAATCTTAACCAAGTCGAACAGAAGGTAATTCTCAACTTCTCTAGGCACTCAAACCTCTCTCTACTCTCTAGAGTTGTTAGCCTCTGTAGATTAGAATCACTGTAGATTACTGAATTATAGCCTCAAATGACTCATTAACATTTTTTTTTTGGAGAGAACACATTGACATTTTTATAATAGGGGAAAACCTAAACTGAGTCGAACAAGGAAAAAAGCGGAAAAATGCATGCTGACAGGTCGCACACCCATGCCTTGGTGTGCACGCTTGTCCAAGTCATGCACACGCGTGCCTACTGTGACAGAAGTTCTTCAACCTTCTGTTTTGGACACACGACACGACAGAGAAACAAAATTCACACCTTTGCGAAGTTTTAGCTTCCTTGATCACCATATTTTTTCCTCGTTTCTCTTCATGAGAACCATCGCAAGCTTGTTTGGTCTGATTAGCCCAAAAAGCTGGTGGTTGGTTTTTATATGGATCTGAGAGGAAAGCTCTTTTGGTTTTTTAGTGTTTGAAGCCGCTGGTAGGATTGGGCGGGCCTTGATTGTGAGTGAATTTAAGATCAAATTTGATGTTAGTGTTCGGTCACACTCCGCTCTTATTATCATGGGTCTGATTCCTGCCGAACAGATCTAGATCGGATATCCTCCTCCAGCTCTCAATCTGGATCTTCATCTGTAACAGGATATGCCTTTCACGCTACAGGCACACAGCCACACAGCCACATCCACAGCGATAACGAAATTACAAGGCTCAAATAAACGTACCTTTTGCTTTAACATAATTTTTGAAATCATGGATGAAATATCTTGCCGTTCGCTTTCTTCTAGGATGTTACCCATTAGTGCTAAAAGCTTAGTGAAGCTCTGGCATTAATCCGTCACTTATCTGGTTTGAGTGAGGGTGAGCTACTGTTCATTTAAGGATCCAAAGTGAATTGGACGAATTGCCACAACATCAAGGCCTTGACTTCCTCCAACCATCTGATGGGTTATGATTCTCCCACTGGTACAAGAGAAGGGATTCTCCCTCCATTGCAGCCACCGCAGATCGCTCATGTGACAGAAAAGTAAATATCATCCATCTTGTAGAAACCAACCATTGGGGTTGTTGTCACCAGTGATACCCTCTTCCTCAGGATCAGCGGGTTGGACACTCTCTTCTGCTTCACTAATACTAAAAGGAGATAAAAAGGAGGTTGACTTGCGTCTTTGATATCCAGTTTTTTTAATACTGCTAGGAAATATCGGCATTTGTTAAGAATTTTGTTTAGAGAAAGAGGTGTGCCTTTGGAATCGTCCGATCCTTAAGCGGCTAAAACAGTTTTCTGGAATGTTGGAGGAAGTTCTTAATATTGCAGGATTCCTTGCCTCATATTCTTTCTCGATGGCGATGATTTGGCACCAAACATCCGGAGGTGTGGAATGAGCAGATGTGAGTAGGGGAAAACCCGTTAGAAAATGCGACGATTTTTCGTGAAGCTTTCCCTAATAAAAGAAGTAAACCTGAAGGGTTTCCGAAAGATTAGGATGGGAAACAAAACGGAAAAAGAGCCATGTCTAGTTTCTTGAACCTCCAATTTCTGCCACCACCATTGGTGGAGGCTTTGCACTCACTTGTCTTTTCCACTTCTAAATCTTTGGTTTGGGCTTGAGATCATGTGATTGAGGCCCATAATCCCACTAAAAAAGATAAACGCAGATATCAAGGTATAAGGATATATACGGTGTGTCACATTACTGTTAAGAATTAAGCATAGAGAACTTACTGAAGAAAATTTAACTCAAAAGAAATAAACAAATATTGAAGGAAACTCAAGAAACGTACTTAAATATACAGTGTAGACATAAAGTACACCTCCGATGAGACATCAGATCAAGTTGGGAAAAATATCAATTTCCCAAACTTCAGAAGTAAAAAAATAAACGAGCTGTGAAATCATCCGCAAGCTGATTTATGGTACGGACATGAGTAGTAACTAGTATGTTTATGAGCATGAGTATTATGTATGGACGAACATGAGTAGTAAACTAGCTGTGGATATATTTCATACAATCATGAAAATTTGCGCTGGCAGCGATTTGGTCATTAGCCTCACTGTCACAATGTACCACATAGCACTGGAGTAGGAGATAATAAGCATATGGTCTTTTATTTCTAGGAGTTCATTTTGTATTGGCTCTTAGTTTAATGTTTTATTTAGCGAGCATGGTTATCGGCAAAAACTTAATCGAGTTATAGATTTCCTACAACTTAATACCTGCATGTTGCTTCTTTCTCTTCAAATAGACAGATAACGATCACAAAAGTACAAAATTAACCAATGGAGGATCAATATAACCAAACAAGAGATGCAGCACTAGTAGTAAGCTAATATGGTTTAAACACTTCAACTTACTAGTAGTTTTATACCACGTTATCCCTGTATATTGCTTCTTTGTTAGATAGATGATCATTCCAAAAGCACAAAATCATCCAATGGAAGAGCAACGATTCATGGGGAAATTCCTCCAACCTCAGAATGCATGGAGCTTCATATCCCAATGGTCCCTGAATGTTTACTAACATGACCCAGACTGCCCTTTCGATAGCAGTAAACTCATGTACTCTAGGACGATTCATAAACTGGGCCAAGAAATGAACACTGTACCCAGGCTTGTGAGAGGGTGGTTACTGAAATGTAAATTGATGTTTCTCTACATGTAAGTGGTATATGTTTGGGCTAATCTAATAAAACTAAGATAGAAATTTCGTTTTTGTACTCATTGGCCTATTGCAAAGTAGGTAACACTAATGTAGATTGATGTTTGCCTTAAATTGTCCCCACTCTTTGCCTTTATACCAGCGAGGGCTGGGGTTTAGACTTTAGACACAATTCTATCAAGGGTTAAAGCGTTCAGTGAATTTGCCTCGAGTAAATAATTTTTGAAATTTGTGAGAGACAGCATACCTAACTTTACCTAACTTTTGCAGATTTGTTTTTACATTTGCTGTTGGTGCTGGACCTGTTCCGGGACTGCTCCTCCCTGAAATATTTCCAAGCCGGATAAGAGCAAAAGCAATTGCATTTTGTATGTCAGTCCATTGGGTAGGGGTTCTGAAAATTTTCCCTGTTTCTTTAGTAATAATGTATGCCATCCGTGTTTATGCATGATGCATCCGTAGTATTTATAACTATCATTGCTGCTCCGTGGTGACACTATGAGTAAGACATATGTTAAAGAGCTGTATTGGTGAAGTAAGCATATCAATTCTACCTTTGAAGCTCTCTTTCAGTTAGTGTGGTTAAATGAAAATCTCTCTGATCTTTGTCATTCTGATATCTTGGAAGACTGATAGCAGTGAAGTTATTTGGTAACAGGATAAAATATTCTGCCTTTTTTGTTTGATCCCCACCCAGATTCTCGTTTCCTTTGAAGTATGGGATCAACGATCCGTATGAATTACGAACTAGAATCTCTCTTATAGCCAGGGTGAGGCTGTTACATCTACCCCCGTCACCAAGCTGAGGAGACAGCCTCTTTAGAGGCGTTGGGCAAATGTTGCTGTGGATGTTGCCGAGGTCTATGGTCCCTGGCTTTAGTTAACTGCTCTGCCATTCTTGCAGGTCTTCAACTTCTTAGTGGGCTTGCTGTTCCTGCGTCTCCTTGAAAAACTTGGATCGCAGCTCCTCTATTCTATCTTCAGCAGTGTCTGCTTACTAGCTGTTGTCTTTGTAAAGAAGAACGTGATAGAGACCAAAGGAAGATCGCTGCAAGAAATTGAGATTGCTCTTCTTCCTGAGGAATAGAGTAGGTTCGTCTTCGCAACTTTTCTTTTGGTGGTGTCAAGAATATAATTATGTTTTATTAATGTATATTTACATGGATATCATTTTCAGGTGTCCTTGCACAATAACAGTTGTAGAAATCTTGGTACTTTGACAATCTGGAGATTTATGAATCAAGCTAGTGTAAGCCACACAGAAGACTTATGACGAGGAATATATATATGAGATATAGGGAGGAGAGTAACAGACTGCTTTCAAGAAATGCTGCGTGTTTCGAGCTGGTTTCTCGTATCTAGCTTAGCTCCAGAAGGCAGTGGTTGTATGCGGAACTTGTATATGCTCTGAGTTAGTATGATTAACGAGGCTAGTGCTTGTATTTGTCTATAATAGTATGTGTTTTAGGGAACGGAGAGAAATAGGTGGCTAACTGGTTATCGGACTGTTTCTCTTGAAAATGAAATTTGAGACCTGGGACTTGTAACTCATATTTGAACTTGGAAGTTGTTTCTATTCTGATCAGCGAACAGGAATTAATATGACCAGCCATATCAGTATTCAGTACTACAGAGTGGTATTCTAGGTGCGTTGATATGTATTCTGCTATAACTGCAGCACACAGAGTCGAGTATAAAACTGATCATTTTGCTCCATATAGCCCTTCTGGCACACGTTGGTAACAATGCAAAAGCAGATTGTTGTTTTCTGAAACAAACTTTTCATGTTGAATTTAAATGTGACGCACCATTTTTTGTTTTGACTATTGATCTCTTTCTTTTCATTGCTCCTTTTTTGTATCTCTCTCTATGACGTGTATTCCTTAAAAATAGTGTTATCCTTTGTTACAAAATTCGCAAAGTTATAATAGTTAAACTCAAAAAAAAAAAAAGATTGATGATTTTTTTCAAAAAGTGTAAACTTTGTAGTGTAGTTTTTCGCAAATTTTCCAAAAAAAAAAAGAGGTTTTGTTATACTTTTGTTGACATGTCATTAAGATTTTAAAGAGGCCATGTGCAAAAAGAGAAGATAAAAAAAAGGGATTTATGTATACAAAAGATAGAGAGAATTTCTAGTCATGTATTAATATTAAATTTACATAAATGGAAAATGTTGCAATAGAAGAAAAAAATAAAGGTATATCAATAAACTTGATGTAAAATCATATATCAAGCTTATACCTGTCAAATCGAAGTGCACAGGAACTTTTTGACGGAAGTCGATTTAACTTGTTGAGTTTAAAACATTCTAGACTGGATTAGGACTACTAGAGTCCAACTTCAAAATATTCTCGATATAACTTGGACTTGTTTTACATCTCTAACAATTGCCAACTGGTATATAAAAATGTTTTGGTGTAAAATGTAAGAACAAGATCTTAAAATGTTTAGATTGAGATGCGAAAATTTGGAGCGGAACAACCTAATTTGGACTGAAATTGTACTCAAACTCTCGAATTCAGAAAATATTTTGTTGTATCGCAACTCAATAAAATTCAATCAAGTTCATTTGTTAGCGGCAGTAAAAAACTTCCTAAATTACAACTTACGGTTGAGTAAATATTCGATTGAATTGCAACGTAGAGCTATAAAAACAGCTAAAGAAGACATGCAGTCCCTCCCCTTTTTCAGAGAAAGCATTGCAAGGTGAAAAGTCCTACAGGGCTGACATCTTTTCAGGCTTAGAGAGGTTAAACTGTCAAACCTCGAAAATCCACACCCTCAAAGAACCTTCGTGGGGTCTAGTTTCGTGACCTCAAGGACATAAGCACATCTCTCATCACTAGGGCAAGCACTACTTGATAAGTTTCACTTTAGGAAAAATATATTAGAGGAAAAGCATATACTTCATTCATGAAAATTGGCCATCGTCTGTCAATTGAGAAGATAACATACCCTTTAGACTTAATGGCTAATGCCTATATCCGACATAATATCTCAACATTTTCGATACTGTATCCCAAAACATTATACAGGTTGCAATTGATCAAAATTGAAGGTATGTGTATTGTAGAAAATACATGGTCCTATAGTCTGCCAATTCTTCTCAGTCGAAGCGAACTGTGAAACCAGTGTCGGTTTTTGTCATATTTACGGCACCATATTCATCAAAATCTGAGTCTGAACCTGTTTCCCTGTAATCATACCAATTCCCAGGGGAATCCTCATCAGGGGTGCATCTGGTCAATGGAACTCTCAGCTCAGAAATTGAAACCGGCAAAGGATCCTCTGTGAGGTATTTGTCATGTAACAGCTCCATTGCAGTAGCTCTACTAGCAGGATCAAAACATAGGAGCTTCTGAACAATAAGGATTTCATCGGGTGCACGGTTTGGCAAGCATTTTTCTAACCCAATGGGTTTTTCTATTTTAGAGAAAGAAATCATATTATAATCAGGGAGGTTTGAACAACCAGGAAAGGTCTCCTCTGTTAAGTTGCCCAAGACATTAAAAATTCTACTGAGCTGATCAATATCCGAGGTTCCAGGAAAGAGGGGCTCTAAGCTGAAAAGTTCCGCAAAAATGCACCCTAATGACCAGAGGTCAACCTCAACTCCATAGTTGGTTGAACCAAAGAGCAACTCAGGAGCTCTAAACCACCTAGTTCCAACACATGAAGTTAGAGGGCCATAGTTGTCTTCCCCGCCTTCATCGGGTTCATATGTATATGAACCCTTGAGGAGATCCTCTTCCACGTCACTTGTAGTGCAAGTAGCAAGACAGGAAGTATCTCCATCAGGGATGTTTGACTCCTTATCAGTGTCATCTGTAGCAGCAGCTTTAGCCTTCCGCTCAACTAAGTCTCTAAAAAATTCTTCTTTGCTCCTCATACCTTGCTCGGGATTTACACAAGCCTGTTCACTTACGTCATTGATGATAACTTCAGGCTGTTGTACTGTAGATGACTGACCTTCCGTAGGAATGTTGCGCTCGTTGTGTTGCAAGTCCTCTACTGATGCAACGAAGCCTGGCTCCAGGAGAATCCTTGCCTGAAAGGAACAGTTAGGAACAGGATGAGTGGTAAACTTCATGTTTACATCCAAGATGATGAATTAAACAATATAAAGTTGGTGGCTTTTTTCACCTTGCATATTTCATTGAATTGAGTACATAAATTTTCTATTATTCACAAACCAAATTGATATCCACTCATTCAAGCATCAAGATCCGAATAAGATGTTCGATACCACATGGTAACCCAATGACATATCATGCACAATTATGAAGCCCCAATAAATAAATAAAAGAAGAAGATTTATCCAAACAACAATCTTGGCAACTCTCTAAATCTGAGCTGATCAAAATCAGCACAAATATACAAATTAGCACTCGTCCAACATCTATAGGCATTATAACAATACAATTAAATTTTCAAGGGGTCAATATATGACAATAATTTTTTTTTTTAAATGTTTGCATAAACAATCTCCAAGTTTGTAAAAATGCCACTAACAACTTCAATTTAAACAGCTCAAGTGAGACAACTCAATCACTAATCTCCCACCTCAACTAACCAAAATCAGCCACATACCAAGCCATGGAAAGGTTCAATATCAACATATTCAGTAAAATCACAATCAAAAATCACAAATCAATCCATAACCATCAAAAATAAAGTTCAAATCTTTTCTTATCTAAAATCATCCAAACATTTAACTAGCATGAATCAATAATCCCAATAGAAAGCTCACATTTTATGTTCACCCAAATGAACACTCAACACCCAAATGAGCTCAACAATGTACCTTATTTCCAAAGGTTATGCTATATGTAGCTCTCAAAGCTAAGTATTAGCATTAAATACATGTACTAAACTAACATTAAGTTGAGAATGTATGCTAAAACTACGTGTTAATCAGTATTATTAATGCTCGTTTCTTATGCATAGCCGCACTACCTAAATCATTCTCATTCAAACTCAATCCAAATCCAAACCATTAACCAATGGCTATTGATCGAAAACAAAAAGTTTCAAGATCCGTCACCGTTCTCACCTGACCGAAATCAGCCAAATGAACACTCATCCACACCCAAATGAGCTCAACAATGTACCTTATTTTCAAAAGTTAACTTATATGTAGCTCTAAAAGCTATATATATTAGCATTAACTGAGCTAACATTAAGTTGGGAATCTATGCTAAAATTATCTGTCAATCAGTATTATTAATGCTTGTTTGTTATGCATAGCCGCACTACCTATATCATTCTCATTCAAACTCAATCCAAATCCAAACCATTAACCAACCGCTACTCTACCGAAAGCAAAAAGTTTCAAGATCCGCCACTGTCATCACCTGACCGAAATCAGCTGATTTCAGCACACCATCATCCACACCCAAATGAGCTAAAATATACCCTTTTCTTTTCAGGGTTATGTTACACCTACCCATGTATAAGCATTAGATACGTTTTCTAAAATGGTAATCCTAACTTGAGAATTTTTGCTAAAATTACGCGTCAATCGGTGTTATCGACACTTTTTCCTTGTGCATAGCCACACTAACTATAATATGAAATGACAACCATCAAACTCAATACAAATCCCATTAACCAACCGCTACTCTATCGAAAGCAAAAAGTTTCAAGATCCGCCACTGTCCTCACCTGACCGAAATCAGCCAAATGAACACACATCCACACCCAAATGAGCTCAACAATGTACCTTATTTTCAAAGGTTATCTTATATGTAGCTCTAAAAGCTATATATATAAGCATTAACTGAGCTAACATTAAGTTGGGAATCTATGCCAAAATTATCCATCAATTAGTATTATTAATACTTACTGTATTTCCTATGCATAGGCTCACTACCTATATCATTCTCATTCAAACTCAATCCAAACCCAAACCATTAACCAACCGCTACTCTATCGAAAGCAAAAAATTTCAAGATCCGCCACTGTCCTCACCCGACCGAAATCAGCCAATTTCAGCACACCATCATCCACACCCAAATGAGCTAAAATATACCTTTTTCTTTTCAGGGTTATGTTATAACTACCCATGTATAAGCATTAGATACGTTTTCTAAAATGGTAATCTTAATTAAAAAAATTTTGCTAAAATTACGCGTCAATCGGTATTATTGACACTTTTTCCTTGTGCATAGCCACACTACCTATAATATGAAATGACGACCATCAAACTCAATACAAATCCCATTAACCAACAGCTACTCTATCGAAAAGCAAAAAAGTTTCAAGATCCGCCACTATCCTTACCTGACCGAAATCCGCCAATTTCAACACACCATCTTCAGAAACCAACAAATTAGACGGCTTAAGATCACGATGAACAATAGAATTCCTATGACAAGCATCAACCCCATGTAAAATCTGAATCATCCATCTCTTAATCTCACCAGGAGAAATCCCACCATCCCAATTCTTCTTAGCTTCTTTAATCACAGAAGCTAAATCAGTCTTCAAATACTCTAACACAAGAACAGCATCTTCATCTTCTCTCCAGAAATACTCGTGTAAAACGACGACGTTTGGACAGTTTTGGAGAGTTTGAAGAGCTTCAATCTCACGAAAAGAGCTCTGGTAATCATGGATCTCTTTTAACGCAACTGGGTATCCGTCGGATCTTCGATGGGCACGGTATACATCGGAGTATGTACCCGACCCGATTCGTTCTTGGATGTCGTATTTGATTGTGATTTCTTTTCTTCCGTAGATGCTCCAGCTTTTTGATGATGTGGGTGAATCCATTGTTGTTGTTTTTTTGTGGGTTTTTTGAATTGGGTTTTGAAAATGGTGGTGAGATTTATGAGGAATTTGAAAATGGAGGTGATGATGATGATGAAGAAAAGAGAGGGGAAGGGAGGAGTGACTGGAGTATTATGGACTATGGTGGAGAAGATGATATGTGATTGGGTTTGCTAGTTGGTTTTCTTCCCCCTATTTTTTCTTCTCTTGGTTCAAAACGGCTTCTTCGTTATCGTTTTTTGTCGTAATTTTTAGCGTTTTTAACTTTTAAAATTGACATTAGTATTTAGGCTCAGATAATGCTCTGCAATTTATATGTTTAGCATTGTAAGACAAACTAAAATTTGATGTAGAAGGATGTTAGTAAAAAGTCATAGATTAGTAGTTTTATTCAGAAATGTAAATAATATATTGTATCTTAATTATTGTTTTTCATTGAAAACATATACTCCCTCCGTAACACAATACTTGCAACATTTTCTAAAAATAGGTGTAACATAATACTTGCAACAATTTCTCTACTTACTTCATATTGTAAAGTTTTTAACATTAAATAACCTATGGTCTCACCTCATGTGTACTCTTTACCTCCTTTTTTCCTAATCACATATAATTTCTCTCTCCTACTTTTAACAAACTACACATTTATCTATCATTAACAAATTTTGACTAGGAATTCCCCCTAGTTCATTTGTTGCAAGTTTTGCGTTACGGAGGGAGTAATATCATTAGTCTTGATAAAAGAAGCAACAAAAATGTAGTAGTACAATGGTTAGAGCATTTATCTTTTACACCTCGATAAAATATTATTGTAAAGAATGGAGAGTGACACGTAGCAATAGATGATTGGCAATTTGATAGCGAGAAGATATTAAATCAGTTTTATGTTTATATCATATAATTTAGGTTATGCGAAGGAGATGTTTGGCAAATGATTTTTGGGTGACTTTTTCAATAGCTTTTGGCTTCTGCATATAGTCAAATAACCAAATAAAAAGTGTTGATATATGACCTTTGGAGTGGCTGAACAGCGTTTCCCAGCTTTTACCGATGTCTATTGGCATTGGCTTCAATTTTGTACTAATAAGTGTTTTTGACAAACACTTTTATAAATAGTTTGTTATCAACCGGTCATACAAGCCACTAAAAAAGCAGTTTGTCAACTAGCCACTAGCCAATTTGCAAACACCCCAAAATCACAAAAACCCAAGTCTTGATGCCAATGTTGGCCCGCAAACCCTTTCTCAATGAATGAAAAGGGCAATCCATCTTGATGACGAATTCCACGATAACAAGAAATAGAAAGTAATCGTTCGATGTCTACTCGTTCTCCCCTCTTCAATTTCCAGCCTGATGAGTTTTCCAATTACTCTACCCCGCTTCTTCCCCCGTCTGACTTGCATGATAATGACTAAACAAACAAAAAAATTAGAAAAAAGTTAAACGAGTAATAAGTTCAAATTTGAGCTATCGTCTTGTAATAAACTAAGTAGCTCTTTTATTGGTGTGCACAAAGCCATAAAAATATGATGAGAATCAATTTTAATGTGTCTTGACATTGAGAGGTATGTTCTAATCAATTGACTAATTAGTTATTGTCCCCTTATGATATTATCCTTGCATATTTTATTGTGATATCGAAGTTCCATTTGAGTATATAAACGTATTAAATATGTATACTTTGTAGCACCAAATAAAATAATCCATATGTACTTTGTAAGGAAAAAGAATAAGTGAATTATAGATAACTTAATGGAATCCACCAAGCCTTATATTGTTATTGTTATCTTTTGAACCTATATAAGTTAGGATGATTTAGATGCCATCAATAACACTAGTCTTGTAACACCCCAACCCATACGGGCCGATGGGAGTCACCAAATGAGCATCTCGGACCAATAACTGGCCCCACAAACCAACACAAATCCTTTCAGCGCATTTTGTCCTCACTCATGTTCACCCTGAGAAACTTCTCAGGAGGTCACCCATCCCAAGACTACTCCCAGCCAAGCACGCTTAACTGAGAATATCTTAGCAATATAAGCTCCCTGAAAAGAAGATGCACCTTGTTGGTATGGGTAGTACAATTAAATCCTTTAAAGCAATCATGGGGAGTATTACAAGTCTCCTTTGCAAGTAATGGGGCAAAATAATTTAAAAGTTAATTAATAAAGTGATTAATTATGGGGCTTTGCCCCTCATCTTCACAAAAAAAAATATTTATCTATAATTAGTGAAGCGATTAAGATATTTTTATTATATCTTTTCTTTTTATTTATGGAGTCCACCCCCTTTTCTCTTATATAATACATATACTCCTTCATTTTTTTTAATAGGAACACTTGTTTTTTTGCATGGACCAAGGAAAAAGTGCAAAAGTAAGGGAGAATGATGGTAAGACCGTAAGAGTAAGGAAAAAGTGAAAAAGGTAGAGAGAATGAGTGAAAAATAGGAGGGGAGTGTAATAATTAGGTGATTCAACCTACCATTTATGAGAAAAGATAAAAGTGTCCTAATTAAAAAACAACCATAAATGGCAAAATGTCCCTATCAAAAAACGGAGGGAGTAGATCAATAGCATGAGTGAAGTGAAACCGCACAGATTCATGATATCGTACCATTTTTTTTATACAAACTAGTTTGTGGGCTTAGATGGTGCTTGAAATAAATGTTGTTGTGATATATTTTTATTAATTTAGGATGATTTAAAAGAGAGGATGTATGTAGTTCTGAATATTTTTTTGGGGGGGAAATTCTAACAAATAAATTCCTAACATATAAAAGTTTTTAAACATTTAGTAGTCTCCTCTATATGTTTCAAGTTTCTAAACCTCTGTGTTAGATTTTCTTTTTAATCACTTCAAGTTGTTGACCAGTATGGTCTATTATGTGGCCCAAACAAAAATGAGTTCAACTTAGTTTAATTCAATTAACTCCGGTCCAGTCTATCCTAAAAGGCTAAAACTAAAACTACAGGGCCATACTCTCTTATCTCCATCGCCCTCCCGTTGCTTAGATGAAGATTTAAACCTACACTTCTAATAGACATTATGGCTCTATTCTAATAGACTTTGGGGTATGCTAGTATGCTACCACTCTGCTGCACCTACACTTCATTTTTCATATGTATATAGTTGTCTTCTCCAACAATATTAATGCAGAAAAGCTTTATACAAATGCAGTATTATTTGCCTTAATGATACTTTGCTTTATAGATCATAAATCAATCTTTGATAGATTTCAGAATACAATATACCTATTAATATCTGACTTTCATGCAATACTTCACTTTCATACAATCTACCTATCTGAGAGGTTTTGAAGTATTTAGCAGGTATGATTATTTAGTATAAATTGCTAAGTGAATTGGCACCATTTCAATATGTTCTAACCATCCAAGATGAATTTCAAGTACTAAGTGGCATACCCAATCAAATACTTTTTAGTTTTTAGTATGAATTAATCACTTTTTATATAGATCACTAGTATTTAGGCCAAGGCGATACTCTGGGATATATATGTATTATACTTTACTACTTTAATACAATTAAAATTTCGAATAATGTTACTCATGCTCCTTTTGCTATTATTCACACTGATTTATGGATGTCTCCTGTTATTAGTCCTACTGGTTATCGTTATTATTTATTATGCTTGGATGACTACTCTCACTATCTATGGACTTTCCCTCTCAAATCTAAATCACAAGTCTCCTCCACCTTTCTTCTCTTTCTCGCTCACATTAAAAATCAATTTAACTTCACAATCAAAATGATCCAATGTGATAATGGCACTGAATATGTCAAAAATGAGTTCAAATCTTATTGTGCTACAAATGGTATTGTTTTCCGTCATTCTTGTCCCTACACCTCTTCTCAAAACGGCAAAGCCGAACGCATGATTCGAACCACCAATGACGTGGTTCGCACTCTCCTCTTCCACGCTTCTCTCCCCCCCCTTCCTTTTGGGTCGAAGCCCTTCATATGGCCACATATCTCCTTAATATTCGTCCCACTAAAACACTCAAATTCCTCACTCCCCTTCATCGTCTCTACAATCGTGCTCCGTCTTACTCCCATCTCCGCACTTTTGGATGCCTTTGCTATCCAAACACTAGTGCCACCATGGCTCATAAGCTTAGTCCTCGTTCTACCCCTTGTCTCTTTCTTGGATACCCTCCCAATCATCGCGGGTACCGTTGTCTTGATCTCTCTTCTCGCAAAATAATCGTCTCTCGTCACGTGACCTTTGACGAATCCACCTTCCCCTACTCCACTCTTCATTCCCCTTCCCTTTTGGACTATGAATTCCTCCAAGTCCCGTCCCCGTCCACTTCGTCTACGGCCCAAGCCCAACGGGCCTCCTCCACGTCCCTTCTCCCTTCCTCCCCTCCTAATTCTCCTTCACTTAATCAGCCCCCTACCCAGCCCACTACACCCCTCCCCGCCCTTCTCCCCCCTGCTCAGTCCATCTCTTCTTGGGCCATCTCACCAGCCCACTCCCCTTTCCCCTCCACAGCTCACCTCCCCCCTCCCCCCTATGCCCAGCCCCCTCCCTCGCCTATTACCAGCCCAGCCCAACCCCTACCCGCACACACAACTCCCTCGCCTACCCCCCTGCCAGCCCACAAACCAACACCCAGCCCCCTTCCCCTCCCACGCCCTCAAGCCCAGTTCGCCACATTGCCCAACGCCCTCCCCTTCATGCTAGCCCAGCTACTACCCGAAGCAAAAACGGTATCTATAAGCCAAATCCATACAATGGCCACCGCTTCTTCAATGTCCAAACCCCACCCACCCTATCACCCATTCCCCGCTCCCACATTCAAGCCCTCCACGATCCTAACTGGAAAGCCGCCATGTGTGATGAATATAATGCGCTAATTAAAAATAACACTTGGACTTTAGTTGAGCGTCCCCCTGAGGCTAATGTGATTCGTTGTATGTGGCTCTTTAAACATAAGTTCAGATCTGATGGCTCTCTTGAGCGCTACAAGGCGCGTTTAGTTGTTAATGGTAAAAATCAGGAGGTTGGCATTGATTGTGATGAAACTTTTAGCCCAGTGGTTCGTCCTAACACTATCCGTACTGTTCTTAGTCTTGCAGTGTCCCGTAGGTGGTCCATCCACCAACTTGATGTGAAAAATGCTTTCTTACATGGTCATCTGCAGGAAACAGTCTATATGTTTCAACCACCAGGTTTTCAAGATTCCTCTAATCCCAAGAGTGTGTGTTTATTGCAAAAATCACTTTATGGTTTGAAACAGGCACCGCGGGCATGGTATCAACGCTTTGCCAATTTTATCTTGTCCAACGGCTTCGTCAGCAGCAAGTGTGATCCTTCCTTATTCATTTACCGTCGTGGACAGGATATGGCTTATCTTTTATTATATGTGGATGATATTGTTCTGGCCACCTCCTCGGACTCTTTGCGGACTCGCATCATCTCCCTTCTCCGGTCCGAATTTGCTATGACTGATCAGGGTCCCCTTTCCTACTTTCTTGGCATCTCCGTCAAGCGTACTCCTAAGCACATGTTCCTTACTCAGAAGAAATATGCAGAGGAAATTCTTGCTCGTGCTAACATGTCCTCCTGCAATCTCTGTGCTACTCCTGTTGACACCAAGGCCAAACTCAGCGCCTCTAGTGGTCCTCCTATGAAAGACCCCACTCTTTATCGTCAGCTTGCCGGTGCCCTTCAGTACCTCACCTTTACTCGCCCTGACATCTCCTATGCTGTTCAGCAGGTATGCCTATTTATGCATGACCCTCGAGAGCATCACTTTCATGCCCTTAAGCGCATCTTACGCTACCTTAAGGGCACATTAGAGTACGGCATGCACTATTCCTCTACCCCTGCTACTGGCCTCGTTTCCTACACTGATGCAGATTGGGGTGGGTGCCCCGACACGAGACGCTCGACGTCCGGTTACTGTGTGTTTCTTGGTGACAATCTCATATCTTGGTCCTCCAAACGGCAAGCTACCTTGTCCCGCTCCAGTGCTGAGGCCGAATATCGTGGCGTTGCAAACGTCGTTGCTGAGTCCTGCTGGCTTCGCAACCTTCTTCTAGAGCTTCACTGTCCTCTCACCCGCGCCACCGTGGTCTATTGTGACAATGTTAGTGCAGTTTACATGTCTCATAACCCTGTTCAACATCAGCGCACTAAGCATGTCGAGATGGATATCCATTTTGTCCGTGAGAAGGTTGCTCTTGGTCATGTTCGTGTACTTCATGTTCCATCCGCGTATCAGTACGCCGATATATTTACCAAGGGTCTTCCTAGGTCCTTGTTCTTTGAGTTTCGCTCCAGTTTGAGCGTCCGTCCTCCTCCCGCTCCAACTGCGGGGGTGTGTTAGAATATAAATATGTAAATATTTTATTGTGTATTTATTTCCGTAAATATTTCCTTGTAAACCCTAGTTTGTAACCTATATATTGTTAATTAATTGAATAGCCCTGGAGAGGAGATTATCACTATCTTTCAAAAAGTCATAGATTAATAGTTTTATTCATAAATACAATTAACATATTGTACCTTAATAATTGTTTTTCATTGAAAACATATAATATCATTATTAGTATTGATAAAATAACCAACAAAAATTTAGTGGCACAATGGTTAGAGTATTAGTCTTCCACACTCGAGGTCAAGGGTTTGAAGCTTCTCATGGACAATTTTTTATGAGAGAAACGTTGATAAAATATTGTTGTAAAGAAGGGAGAGTGACACGTGACGGATTACAACGTGTGCTTAAGCTTTTTAATATATATATATAGATAGATTAGATCAACCACATTATGAGACCACTGCAGTTTTTAAAAATAACCATATATTAGTACTACAATAACCATTAACCAAAGTCCATAGATTGAAACGTAATAAAGTCTTGATAGATTCCACGAAATAGGTACCAACATTTTTTCTTGAAGGGATAGATTAGCATATAAAGAAAACTTCTTAGCATGTGAAGGGTGACCAGAAATGAATGAGAAATATGCATACACTATCAACACATACCATATGGCATTGAAAGCTTAAGCTGATGGGCTGCAATTTCTATGCTTTGGCCATGAGATGGACTTTCATATTATATGCCCTACAACATACAACAACACAATGCTCTGAAGTTTGGGACACCAGATTGTCCCCATTGTATATGGCATTAAATGTCACCAAAAATATTAATATTGGAAAGGACATGCCTCTTTCACAATGGTCAAAACTCTACAAGACTATGTTAATTAATGGCAGTTATGGCACACATTTTGTAGTATCATCTATTTATCTGTACTCTTAGCCATAAACTAGTGACTTAAAGGACCTCAGGCAATTACACTATCAACCCTAATATTCAATATCCAGCTAATGCTCACCCCAGCATAGTGCATAGTTTATACAGTTAGAAAATACAGTGCGCGATGTTTATGCTGGCTGGTTTCAAAGTCGTTTTAAATATATTAGAGGCCCCTGTTCGAAAACGAGATGCCTTGTGCTACTGTGTTGTTGCATTGTTGGTCACTTTATAAGCCCTATTAGGCAGCTTTGGCTAGGTTGGTCATATCTAACCAAATGAAAAGGACTAAATACAACGAGCCGCCTTGCATTGCTGCGTTGTTGCCTGTTGGTCGTGTTATAGACCTCTAAGACTGCTGTGGCTAGGTTGGTCATACCACACCAAATGAAAAGAATGATTTACAGATCGTGTTATGTAGAGAACAATAGGTTGGGACATACTCCAAAGAGTCCAAGGTGAAACTCCAGAACCACCTTTTGCTTTTGGTTATCCACATTACATGTTGAACAAGCAAACTCTTTACAAATTTGATATCACAACTCCCTCTCAGAAACCCCTCTTATCTCTGGCTTGAAAAGAGTCTGTAGGCTTTTGGTAAACTTTGCACAATGAAACAATGTCAAGGCAGAGAAAAGCTCTTCAAAATTAGTGGTATCTTATGCATCAGACGATCTCAGTGTGAGCTAGCTTTCATCTAATGACTCGAGGAAATGGGAAAGACAATTAAATAAAGGAATACATTGAATTTTTTGAATCAGGCATCACAAAATGTGAAGAATTTGCTCTTACATAACAGCTAAGTAGCTAAACGAGAGTTTGAAAGAGGGGAAAGCTCAGAGAGACTGAACGATCCCCTCAAAACTGCTTTTGCAGTTAGCTTCTATAATTCCGCAAAACATCAACACATACATACATACATTAGATCGCACAAACTAAACCTACAAACCCAAATGATAGACATACATACAGCCCAGCTGCTTTAGTTTGGGAAATCAAGCTCCTAAAACTTGCTTCAGTAAATGGTAATTGCTTGTCCAAAAAGTAGGAATTGAGCCTCCTCTTCCGAGCCCGTACACCACCAACTAGGCAACACAACCTCCACACATGATGCCCCTGCATTTCCAACAACAAAAAGATTTCTATAAATATCAAATGCTATCTATGGCACCCATTGACTTGCAGATGATAATAATGTTCTTCCTTGATACTTGATGGCTATCATAAACTCATTGTTCTTCCTTGATACTTGATGGCTATCATAAACTCATTCCAGCAAACTCCTTTCAAATAATTCGTCATCTCAAGAAAATTTGCATAGCATCTTAGGGCATGTTCATTATGGATATATATATGGACACCAGAAGAAGTCCAATTGTCATTTTTCAGAATAAACTCTAGTATAAAAATGACTAACCCTAAGTATTAAAACCAAAGTACACCATTAAGTGTATCTAAAAGATGCAACTAAGGTTTCTGTAAGTGCATTGCTCAACGAAGCACTTTAGTTTAGATGCAATATTCCTGAGTTAAGGTTTTATTTCTTTTCACCTAGTAGAACCTTTCACTCTAAAGTTATTAGCCCTATTTTCAGAATCTAAATCATCGTATCTGAACTTATTAGTTCGTATATAAACTTATCGATACTTATCTAGACTTAACTTTCTTTATTGGTTCATGTGTACATATTTTGGTAAAATTTACTCTTTTCAGTTTAAAGGACAGCTTGACTATAATAATATTTAGCCACTTTCTAGTTTCCATTTCTCTGAATATACCAAGGAAGACCGAAGAATCAAACTCACACAAACTCTACACAGTCAATATTTTCTGGAACAAATAATGTCGAGTTAGTTTAGTAACTTCACCAGAACTTATACAACTGCCTAAAGTGATCCCCAAGCATAATCAAAGAACCCAAGGCACCTCATAGAAAACTTACACAAACGAACAACCAGACTTTCTGCACTTCTTCTTCCTAGGAGCTTCTTTCCGCCTTGGAGGTTGAAGAACAACTTTAATAGCAGTATCAAATACAGCTTTGACATTCTAAACAAGCGAACGTGAAGGTGGTTATAATCCAATAAACTTGTAATACTTCTGCAAAGATTTATCAAACCCACGACGCGTGTAATCTACCTGCTGAGTTTTAGAGCTACATTCTATATAGGCTGCAGCACCAATTTGCTTCCGCAACTCTTCTCCCTAGACAATTTCATGATCAAAATTAACCTTCTATTTTCCTTGAGTATAATATACTCCAAAACGGGACCACAAAAATATGTAAAATGACATACTTGAGCAGGAGTTATGGTATTTGATCCAGTAGGATCAGCATATCCTCTTTCTTCCCTAAGATCTGGAAAATTATACGCATATATTAAACAACAAATCAATCTTCTTTTGAAAGACTGAATACATGGAAGTGAAAATACTATAATTCTTGCCAATGCATTAGTTGGAATAAGGATTTTGTTTTACCTAGTTTTGTTCCAACAAGTACGATTGGAACATTGGGTGCAAATCGGCGAAGTTCGGGCATCCACTGAAAGATTTCAAAACAATGCATATTCATAAGTAATAAGTTAATAACCATCATATCACATACCTCCTTTGATTTTCAAAACAATTAGTGACTGAACATCCCACAATCATCATTTTTGGGTCCATAAACAATTAAGCGTAAAATTTCTAAGGGTGTGTCTTTTCACCTCAAGAAAATGACTTTCAAATACAAGCAGGGTCAAGGCTCAATTAGTGGTGATTAGGTCCAATAAGGTCTAATAAATTCCATTTAAATAAATTCAGGTGAAGAGAACACACCCTAATTAGAACCGGACAATAAAGTAGGCAATGTAGGCTTAGCTTTAGTCTAAAGAAAAAAGATCCCAACTTTTGTTAAACTTGTTAAACTTGTTAATAATTAGTAATATGGCACACAAAATAGAAACAATCATTAACTAAACATTACCAAAAGACAATGAAAATTCCACATTACATCAGTTGATGAGTAAATTACCTTCTTAAGTACATTTTCATAACTTGCCCTGCTGATCAACGAAAAAGCCAAGACAAATATGTCTGCACCTCTATAACTCAGTGGCCTTAATCTGCTATAATCTTCCTGACCTGGTAATTTTAACCAAGATAGCAAAAAATTCCACCAAAAATAGTAAATGAGATAAACCAAAGTAAAAATTGATACCAAACACAGCTGATTATAAGAGAAAACATAGCATACCAGCAGTATCCCAGAGTCCCAAGTTGACAATGCTTCCATCAACAGCCACATTTGCACTAAAATTATCAAAAACTGTAGGAATGTAATCCTGCCACAGCAAGAGTAACTTTTAAGCTAAACATACCTGTGTGGTAACATAACTCAAAATGCCAAACAATAATCAATTCTAACAATCTATTGTGATTTAGCAACAAATATTGCAACCTTCAAAGTTGGACGAACACAATCAAAATACAGGAAAAGAAGCATTTTTGGTAAATGGGTGTTTGAGATATTTGAAACTAAAACTTATGTTCAACACTAATTAGTGATTATTTTCTAACCAAGGAGCACTGCTCCGCTAAGGTATGTTTAGGACTTTCAAAAGTATGACTACGGGTCTATTCTCTCTAGCTCATTTTCAGTTCAACTCCAATTAGGCTCCGTTTGGTAGCGTGTAAAATATTTTCCACGAAATTTTTTTTCCTCTATTTTCAAATTTACATTATTTGATTTGCAAAGTAGTGTAAAACCATTTTTCCTAGGAGTAAAATATCTTTTCCATTTTCCTCACCTCTCTTGTACACTCATCTGATCTTACTTTCTCTTTTATTTTCCATCATCTTTCTTCCATAGAACCAAACAACGGAAAACTAATTAAGCAATTGTGTTTTCCATTGTAAATAGTTTTTCATAAAAACCATTTTATATTGAATATGTTTTACACCCCCACCAAATGAAACATTAGTTCAGTTCAGCTGGCACTGGACACAATACTTTTACTATCACATATTAATTATTACTATTCAGTTCGGTTATTTTCAGAGCCCAAGAGAAGAGACTCTACATATGATTTGCAAAAGCACATAGATGTTCACTTCTTAATTGAAAAAACACATATTTACTTTTTGGAAACACTTAATGTACCTTAGCCCGTTTGCCAAATAGTGTTCCGCAGTGCACAAAATAATATACAACACTTATTAATGTAAATAAATGATTTCATGAAGATTGAAGGATCCAAATACATAAATGAAAAGACAATAGCTCAAATTGAAACAAAAAGTAACAACAATATCAGGAAACTTACAGTAGGAAACTTGTTACTAGTATAACAAATGAGCATACAAGTCTTGCCAACAGCACCATCACCAACAATGACACATTTAATAAACTTTGAAGCACTCATTTTTCTTGTTTTCTGGGTAGTAATTACTAAGAATGTAGAGTTTTTCAAACAGTAGTTTCTTTTTCTATCTACAGAAAACAATATATATAAGAAATACCCAGAAGTTTGAGTACTAAAGAAGCATCAAATGTGATAAAAAAGAAGAAAAAAGTTTTGATTTTTAGTAGTACTTTAAATTTTTTTTCCTGTTTGAAAAGAGTGAAAAGGAAGAAAAGAACTGTTTCTGGGTGTGGTGAGTGAGGATGAGAAAGATGAGGTACAGGTAAACAAACAAACCCTGTTTGTGAATTTGTGCTTGTTTTTTCAATTAAAGAAATGGGAAAGAGAGAGAGAGTGAAGGAAGGTGTGCAGTGCAAGCAGTCAAAGGGTCTTCACTTCTTCGTGCATTGCAACACACTTTTCATCCCTCTCAATAAATTTCAAAATCCAAACAGAAAAGAATACAGTATTGTTATTGTTGTATCACTGTTGAAGACAACTGCTAAGGTTAGATAAGAACAACCTAGAGTGTTTTTTAATGGCAAGTGAGTAATACATATAGCTTTAATGTGTGTTCTCTTCGGCATAAAAACAATTATACTTTAACAGACATTAATACTTCATTTATAATCGGTTGATTTGAATTCGGTTCTACTTTCAAAATAAAACAGATTGATAGACCCCTTTATAGAAGGTTGCAACAGACAGCGATATGAGAGGCGGAGGTTTTCAGAAGTGTTAAATCTCCTCAATGATTGTGGTTTTGCTATGTTAGAATTTTATTTATTTCAGTTTGATATGTATTTGTTAGTTTTGGTTTCTATTGTAAATGTCGTATGATTTCAAATCAATGAATGAATTCTTATTACAAAAAAAAAAGTTACTACAACTAACAATGAAATATTATGTAGAGTCTAACAGAACTAAACTAAACTAAAAATAAGTTGGGGAGTTAAAATTCTACCATCAATTTACTATAACTCTAATAAAATAAGGAGAACGGAAAAATGCATTTGTCTCATATGTCTTTTAGTTGTTTATCAGAACATGGAGAAGAAATATGTGGGAGTATTTGAGGATTAAAAAGAAGATGCTTGACTGATAAGAGATAAAGTAAAATTGGATAAACCTTTTAAAAATATAGTATTGAAAAAATGGATAAGACTCGAGAAAATTAAAAGTGTATATAACTACTTCCTCCGTTTCTTTTTAACTGCAACGATTGGACATTTTTTCTCTACTATATGTCCAATCATTGCAATTAAAAAGAAACGGAAGAAGTAGTAAATGGAAAATTTTCAAAGCATTTAAATATTAATAACATCAATTAACACAAAATTTTAACATAAATTTCCAATTAACATATAAGTAATTAAATATATAAAAATACTTATTATCTTTTTTTTTTTTAAGAGGAAAACATACTTCTTATCTAGTGATAAGGGCCCAGATCATTTGGTATAAAAAGATCAGAACTAAAGTAAACTAAACTAAATAAATTTAAGTTAATTAGAGATTGGAAGAATGGGGCCTAAGGCTTAAAAGATGGCCGTTAGCTGGCTCGATTTTGAAAGAGAATTGAGGTAAAAATAAAAGGAGGTAGCAGCCTAGTAGTAGTTAATGGTAGGAAGTATAGGGTGGGTGGCGAATTGGCGATATAAAAGGCCCCACTTTCTACAACGGCACATTGTCTCTATTTCTCACGGTTGGAAATGCCATCCAACTGTCTCTGCTTTCCATTTCAATTTTCCCTTGATATCTGAGAATGTCATAAAAACTTTTTTATTTTATTACAAGAGTTAACATGTCATACAAATGAGGGTTGATAAATGATTTTTTTTGGTATGAGCCATTAAGATTGTAACCAATGGATGATCCCATATATGAGATCATCAATTATATTATTATTTTCTTACACTTCCACGGTTCCACCTCACTCATGATCCATTATTAATAATCTTACTATTTTTTTTATCCCAATGGATGATCTACTTTGTTGGACCTTTACATTGTTTATCAATTTCATCTCCTTCAATGTCAGCCGTTGGATGAACATGCATCTACACCCTTTTCCCTTTCTTGGCAGCAGTGGGACCCACATAAATCAGTCTTCCTCTCTTATTTTGACATGTGGCCTACCCACTCCTCTCATGTCAGCTAAAAACCAAAGCAATTTGGTTCTTCATGAAGGATGGTCTATTAATTTCTCTCACCATTTTTTTTCTCTCTCTTAATTTCATAATATTATATCTCTCATCTCTCTTCCCAAAGACCAATGGTGGATCAACCATTGGCTTCACTCTAAGATGGGATGATAACGCTTATATGACCTCCTTAATAAGAAGAGATGGTTGAATCAATCGAGTTATCCCTCACTTTTAGGGTTGATAGATGATAAGTTAAGTCAAATGTCATTTTTGTCTTAGATGTAAATTTGAAATCCAGTCAATCTGAATGTTACTTGGGTCTTTCCTCCCCCAACTTATTTCTAGTTCATTTCAGTTTAGATTTGGACAAGTCCTTTACTCTAACATTTTAGTATTCATTTCAGTTCAATTAGTTTAGACCTCGTTCGATATCAGCGTCAGTTTTCAGTTTTTGGTTTTTCCTTTTTTGAAATATGTGTTAAAAGTTTTAAACTAACTTGAAGTTTGTCATATAGATAGTATTATAATAATTATGTTTATTTTAAAAACTGACAACAAAAAATTAGAAACCATTTTTTCTAGTTTTCATATTTTGATTTTCAAAGAAACTGGAAACTGAAGACAAAATCTGATGACGAACAAACCCTTAGTTTAGTTGTTACCAGTTTAATTCAGTTCAGTTGTTCGCATTTTTTTACTTCAGTTCAATTTAGCTCATTTATACCAAAGTAAACATAGTTGAGCTCGTGATCGAAAGTTGTCTATTGAGTTCAAAAACTTGTTCAAAAAGTAAATACCTCAATGGGGTAATTGATCCTACTTAACTATGAAACATATGAAAATTTTCCTTACAACAATTGAAATTTTGAATTTTTTTACATATAGTATTGATAAACCTCAATAAAAATAAGTTTTGACCTTAAGAGCCTATAGTGAGATAGAAGGTTTTGGATGGAAACAAAACAACAAAATATATCTATGGAGAATTGGAGTCAAGTGTGGTAACAAATACAGTATTATCCAACAATAGAAGACAAAGCACGACCAACTAGACATTTTGTCCTTGGCTAAGTTGGCTTACAATAAGTGTTGTATATTTTACTCTAGTGAGATGGCATTTTACCGCAATTTCCATACTTGGAACAGTCCAAATTTAGTATGTTAGGTGATCATATCCCTAAATTCAGAACAAAGCAACCATAAGTTTTGCAGGATATACCAATTCTTTGTGGTTTGATAAGGACTTGTTACTGGTCCAATGGACAAGATGCAGTAGATTCATGTGATGCTTGTGTGTTTTCTGATCATATATTCATATGGTTGTGTGGTTGGTCTTATAAAATCTCTACTTTGACTTGAGAAAACAATAGATAATTTTAGGGATGAGATATCATCGCCATGAAAAACATAAGACTAAGCTAGGTTTAAGGATGTGTTCTCTCAACTTTGAAAAAATATTGTGTTTATATAACGTTGGTTAGGTTTTAATAGAGTGAAATAAACAGTTTGTTTTGTTACTAGGTTCATTCAAGTCTAATAAAAATTCATTATTAATAAGTTTAGATAAAATTTGACTTTTTATACGAGTTCAACCAAAAAAGATTAATTTGAGGATTGCTCGATTATATTGCTTGTAATTAATGATAACGGTATTAGAGGCCAAAAGAGGGTGATTGAGACGAAGGCAATAGAGGTGGTTATGGAGGGGTAGGAGGAGAGTTAGAGCATCACCATTCATAACAAAAAAAAAACACATCATCCCTCTCTCTTCATCACTTTCTCACTCATCCTAAAATTTTTATTATGTTATATGATGAATTTGATCAAATGCACCCCACTCATGATCAATCAATTATTTATGTATTTAAAAATTAAAAAGTATATAAAAATATAGCAAAACGGGTTTCTACTTATAGATCTCAAGAAAATATAACCGTTGGTATTTTTTATATATGTTTTTACTTTGTATATTTTCATATATTTTATTTTGAAGTTTTAAACAAAAACTAACGCCACATGTCACTGTGTGATTGGGCCAATATTTGTTTGTCTCATGAACTAGTTGATCACAATGTGATCTATTTTTACTCATTAGTGTAGGGCTATTTTTTTTGTTCATGTCTCATGAACAATTCTTATGATCAATCTGATCATGAGTGTGGATGCTTTAGGGACTGAAAAGGGGGTATTGGAGAAGTGGAGAAGTTATAGTAGTTGGTGCATTGCTTTATATTGGCGACAATTAAAACAATGACTTCAAGCCTTATTATTTTGACGGAAATTTATTAACTAAACTTATTAACTTATTAGGATTAACTTGGAATGAACTCTATTGAAGAAACCAAACTAAATAATAACAAAGAAAAAGTTAAACAACAATAACGGTTTATACCATAAGTCATATGATTAGAAGGACCAATTAGCAATAAATTTCTATTTTGTTGCGATACCTTTTATGACAATATTATTCATTTTCCATGATCAACTTTCCTTCTTATTTCACGCACCATTATCAAAATAGAATTATTTTTATTAATGAGACTATTTAATACTTGCTAAATGATCCTACTTAATCTATGCCTTGTAACAATGGAGGTAAATTGAACTAAACTAAACTGTAGTTATAAGGATGTGAATTGAACTGAACTAAACTAAATTAAATAAAAAAAACAACTGTTTAAAGTCCAGGCCAAAAGAACAAGGCATCAACGAGATAAATAGAGTGGCCGATGTAGCCTAACACTACTATTTTCTATCACGTAGAGAGAATATTATATTTCTTATGAAATAATCAACATTTTATATCGGATAGTAATTTCGGCTAAACTCCTACCACTATAACATACCAAATGTTTAGATGTGTTAATTGAAATGATGACTTAAATTGATCAACAAAAGAAGCTTTAAAAGGCTGGCCATTTTCAAAGGTCTATATGAACTAATATTCAGTAAAAATTAGTTCACTCCAACAAAAATAAGTCATATTCGATATAAATGAGTTCACTTGAGCAAACATGAGTTCAGTTTAGTAAAAATCAATTTGCAAAAAGAAAAAATAAACATGAATCAGTAAAAATAAGTTCAGTTCAGTGAAAATAATTACACTTCAGCAAAAATAAGTTCAGTTCAGTGAAAATAAGTTCAATTCAATAGAAATAAATCCAGTTCAATAAAAATAAGTTGAACTGAATAGGGTATAAGAAAACAAGCACAATATTCCCAATCTTTGTTTAGAGATGGAAAAATAATCTATGTGATTATTCCTCTATCTCAACATTATAAGTTACAAAATCTGTGCTTGATTGTGCGCAAATAAGATCCTACACCCGGGAGCAGGATGCGGATCCTACTCCCGGTGTGCATTAGCTTTTTTTCAATGTACCCAAAAACAAATGTCAGACATCTTAATAAATAAAGTACGAAATGAACATTAGTTCATCTTCAATGAACATATGGGGCCAGTTTCTTTTCTCTCCTCCATTATTTGACATTTTGAATTGATTTGACAAAAAAATTTCCCTCCAAATGTTCCAATTAACTTTGGCATAAGTATAATTTTATTGTTCACTGTGATTATTAAATATGCTCAATTATTTGTTTCAAATGTTCATTGTATAATCTTACTCAATTTCAAAAAAGTTTTTCTTCCAATTAACTTTGACATATGTTCTTTTATATAACCTTATTGTTCATTATATTTATTAAAGGTATTCATTTATTGATATCAAATGTTCATTGTAAAATCACACTCAATTTCAAAAAAGTTTTAATTCCAAATAACTTTGACATATACTTTTACATTATACAAATGTTCATTTTGGTTTTTAATATGTTCATATATTGATATCAAATGTTCATTGTAAATAAATATTAGATTTATGTAAAAAAAACATGTCAAAGTTAATTGGAAAATTTACAATAAACATTTGAAATCAATAAATGAATATATTTAATAACCATAATGAACAAAAGGTTATATAAAAGAACAAATGTCAAAGTTAATTGGAACAAAAACTTTTTTGAAATTGGACGTATTTTACAATGAACATTTGATATAAATAAATGAACATCTTGAATGATTATAATGAACAATAAAGTTATATAAATGAACATATGTCAAGTTACTGTGAACATTTTTTTTTAAAAAAATTGAGTTTATTTTATGATGTACATATGGTATTTCTAATTAAACATGTTTAATATCGAGAATGAACATTAGCTTAAGGATAGTGAACAAATTTTAAGTTTCGTGGTGCCAATTAATTTTTTGAATTTCAAAAATTTTATTTGTGTACATTATAATTCTTCAAATTCATATCGGATCACCATAATGACGTACATGATGACATGTGTTGGAGCACCTTCCACTTATTGTTGATTGTGCACAAAACCATAGTTTTCGTTAACCTTTCTTGTCTATTATTAATTTATGTGTAAAAAAAACAGATCTATGAGCACTATCTTTTTTCTTTTGGGTTCGTTTGGTGGATATAAGTATATAACATGTTTCTATCGTCCACCTACATTAATTCAATTTGTAGGTTATATATAGTCACTAACCATTATTCGCTCCAAGCCCCAGCCCCAGCCGCAACCCCTTTTGGGTCAGGTAAGGTCTAAAGGATCATCCGATTTTGTCGTGTTTACCATCGTAATTCAAAATGAGTGGCATGAGGGTACTATTGAAACTTAATTCTTAAAAAAAAAGGTCAAAAAATTAAGAAAAAAGTTTAGGGATATGATCACCTAACATACTAAATTTGGACCTTATTGGCCAAATATAGGAATTTTGGAATTTCGACCCAGCCTGATATAGATTTTAGAATTTGGGCTTCAGGTCCATTTGCCCAATCCGGCACAAATTTTGCAGATTTGGGGTGTACTAGAGCCGGATCCTCGTGCTAAATTGAGCCGAATCATATGTTGTGGCCCAGTCCACAGTTGATAATGGGCCAAGGAATGAGGAGGCAAAATCTTTTTAATGCAGAAGCAAAAGGCTAGCTTGAAGAGCAACACAAGCACGTATCAACACAGCAGCCCCAACACCTACAATGTTAGAGCATCAACACTCATGATATAAAAAAACACATCATCCCTCTCTCTCTACCACTTTCTCACTCATCATATAAAAGTTGATCATGTCTTATGATCAAATTGCTCAAATGCACCCCACTCATGAACACAAAAAATTACATCATCCCTCTCTCTCTTACTTTTCACTATACCCCACCTTGTTTTCTCTCTCCTATTTCAATACATCTATTTAATTATGATACTACATTTATATTGTGTAATAATTAATATTAAACTTAAATAAATTAATAATAATTTGTTAATTTTAATAAATTGTTAATTAATCTCGTTTATGATTAATGATTATATGATTTAAGTAATGTAATGTCTTTTACGAAGAAGTAATTGATTATTCTCTTAATATTTAATCTTCTAATAATTAGAAACATATGTATATTAAGTAAATAACAAAGATAGAAACTAAAAATAAGTATTTACAACTTACCTCAATTTTTCCTTCAATATCAGAATTTTTGTTTGTAGAATAAGCCTTCCCCAATTACTCAAAAACCCAATTAAATTGATTTAGAGAGAAAAATAATAATTTTCGGAAGTATGTCAAAATATATCAAAATGAATGTCATTTTATAGATCTCAAATAAATAAGACCGTTGGTATTTTTTATTTTATTTTTACTTTGTAGATTTTGAGATATAGCCGTTTTAAGTTTTGAAGCGAAAATTGTTACCGTTCTGACAGCAGCCACGTGTCGTGCCCGTAATGGACCATTTGGTATGACGCGTCTGACGCGCGTCAGAATTCAGCTTTTTTTTTTTTGGAAATTTATTTTCTATGTGCAGCTCAAAACTATGAGTTTTAAGCTTAAGATTTTACACCTTCAGCTCAAAACTCATAGTTTTGAGTTGCACAAAGCAAAAAAAAAAATCTGATTTCCTATTTACAGATTTACTCATCCCTTATGAGTTGTTTTGTAAAGTTGATCACAATGTGATCAATTTGATGAGTGATCACAATGTGATCTACTTTTGTTCATGAGTGTAGTCTATTTTTTTTGTTCATGCCTTATGATCTATTCTTATGATCAAATAGATCATGAGTGTAGTTGCTCTTAAGCATCATGTGTAGACCATAGCAAAGATACACATAAGCATGCCCACCTGGTCCAAACTACTCGAATTACATTAGGCGAAATAACAAATTCATAAGTTAAATACTTACTCCCTACGTCCCAAAATAAGTGCTATATTTTGACCAACAATGTGACAACTTTTTGGTCAAAATGTGACAACTTTTTGGTCAAAATGTAGCACTTATTTTAGGACGGAGGGAGTAACAAAAAGGGCATACACTTCTGAGTTCCTGTGACAAAATTACCACCTTAAATACCAATTGTTGTTTCAATGAATACTACAAGAAAAGGTGGGAGTGAATTGTAGTGTGAATAGTTAAGCCAACTTTTTGCAGAAATATAAATCAAGGAATGAAGGAACAAGAGAAAATTTGTTGAGAAAGGCTGCCTACTTCCTAAGCCAAAAGAATTACACAAGCCAAAAATTTGTACCTTCCATGATACCAAGTAATTGATGCGTCGAAAAAAAACACGTCACCTGAGTTTTCCACATAAGATAATCTTCGGGAGTAGTTAATTTGATGGAGACAAAACGTGTGATGTCTTGATTTGTCAAGGAAGCTGCTAGAGGCAGCGCTGGAGGCGAGTAGGCTTGAACGTTCATGAGACCCAAGGCTGAACCGCTAACATTGGAGCCGAGAGGTAGCGGTTGAAACGCTCCATCGCCAGTAGGGTGCGTGAACCCTGGAGGAAACCTAGGCGGTGTTCGGACCAAAGAGGAGCTGCCGACGAACAGTCATGCGGAAACACCGTGATTGGCGGCCTGTGGTGGCTGTGAAGGCCAGACATATGTTGCCGCCGTGAACGAACCAAACAGAGGGGCTGGGTGTTGCACTGATGGCGAGGCAGCAGGCGCGCGTAGGGCATCATTGTGTGTGACACGCCGAGACGTAGCCGTGTAGGGCCGGTGTAGCGGCGTGGTTGGTTGCTCGTCGGTGGGCAGACCGGAGGAGGAGGCGGCCGGATTCATGGTGGCCGGAAAAGCTAGGGTTTTTATTTAAAAAAATTAAAAGAAACCGTGAGGCTAAGAAAGCGCGCGGAAGAAAGAGATATTTTTTTCTTAACCTAGGCTCTTGATACCATGTGCGATTATTGTGAATGATTAGGTAACCTGTTTAGGTTGCCTGGCACTATTATATATATAGAGGTATGAAAAACCATCTTTACAAGACTAAGAGTCTAATTACCAAATTACCCTAATAAGGAACAAGAGAAAATTGGTTGAGAAAGGCTGCCTACTTCCTAAGCCAAAAGAAGTACACAAGCTTAACCTAGTTGCCTTCACTATAATAGAGCAAAGCCTTCACTACAAAGTATTATATGTTCGGTTCATTTCATTTTGTCAGTTAGCAATTCATTTTTAAAATACGAAAAAATTGCACATACATGTCATTTCTTTCACGTTTAGTTTGACAAAAAGATCTTGGGAATAAATTTGCCTTACTTTGTCATATAAAAAGGGAGCATTGTTACCCTAATTATTTTGATGATAACTCACCACCAATGCAAACTATCACTAATCATGGTCATCAAAGTATCTAAAAGGACTAACTTAGATAATTTAAAGGAGTAGTCAAACCTATGTTAGTTAGAAAAAAGTCAAGCTTTTGGTTAAAAATGGAGCACAACACTTGATTTTTGAGGCAAATGAAAGTGTCGAACTAATATACTACCATTGTTCAGGAGCATCATCAATTCCTTGCTGCACCAACAAATCTTTTAGTGAACTTTTCCACACCAAGAAGTTCATATATTCATCAAACATGGGAGTCAAAAACATTGAAGCGACACCCATCTTCAAGACCCATACTAACCCTAACTTCCACAAACCTTTTCTACCCTAGAGATTGAACCTTTAGCCACCGAATTATAGGAAGGATTTTTATCATAATTCCATGACACAACAACAAATTCATTCAAACCCCAATACTGATTTACGGACCTCTTTCACTGTTTGGCAGTGTTACCTAAATACATAATCCCCAACAAACTGCAATTCAAACAATGCGAATTGATACATGCTAGATGCATCACATGTAAGATCTAACAAGAAAAGGTAATTTCCTGCCATATGGTGTGGCCTTAACCTCTTTTGAAGGCTGTTGGCAGAGTCGAGTAGTACTTGAACTTGATTACTCAGCTGCTAAGGTGTTCTTAGAGTTCATTTCATTTTCCAGCTGAGTTTGGCCTTGGATATGTTATTCGCGATATGTTACATCTTTACACACACAGCCACCAACAAGTTTTGGGCTACACATCCTACACAAACTGATCAAGTGAAGTAGTGAACAATGTACAAACTAAAACTTGTAGAACATTCATGATTTCATGAAATAATCTCAAGTACAAGACAATCTTACAAGTTTCTTATATGGATTATAAGTTAGCAGCGAATTCTCTTAATTAATTTATAGTTTATACATAGTAATAAAGAGCAGTGAGCCAAAAATGCATGCATAACTACTTCATAGCTCCTGAGCAAAAGACGTCATCAAACAGCTTGCTTCCATAAACTAGTGCTTCACGATTCAGTAATCTCTGATTTGCCATGGTAGCTACAGGTATTCGTTTTCTTCAACGCTTTTCCCTTTTTCTCCCTAAAGATAAATTTGGATAACATATGAGCATAGATTAGCACTGAACACACAAATACACAACATACAAGTGACCCTTTGTTTTGCCAATTGAGGGCCTCAGAAGTTTGTAGAAAATAAGCAAACAATTGGATGTTTCCTAAATGCAATATATTGAAAGTGCAGTTTTCAATAGACCATCAAATCATATATGCATCCAATAATGAAGTTTCTGCAATTGCGTTCTGAGCTTGGAACACTAGCACAATTTTATAACGACAATAACTATTTTTCAAACTCATGAAAAATAACCAAAGGAAGCTAAACTACATTGACAGCAATTATAAAGTCACATTAGCATGTGTTCTGTGAACAATCACATCAGCATAGCACCCCTTGCGTATAAACATAACTGCCATGTTTCAATGATGAATCATACCACTGTAAGGAATAAGCTAGCGCTCAAACATCCATAAATGGATAAATCCATATACAAAGGTAAAAAGCCATACACAAAACACCCTATCAGCTTACAATTAGAGGAATTTTGTGAATCAACTAACACCACATCGGTTGGACATTAGCATCAGAAAATCAATCAAACTTTCAGTAAATCAGTGATAATGTCCTATCAAAAGGAGCACATATAATGAAACTGCTATATAGGAGCTCACCTTGAAATTCTTTCGAGAGATGCATCCTTATCAAACTCATCAACAGCAGGCTTTAAGGCCTTCTTTTCCTTTAGAGAGGCAGTTGATAGAGACTCTGCCATTCCTGTTGTTCACAAAGCTGTTATGTACTTTGCTCTTCTGTGGGGGGTTCTTCTCTTGTTCCTTATCATTAATCCTCTTGCGCTTCTTAGTTTTCTCTTCACCAGTTTCCTCAGTACCATTGAAATTGGCATCATTCTCTACGGTTTCTGGCACCTCTACAGAACCTCGACTGGGCCGTGCATTGTTAACTTTCTTGAGCTGCATAAGGTGAAACATAACCCAAGAAGTGATGCCACAATTCAATGTCACACGTCCACATTTTATTTTGTAAAATGAAGATGTATATTGGCACATGTTTGCCCTCAGCAACTTCAATAAGGTTTACCAATTCGGTCCGTGCAAATATTATAGTCTCTACTACAAAGATGTTTTGTCCGAAACCACCTTAGGGACATTTTTGCGTAAAACTTAGTTATGTTTTCTGATTCAATACTGCCTTAGTAAGGTTTATTGTTGCTGATCGCTACCAATATATGGCATAAAAATTCGGGGTTGAACTCCAACAACTAGAAGTCATTTGACATGCATGCGACTTGTTTTATAACCTATTTTTTGTCTCCCATTCACATATTCCCTCTTTTGGGTTAGTAACTTTTTTTAAAAAAATGTTATTGATTGTGTGATATAGACATAGCAGTTGAATATGGAAATTTTATTGATAAGACCTCTTCAATTGAATGTTATGGGTTAAATTGCGAGATGATGAGGGAATATGTGAGATAAAGCCAGGAAAAAAGTAGGTTGATAACAATTCACATGCATACCAAGTAACTTCAAATGCTGGGAAAAACAATTTGTAGTAGTCAACAACAAAAAAACCTAAGTAAGGTAGTTAGGTAGTTTCTTGCAAAAGGAATCTTAAGGTAGTTTCGGATGCCCCAAAAAAAAAAGAAAAAAAAAACTGGAGAAAAACTAAACATGTATGGTTAAATTATAGTATTATGTTCAAAAAGGTCTACCTTGGCCACAAAAAACCCATCCAACTTGTGAATGTGTGGATAGAAGCGCCTTGTCATCTTCAACGATGGATGAAACCGGTACTGTCTAAAGCGATCATACCTGTAAAAAAGAAAGGAACAGAAGCTCTCCTTCAATGTTTCGAACCTTATTAGAACTTTAAAATCCAAATGTAACTCGCTATAGTTCAGGACTTAGCATTACCCTTCACATTTACTTTTAAAATCAAAATCAATTCCACATGGGACTAGCTTTACATTCCGGCGCTTCAAGGCATGGTCAATAACTGCTTCATTCTGCAAGAATCTATAATTAGTATAGAGCTGGTAAGTACTTTCAATTTCTTCTGAATCTATAATTAGATGTGGTGGTGCTACAAACCTCCATAACCATGATAGAGCACGTTGAATATACAACAAATCCTCCAGTTTTGGAATTTGCATCAACCAAATCAATAGCAGCTAGGAGAAGTTGCTGCATTACAGATAAACACATCAGTGTCAGAATAGATTAAGAACATTTAATTCTTCCCCAATGGCATACAGAAGTAATAGTACACTCAGCAAAAAAACATTAAATAACAATTTCAGTTGCCTTTACTATTGTTTATAATATGCAATGACCTTTTTATGAAGGTGCTAATTTTTTAAAATAACAATTTTCATAAATTGTTTCGCTACATAAACTCTTTCTTTATATACGAAATTGACAGTCAGAAACCTTCTGCAATTGTGCACACTTCTGGACTTCTTCAAAGCTTTTGGAGTATTTTACTGACTCATCTTTGGATATCACCTGGATAAACAAGGAAAACTATTGAACATCAGAGGATTTCAAGAAAATTTATAAAACATCAGCTCCTCAAAGAGGGACATAGATTACTACTGATTACCAAAAACTCACAAGTATTAATATTTTTTATATATGGGTCTTGAATCATTCTAAGTGTTGATACATGGCCTATATATAGATTGGTAGTTGTCATATGAACATGTGCTAAGAAAGAGCACAAGACGGGAGTAAACGTCAATGGGATATAGGAGATAAAAGCCAACCAGGTCCAGGGAGGTGCACACATTGTAATTAAACGAGCACGCACACAATGTAAGGAGTAGCTAACAAGAGTTATAGGATCCAGCATACGCCACCGATTTAGTACATTATATTGATTACAACCACATTAGAGACAGTGGGTGTGTTTCAAGCAAAATATAAAACTATTTCTATGTGATGATGGAAAAAAAACTCCTCGATATTCGATGTGTTTTCTGTGTTACTATTGCCAATTTGCTATCTGTGGAAAATCTTGCAAAACAAAGTAAATGTTGAGCTACAAGACCTATAAGCAAAGTAAATTACTGGTAAGACATATAAGTAGCAAAAAAATTGAACAAGCTATACTTACCCCAGTACCGCTGCAAGGGGCATCCAACAGCACTCTATCACATGAATTAATTCCTAGCACTTGTGGGAGCTAATTGCAAGAGATCCAGGTTAGGAAGGTCAAATCAAAATAAGTAATAGAATGACATAGTCTATAACGATCATCTATGTTAGGACCATATAGTCAAACAAATACAGTGAGAAATTAACAAATCTACACAACGACCATTTAAATCATTAAGATTTAAGAGATTAAAAATTAAGTTGACCATAGACAAAAAATAAACCTCATTCAGTATTATACTCCCTCCGTTTCTTTTTGTTTGTCCTACTTTCCGTTTTTGTCTGTTTCTTTTTGTTTGTCCTACTTTTTCATCTTTCCTTATATGAAAAAATTATACTACCCATTTACCCCTACTTTATCACTTTTTGGTCCCACATGTACCTTATAATCTTCTCTCACCTACTTTAATCACCAATTTACTATAAAATAAGTGAATTTTTTAATTGTTGTCCCCACCCATATGCCAATGACATCACTCTTCTTGGCATTTGGAGCTACAGTAAATAGGACAAACAAAAAGAAACGGAGGGAGTATATGTTAAAGTCTCAATATAGTTCGATTTTCAATCCACATAATGTGTAAATAGCTAAACAATTACATAAGCAACTAGGTTTGAACTAGTAGGTGAAGTGGATTGTCAGTTAATTAAGATCCCAATTAGAGCTGCTTATAGCTTGTTCGCCTATTGTTCATGTAGCATGACTGCTTTTTCAATCTCTGATCAAAATTCATAATTGCTTAGCCTCATAAGTCATAACGTAATAATGCATCTTGTTTTATGCTTATATCAAAATTCTAATATGTACATCGCCATCTGAATATTGAAAGAAAACGAGACATTTTAGATTTTCTTTATTACCTCAACAGTCAAACATGTAGCAGTATCTAGTGCAATGTTCCCGTCATAACCATTAGTTTAAATATTTGGTCAACCACTGATGAGTGAAGTTCTTTGAAGACAGGACTTCCGTTTTGATTTTTATTACAAAAAAATTTCTACATGAATATATACTTGATCTATGCATAAAGCTAACAAGAAGCACTTTCATTTTCACCTTGATGTATCTACGATAATTAGTTGATGTATTTGTGATAACAGTTGATGCACATACACTGATTTTTGGTGTAACTATCCATAAAACCATAATCATAAACCTAATATTTGGATAGTTACAATAGTGTATAATGAATAAAAAATAGAATAACACCTTGAAATTATAATCTGAACAAAAGCAACTTTGTAAGTACAAGAATCAGACCTCTCTCCCATCATAGTTGATAACTATTGTGTTTGTAACCCCCATGCGGGTAATATTTGCTGACAAAGAATGGAGCCTCTGCTTCTTCATTTCATTAGCAAACACTAGTCCTATATTCAGAAAAAACAATTATCACCATGATAACCTTCCAAAAAATTATACAGATAAAAGTCGTGATAAGAAGAGAGCCTCTTATCTCAGACATACGATTATGGAAGCACGAAATCCCGGTTCAGCAACCAGAAAGCATAATAGTCAATACATAGATAAGCCAAAGAATAGCTACTCGGAGCAAATGAATCAAGCAATCTTACAAAGATAAAGATAGAGATAAATCAAAACCACATCAGCTAGAAAAGATATACAGCCATACCGGTATTTTTCATCAAAGCAGCAATATAAGTGGTTTTGCCGCCAGGTGCAGACCTACAATAACAAACAGGATTGAAACATTGTAGATAAACAATTTCAGTACCATGTTTAGCATCACTAGATGTTATTTATTTGGCCCACTATGTAGTAGAACTATGAACTGACCCAATTCTGCCTCTCTCTCTCTCTCTCTCTCACACACACACAATGACACAAAAGGGAGCAGGACAAAGAAAGGGGAAGATGTATTCATTACTTTCCATGTAAAAGATGTATCATCAATGATTACTTACGCCATATCCACGATTTTCTCTTTCTCTTGTGGAGCTAAGGCCACCACGGGCAAAAATGAATTAGCACTTTGAAGCTGCAGAAACACAGATGCTAGCCTAAATTTCTCATGCAGATATATATTTTCAAACAAAAACACACATAATGCAAAGCATAAGTTCATACATTACCATGTAGTGACCAGCTAGATATTCTGGAGTGGCACCAATTGGCACTTGTGAATCATACACAACCAGCCCAACCTGTACATGAGAGACGAACATTAATAATAATAATAATAAACTTGAGAACATAACTCATTTCCCACTTAACATTAATGCCAAATTTACCTTAGACCACCTGCTAAAAGATTCTAAGTTCATTCCTCTGTTTAAAAGAACATCAGCAAGGTCTCTTCTACGTGTCTACGTCCAAAGAAACAAATATTTATAAAGCCTTACCATATGAGCAATATATTAGAAACTTTAACAGAGGGGGATAAGAACAAATGAAAATTTAAATAATGACCTTCAAGGTGTTAGTTCTTATGCAAATAGGGCGAGGCTCTTCGAAGGCTTCAATGAGGCTCAGTAGATTATTAACTGGAAACATCTGCTAAAGAAAAATGATAAAGTTAAGCAAAACAAAATTAACTAAAATCTAAATTTAACAAAGCAGTAAGGTCATTGCATAAAATACAGCCGCCATATTAATGCACCTCCACCAACATCCCGATAAGGAACTCGTTGTAGCCATAGTAGAAGGACAAGTCCTTCTTCAGCTGCTCAATGTAATCATTCCTTCCTGCCCCTTGTTTTGGCCTCAAAGACTTAAAGTTGGAAAGCACCTTCAAAACTAAAACCATTGAAAAAGAAAATAGCATCAAAATTGTTAAATGCTATACAAAGGATAATACATGGATCAGATGTGGAGGACAAATGACAATCCATTCTTGAATAATGCGGATAGTACAATGTAAATAATTCTCGCATTCTATGCATGATATGATTATAGTGTTGCTCAACATACTTTCTTTTATCCTCCTTTGAAGGCTTGGAAGATGAGGAGGTTGATTAGCTTCCTGTTCAAGCTCCTAAAATATTTAAAGAAAGCCAATTAGACATCTATATATATATATTAAAAAGCATAAGCACAGGTTGCAATCCGCCACATGTCACTCTCCCTTCTTTACAACAATATTTTATTAATGTTTCTCTCATAAAACAAATTTCCATGAGAAGCGCGACATCAAGTGTAGAAGATAAATGCACGTGTCACTCTCCCTTCTTTCCAACAATATTTTATTAATGTTTCTCTCATAAAATAAATTTCCATGAGAAGCGCGACATCAAGTGTAGAAGATAAATGCTCTAACCATTGTGTCACTACATTTTGTGCTTCTTTTATCCATACTGATAATGACATTATATGTTTTCAATGAAAAATAATTATTAAGGCACAATATTTTAATTGTATTTATGAATAAAACTACTAATATATGACTTCTTAGTTCTTAGTAACATCTTTCTACACCAAATTTTAGTTGTATTAAAGTATAATACATATAAATCCCAGAGCATCGTCTGGGCCTAAAATACTAGTTTATATCATAAAAATGGCAATGCACTTGAGCAAAACAAAGAAAAACAACCTCTTCAGTTGGCAGTATAAATCCATCTAATTCTTCTTGTTCTTGTTCTTGGATGTTGAGCTTCAGTTCTTGGGATGCTTCCCTTTCTTGCCTAGCTTGTTCCTCATCGATTGCCCTCGATTTTTTCACAATATCATCCGACTCATTATCTGAATCTAATTCTAACTCCAAATCGGAACTCGAACCCAAATCTGAACCTGACCCTGAAACTTTCTCGACGTCGTCTATATCAGAATCAAACTCGGAACTAGAACTAGAACCCATGTACGACCCAGTATCCAATTTCTCCCGTTTCCCTGCCACATACTACGTACTTAGTATTATAAACTTAAGCAGCACCATATTATGTAGTATATACTCAACAAAATATATATGCCACCCACACTAAGCATAACAGAAAGTAGCCAAAACAAAATTCAAAATCAAACTCAAACTCAAACAAAACCTTCAATGATGACTAAATATCAAAACTTTATTGAAAAGAATACTCCTAATAAAATTTTAAAACCAAACACAAACAAACAAAAACAATATTAGAATAACTAGCATTATAACGCCTAATGTACATACAGAATAAATAAAATAAATAACATCCAGAAGAGCAACACATCCCAATGCCGATGTATATGCGTATATTATACAGTATATACTTAATAGTGGAAAGTGCTAAAATATTGAAAATTCAGAATAAAGAACTACCAATGGAACCCTATATATATTGAAATGAAAAATTGAGTGATGAAATTTGGACAAAAATTACCATAGAGTTGATGTTCATCGCCCACGGCAGATGACCGGCCATCGCAAGACTCCATTGAAGTGGGTGGGGGGGGGGTTCGGATGTTTCGGGCGGTGGCTGAGGGGTACAGTAAGGGTCTGATGGAAGTGGGGGGTTCTTGGGTTTTTTAAAATAAAAAATTGTTTTTGGTTTTTTTTTTGGGGATTTTTTAAAATTTTCTTAAATGTAATGTGGTTAATTGGTTAGCCATGTTTAAGTGAAATCAGCCCACTAATGACATTATTATGAAGTTCAGGGTCGGGAAATGCCTCAGGTATATCCGATAGTGTATATATCATAGGCAAAGTGGTAAATTATATACTACCTCCTTTTTTTTTAGTTACAATGGTTTTCTTAAACGGAATTTTCTCAAAGGTTGCAATGTTTCTATTTTTTTCTATTTTTAGTAAATAAAAACCTTATGAAATTACTATTTTACCCTTACTAACTATAATTAAGACAACATAACATCATCATTACAATCTAATTAAATAACAACACTTAACTTAATTACTCCCACAAAAAATCATTCAATTTCCCACCCAACCCAATTAAATGTATCTACCCAACCCCAATTAAACCCCCCACCCCTTCGTTTCTCGTCAGTTTCCCAGATTTCTTAACAAACTTCTTCCCTGTTCTTCCCTCTTCCACCAAACCCTAGATCTGAACTCTCTCATTCTTCACTTTCCTCTCAATTCTCTTCACATCCCTCACCTTCTTTCTTCCCAGATCTGCTAATCCTCCACTCCTCTTCATTCCGTTCCTCTTCTTCCATCTGTTCCTCTTCTTCCTTTCTCGTTCTTGAACCAAAAAATCGCCATGAGTCCCAAAAAAATGTACTGCCCAGATTTGAGTCCTTTGGAAGACGCTTTCTTTGAAACCGAAGATGATTTCGAATCTGAAACCATCTTCGAAATTATGGAAAGCTTCAAAAATGATTCTCCCTGGCCAAAAAGGATTTACAAAAAGGGTGTTGCAAAAAAACTACTGAAACCCTACGCCCTAAACGCTTTGGGGAGGGTAGTTCAAGATTGTGATATTTTGATGATATGCAGAAGATGAAGGTTGCTAGGGCTATGGCATTTCCTGTTCCGCGAAATCCAAAATCAAAGGGGAAGGAGAAGGTCGAGATTGTTGTGAAGGAAGAGATAGTTGAAGAGGAAAAGGGGGTTGTTCTCTCTGAGCCCAAGAGGAACAGATTTGGGAAAAAAAGGGTTAGTTTTGCTCCTCCCCTTTCTCCTACTACCCCTGAGCGCATAATTGTATGTGCACTTGCAGCACAGGAACCACCTTATGGTTCCAAGAACAAAGGGAAGGGGAAATTAGAGGACCTTTGCATTTCTGGGGTGAAGGACACGGGAAAAAAGGGGAAAGGAAAAGAGAAGGAGGAAGGAACTAAGGGGAAAGAAAAGGTGAAGGTGGAGAAGGATGTGCATGTTGATGGTTACTTCATGGTATCCGGTCCAAATCCTGGTAGGGAGCATGATATGTTTGTTGAGGATGATGAGTATGACAATCTGAGATTGTTTAAACTTGTGGAGGATTATGATGATGGGATTATGGCTGGACCAGACATCCCAATGAGTCCCTGCACTAGTTCAGAGCTTGATCTTGATACTCATTGCTTCCTTTTAATGAGAGGAAATCCCTCTCTTTGAGGTTTTTTTTTCTATGAACTCCACTGTTTATTTGGTTTTCTGTGTTGTTCTTCCTGCCTCCTGTTTACATTGCCACCATTTTGAAATTGAGTCTCCTATGATGTTGTTGTTGTTGGTTGCCTTACATCATGTTATTGCTGGTGCTGCTGCCTCAAAGGCTTATAATGTTCATTAATGTGGTTATCTTGCTTGACTTATATCATGTTACTGCTGGTGCTGCTGCTGCTGCCTCAAAGGCATTTATCCATGTTTCTGTGATTATAGATGTTGTTTGATTATGTTGTTATGCATCGAGTCCCTATTTTTAAGAGGATATGGCTAATGATGTTAAGCATGCTATTGAACACCTAGTATGAATGATAGGCAACACCACTCTTATTGTGTCCCCCCTTTTATTGTCACCTAAGCATCCATATGATGAAGGGACTCAATTTAGTAATTCTAAGAAGTAGGGGGTGAGATAGCTCCATACTTGGTTAAATAACCAGTATGTTGAGGAAACTAACCCTGATTTTGTTCTTGCTGTTGTACTTCTTCATGTTGTTCTTGCTGTTGGCCTTCTTGATGTTCATGCACCATATTGATGTGGTTGCTACATTCCTCGTAGCCATCCATCCACCATTGAAGACCAAGCTCATCATCATCTTCCATGGAAGGTCTACTATTGAAGCAGTTTTTTGGGATGAAATAGTGGCAGCCTTCCTTTTTTTTTGGGTTAATTTAATGGAAGTGTAATTAATTAGTGAACAATTTAGTTTAAGTGCTTGTGTGTGTAGTGAATTAGTTAAGTAGTGAACAATTTGTGTTTTTTGTTTGGAATGATTGTCCTCATTTACTCTATTTATAGAGTAAAGAGTGTTTGTAATGGAAGCAGTTTTTTGAGAAAATTTGGAGGGAAAGTTTGGCTCCAAAGTTTTTGGGTGGAAAAAGTCCACCAAAAATATTTGGGAAGACTATGAGGAAGCAGCAGCAGCACACCCCCCCAAACTGCCGCCAAAAATGCATGGTCCCCACATTTCTCTCTCTTGCTTTTTTACTCAATTAATGTACCCAATGGTCCCCACTACCATTAATTATATACCCAAACATTCACCTAATACCCACTTAAAATTTTTGCATTGGTTTTCGCAATTTTGAGAAACATTGCATCTAAAAAAAACGGAGGTAGTATGCCCGTTCGATGGCTATATCTAATGTCATGCGATATATGCTTGAAATCATTAAGCTGCATAATGATAGTGAAGACTTGATTGCGGTATGTGTTGGTTTTGATCACTTGATTACATCCAAGTTAAGAAACCAATATACTTTTGTAAGACACTAACATTTATTCTCCTTTGGTGTAGGACTACGTACGAACCACAAGGTACTCAGATGCTGAAATCAATGAGGTTCGAGAACGATTTGCCGAGTATCTTGTGGGTAACATTGAGAACTATTAGTTGGAGTATGATGTATATATTAGGTTAGTTTAGGTATGGTGTATGAATGTTGCTAAACATTAGGTTTACTAGTAGTTATTTCATTTGATACTAGCTGGTTGGTATGGTAACGTGGTGATCTTGTTGGATTATTTGGCTTCATTAGACCACGTGATATCGATGGTTATTGGTTGGTTTGGGGGTGATTGGTTATTGGTTGAACCAAATGATGGTTGTTTTGAGGTGATTGGATGGTATATGGATGTGAATTAGTTTAGGAAATTTGTATGCAGGTTTAATTTGAATTATGATATTTATGGTGTTCAAATTACAAAGTAGACTCTGCCAAAATTTTCACAGGATTTATATTAATGTTGGTGTATTTTTTTTGTTATGAATGGATACTTACTACCATTAGTAAAATTGGATTTGAATTTCTTGCATATTCTCAATTTCTATAAAATTTTCAATTCAATAATGCCAACTTCTTTATTAATGTGTAATAGTGATAAATGTTATTTGGACAATTATTGTTATATATTGCAGCCAACAGTAAACATGTAATATATACACACACACACACATATATACACACCCACACACACATATATATACACACCCACACACATATATATACATACGTACATATATACATACATACATACATATAATATACATATACATACATACATACATATATATACACACATCATTTGCGTCGAGCTTTTGAAAACAATTGAAGCAAAACAAAAAGGATAAAAGCCATTTGCGTCACACCTTACCTAACAAGCGAAGCAAATGATACCATATGAATATGAGGGGTAAAGTCATTTGCGCCGCACCCTACTGAACAAATGACACGAATGACTTCAAGTGCTGAATATCAGGAACTGTCATTTGCGTCGTTTGCTAAGGAGGGTCCGACGCAAATGGCTCTTTATTTGCGTCGCACGCACAACCGACTAAGGGATGGCAATGGGTCAGATCCGGGTCAAATCCGTTTTTCAAACAAGGACCCGGATCCACTGGGAAATAAAAAAGAGGACCCGAATCCAGATCCATACGGGTCCTACGACCCTGTCCAGATCCGGGTAACAATTTATGACCCTGTCCAGATCCGTTTTTTAAAGTTAGAACCCGGATCCTATCCGGATTTGACGGGTCTTAATTTTGAGGACCCAGATTCACTCAAAACGGATACGGATCCTCGGATCCGGGTCGGGTCCATTACCTACAACTGACCCAAATGACTTTCATCTCAATTGCATCACTGCCCGTTGCATCGCTACCAGGTCCGACGCAACAGAAGGTTTTTGTACTAGTGTTTGTTTTCTTTCAATAATAAATCTCAAAACAATTTGGGGTGCAAACTGAGGTGAATTAGATCGTTCTAAGCAAATTATGACATCAAATTTGATCCCTTAAGGACAAAAATGACCCCTAAACGCTACTGAACATTTTTTTTGGCTAATGCACGTAAGTTAAGCGAATCAGGCACGCAAACCGAGGTGAATTTGATCGTGAATTATTTGCAAATTTCGACCTCAAATTTGACTCCTTCAAGATTGAAATGACCCCCAATAACATTGACCGGACATTTTTTTTGACATGAAGGCTAATACATGCAAACTGAGGCAAATCTAAAACGCTAACTAAGGTAAGAATGATCGTTTTTTACAAATTTTGACCTCAATTTGATCCCTTAAAGACTAAAGTGACCCCCAAAATGTTGACCGAATAAATTTTTCATCACGTAGGCTAATGCAAGCAAACCGAGACGAATATGCACAAACCGAGGCATATTTAATTTAAGTTGAAAGAAAGTAATTTAATGAAAATAATTAAGTGTAATGACATCACAAACTGGTTTAATTAATTAACTTTGACTAGTATTTTCTTTGTGGCTATAACATAATTTAGGTGTTTTATTTAGCTGTAATTTGCAAATTTCCCTAATTAAATGGTTATGTGGTGCAATTTTTCATAACTATAAAAACAACTACAATAAGAAAAATTAGATCAAATCATAACAGATTAGAAACATTCACATCAAATAAGAAAATTTCAGATGAAAAGAACGCACCATAAGTCCACAATAAGGACCTAAAGTTTTAAAATCTTCACCTTCAGGATCTATAACTTCTTCTTCTTCTTTTATGTTTTTTTTTTTAAAAATTCCCAATGGTATACCTATGATTTTGAGAATTCCTAATGGTATACGTAATTTTTTTTTATTATAATGTCAATGGTATACCTGAACTAATGTTAAACGTCTCAAATGTACCATTATTAACTAAAACCACAACCATAATAAATTCCTACTAGCTATTTGAGCTGATTTGTTCCGGAATTTTTATGATAATGAAATATTATAATTTACAATTTGTGAAATTTTCATGAATTATTATGATGTGTGCTATTTGTTTCATTTTCAAACCCAAAAATCATGTTTAAGCGATAAGAAAGTAAGTTGTCCCGAAACCTCTCTCCTTTTTAGTCACAAGAATGGGCTTGTGGATCTAATAAACTAAAAAATGGGGGCAAAAAAACCTACAAAACGTGAAAATAGGGTGCAAGGTTGTCCCTGGTCGCGTGTCGCGATAACTATCATGGGTCTCGACCAGGACCTTCGCGACTCGTGACGCCCTTCGCAGATCGCGATCAAGTCCTGCCACCTCCTTCACTTTTGCGGCTCTTGCTCGTGACTCGTGAGGAACCTTTCGCGACCATGGCTCTTAGCCATCTCCACACTAAGACCCAACAATTTTCTGATCATATATTCATATGGTTGTGTGGTTGATGTATCACATTTATATATAGTTTCTAGATGCATTTATATTGCATTTAGAACTCCTTTTTGAGCATTTAGGTGCATAATGACATGAATACACAAGTTGTGCTCTACTACTTCCCGTTTGTGTGTTTCGATGATTTTCAGGTTATTTTGATACAAAGTGATCATGTGTACCAAGGATGTAGCCTATTAATCATTGAAGATGAAGTTAGCTTGCACAAGGATCATAATGCATCCGTTTGGGACAATTTTGAGTTGGAATGAAGCAAGGAGTTAGTGAAATAAGTGACAAAACTGACACACCTTCACTATTTTCATTATAACTTTTGATAGAAAATTGATAATCCATAAACTCCAATTGGGTTGGATTCTAGACTTCAAGAGCTTTCCAATGATAGGTCACACGCCCCAATCGGACTTCTGGTTTAAAAGATACGGCCTTCGCAAGTTGATGCAGAATTGCAGTTTACCCACCGATCGGGCGGGTATTGACCCGATCGGGCCTGAAGCACGGACAACTCTTTTCCGAAAGTCTATCTTTTTTAATTAGACTTTGGGCTATTATAAATAGCTGTCCTTCATTGTTTTTAGAGACATTTTTTTCTCTAGTTTTATTTTTTTCATAGTTCTTAGTTTAGTTTTATTTAGTTTAAACACTTTATATTAGATTAAAGGTGATTGGACCTCGGATTCGATTTCAATAAAAGTTCTTGCTTTTTGTCAATTGGTATTTTTCTCTACTCTAATCTCTTTTATTATTCTTAATTGCTTAGCTTAATTATTTATTCATTCATGATGCAATTATTAGGGTTTCATATAAGATTGTTTATTGTTGATTCATTATGAGTGAGTACTTTAATTTCTAGTGATTTAGATAGGGAAGCCATGTTTATACCATGATTATTTGAATTGCTATTAGTTTCTAGGATTTGATGAGATAGGTTATGGTGTGATTTGTTCTTATTAAGTAATTAACGTTATTGTGCAGTTTCTTTGATTACTTGAGGTTAATAATTGTTTGCACATATCTGTCTTACTTTTAGAGGCCTAGTACACACCAGTAATTCTGATTATGTTTGTGAACATGCTGCATATGTTGAATTATGGACATTGAGACTTAACCATAGCTTGACATTGTTGTAATCTATAGATTCTCGACCTAGGTTCTGATAGTTGTTTGATACTTTGATTGGTATAAGCATGGTGGACCGAACTAATTCCCTAGACCTTTATTTCATAGACTAAAATTCCACTTTATATTGTTTTCTAGTAGTTAATTATTAGTTCAGCTGTTTCTATCTGATCTTGTCTGAAGTAACTTTTTAGCTGAATATTAACTTAGAACTCCGTCTCTCTGTGGATTCGACCCTACTTCCTTTTACTACCATTGTTAGAGGACTGTAGGAATTATCTTTGAATAGGTGATACGACTTTAGCCTATCAGTGGTTGGTCTTATAAAACCTCTACTTTGACTTGAGAAATAACGGATAATTTTAGGGATGAGATACCATCGCCATGAAAAACATAAGACTAAGTTAGGTTTAAGGATGTGTTCTCTCAACTTTGAGAAAATATTAATGTTAGTTAGGTTTTAATGGGGTGAACACAACGTGAAATTAGGGATGTCAGTGGGGCGGGTTTTGTGGAGACCCGCCCCGCACCCGCCCCAGTTAGGTGGGGATGGGGGAAGGTTTCACAGGGATAGGGCGGGGATGGGGATGAAAACCATCCCCGCCATGGGTAATGGGGCGGGGGTGGATGTTAGTCCATACCCGCCCCATTCCCACCTGCCCCGCCCCATCCCCACCCGCTCCGTCTGAGCCCCGCCATAGGTATTCTCCAAAGGTCTAAAATTCTAAATGTTATTAGTTGCTTACTGCTTTTATTCGATATTTTTATTTTCCAAAGGCTAAAATCCAAAATTACTTTTAAACTTTTGTTTTCTCTCTCCCTTAACCCTAATAGATTGTGGCGGGGATGGGGTGGGTGCGGGGATTCGCGCAGGGATGGGGCAGGTGTGGGGATTCTCGCGGGTATGGGGCGTGTATTGATTTTATCTTGTCCCCGTAGGGGCGGGGATGGGGACAAGATTTTCCCCCGCCATGGGTGATGGGGCGGGGATGGGGATGAGTTTTTTAGGCGGGGATGGGGATAGGAATGCCAACATCCGCCCCGCCCCTCCCCATTGACATCCCTACGTGAAATAAAGAGTTTATTTTGTTATTAGGTTCATTCAAGTCTAATAAGAATTCATCATAATAAGTTAAGATAAAATTTAACTTTGTATACGAGTTCAACTGAAAAAGATTAATTTGAGGATTGCTAGATTATATTGCTTTCAATTAATGGAATGGTAGAGGAGGCTAAAAGAGAGTGATCGAGACGAAGGCGATAGGGGTGGTTATGGAGGGATGAGAGGGGAGTTAGGGAGAGAAAATGGGTTATTGGAGAAGCAGAGAAGTTATAGTAGTTGGTGCATTGCTTTATATTGGCGACAATTAAAAACAATGACTTCAAGCCTTATTATTTTGACGGAAATTTGTTAACTAAACTTATTAACTTATTAGGATTATCTTGGAATGAACTCTATTGAAGAAACCAAACTAAACAATATCAAAGAAAAACAATATAAAAAAGGAAAATTTGCACAGAACCACCTTAAGTTTGCCAATATTTGTAAATTCCCACCTTTATGTTTGTTTTTTTTATAAATTATCACCTTACGTTTACCAAACGTTTATAAACTCTCACTTTTTAACAGAAGCTGCCTAACACTTAACTTGTGGGCCCCACATCAGTTACTTCCTTTGATTTTCCCTCTAAACATTTCGCTTCCCCTGCCTATATATGTTTTGTTTCCCTCCATCCAAACTCATCTTCGCTACAGAAGAGATTCAATCTCTTTCACCTTTCTATTTCTTCTGCTTTCTGGTTTTTTCTCTCTTCAAGCTCCCCTCTCTCTCTCCAAGCTATTTTTATAAATCTCACCGCTGATTTCCCAAAATGTTGCAAAGATTTCCCCAAAAAATAAGGTGGGTTTGTTGCAAAGAGTTTCGAAATAGTTTTGTCATATTCCCAAATTTTGGATATCTTGATTTCCCCAAATCAATTTGGGTTTCCTGAATTCTGGGTTTCTTCTGCAACTCAAAATCAATATTCCTGATTTCTTCTTCAACTCTGTAATTACTTCCAATTTCATTTATTATAGGTAAGATTTCTTGTCGATGCAATAATAACACATCCATACCGAAATCTACGGGTAAAGATGCTCCGATGCAAGCCGTTGAACTCGGCCTTGATAAGTGGTTGAACTTCGCTGAACTATGTTCTTTTTTTGTTTTAATCCACTTAGAGGTGATGCCTGTTGGAGATAGAGGAAGGACTGCAGGGATTAAGATAGAAAAAAAACAGAGTTCAGCTGATTAAAATTGAGCTAAAGAGGTTGAGTGCTCCAACACAAAGATTGTGTTCCTCAACGGATTAAATTTTGTACCACAACGAAAATTACCTGAATTTCCTGATTCCAGAAAAAGAAATCGAACCTTTGAAAGCTTTGGAGAAAGAAAATGGTGGCAGAGATGGAAATAATAAGGGGGAGATGAGTTTGGAGGGAAATAACATACTATATAGGAAGGGGGAAATGAAAAGTTTGGAGGGAAAAATAAAGGAGCTAACTGATGTGGGGCCGACAAGTTAACGATGTTAGGCAATATCTGTTAAAGAGTGGGAGTTTATAAAGGTTTGATAAACTTAAGGTGGTAATTTATAAAAAAACAAACATAAAGGTGGGAGTTTACAAATAATGAGAAACTTAAGGTTCTTTACAAATTTTCCTATAAAAAAAAAACAATAACGATGTATATAAGGTATGCCACAAGTCATATCTTTTAGTAATAAATTAGCAATAAATTTCTATTTTGTTGCGATATCTTTTATGACAATATTATCCATTTCCCACGATCGACTCATTCTCTTTCCTTCTTATTTTATGCACCATTATCAAAATAGAATCTTTTCTTAATGAGACCATTTAACACTTTCTAAATGATCCTCCTCAATCTATGTCTTGTGAAAATGGAGCTAAATTGAACTAAACTAAATTATAATTATAAGGATGCAAATTGAACTAAATCAAATTAAAACAAAAACTTTTTTTAAAATCCAGGCCAAAAGAACAATACCAAGTCTAATATAGACCTGGTCTACACTAAATTTATTGTAGACCAGGACAAAGCCCAAGTTCCGTTAAAGCCTGCAATTCCGCAAATCACTTTCTCTCGCCAATGTCGCCATCAATGAAGCTTCAAGCTCAGGCGTCGATTACAATCCATGGATTCTCCGTCATCTATCAACGCATGATCCTCAAATTCCGGCGAAAAGTCATGTTTTCCAACGAATTTCCACCGCGAAATGCTGCCTTTCAATCCGAAATTCCGACGATAGTAACAAAGATGATGTCGAGATTAGCCTAGGAAGCAGAGGAGAATTCTCGCACCATTACTTATTGTCGGAGTTAATTTTCTCCGATCGATGGTAATTAGGGATGACTAGAACCTTCCAGAAGCTCCGCTTGTTCTGGTTGCTTCGGTTTCTTCACAAGATGCGCCGGTGGAAAAGGTGGAGGAGATAGCGGCAAGGATTTACGACGCAACGGTGATAGGAGAACCATTGGTGGTGGGGAAGTGACAGAATTGAATTCCTTGAGTATATTACGTTCTCAGTGTTAATTAAATATAACCCAATTAGTATTGGGCCTAAGTTACAATATACAAGCCAAATCAACACACTATTATTTACATAGAACCCATAATATGGGCCTAACACAATCCTTCCTTAAGTTAAGGTTTATTTAGGAAAAAGTTAAGATTTTATAATTAAAAGTTAAGGTTTTGTAATTAAAAGTTAAAGTTTGGTGATCAAAAGTTAAGTGTTATGAGTAAAAAGTTAAGATTTTATCATCAAAATAAATTGAATATGACGTGCAAACTTAACGGAATCATCTAAATAACAATTTACTGAAATTCAAATAAATTGTATAGGATGCCTTAATCTCAATTATTGTTTTGGGTGTTTGGAATTTAACTTGTTTAACAATCAAAAGTTAAATCTACCTCATCAAAAGTTATGTTTTCTTTAACAAAAGTTAAAATTTTGTAATTAAAAGTTAAGGTTTTATAATCAAAAGTTAAGTGTTATTACTGAAAATTTAAGGTTTTATTATCAAAATAAATTGAATCCGACGTGCAAACTTAACAGAATCATTTAAATATCAATCTAATGAAATTCGAAGAAATTGTAGAGGATGCCTTAGTCTCAATTTTTTTTTTGGGTGTTTGGAATTTAACTTGTTTAATAATCAAAAGTTAAATGTACCTCATCAAAAGTTAAGATTTTGTAATCAAAATTTAAGGTTTAGCAAATAAAAGTTAAGGTTTCGTAAGCAAAAGTTAAGTGTTATGAATGAAAAGTTAAGGTCTTATAATCAAAATAAATTGAATACGACGTGCAAACTTAACGAAATCAAATAAATAAAAATCTACTAAAATTCAAAGAAATTGTATAGGATGCCTTAACCTCAATTATTGTTTTTGGGTGTTTGGAATTTAACTTGTTTAATAATCAAAAGTTAAATGTACATCATCAAAATTTAAGGTTTATTTAATAAAAGTTAAGATTTTGTAATTAAAATTAAGATTTAGCAATTGAAAATTAAGGTTCATTAGCAAAAGTTAAGATTTTTTAATTAAAAGTTAAGGTTTAGAAATTAAAAGTTAAGGTTTTGTGATTAATAGTTAAGTGGTATACGAAAAGTTAAGGTTTATGATCAAAAGTTATATTTTTTGTCTCCAAAATTAATGGTTCATTAACAAAATTCAAGTGTTTCATCTCTTTTTCTTTCTTTTCTTGCTTATTTATATTTTTATGCCAAATTCCAACTTTTTCCCTTCATCTTTTTAAAGTTAAGCCATTGTAGCTAAAAGCTAACATTTAGTTACTAAAAGTTAATTTTTTAGTAACTAAATGTTAAGTTTTTAGTAACTAAAAGTAAAGCCACTGAATCTAATTAAAAGTTAAGATTTAGTGACTAAAAGTTAAGCACTCGTAACTTTTAAGAGGTTTAATTTGATTTGTGCTAAGTGTTACTTTGATGGACTTGATGATATGCAGCTCATACTATTTGTTTACTACTGCTATTTTTCAGCAATGCGGTTAATCGTGCAATTGTAATTACATATCATGCAGATTTAGCCGTTGAGAATCTGTTAGTTTGAATTTAATTTCATTTAATTCTTCATGCATAATGAATTTGAGTATTCATCTGATTATTTTGAATGTCAATTTTGTTAGACGCTCGAGAGTGCGCCATTTGAGAGAGATGGGAAGATGAGTTGCGAGTGGGGGTATTGGTGATTATTCTTCGGTCCAGTGACGGAGCCAGGAATTGGGATTGGGGGTGCAAAATATATAAAATCAATAGCTTTAATAGTTAATATGTTGTTCTAAATGTTAAATGATAACCATTAATTGTTTACGATAGTATGTTAGCACTCCCCAATAATAATATCTATGATACCCCTAAAAGAAGTGTAACACTAAATTGTAGGCTTCTATCACGTTAGTTAACCAAGTTTTTGATGTTCAACGATTTGGTAATCGTATATTTAAAAACGGAGTCCAAACCTTTCTTTCAAAAAAAAATGGAGCCCAAATCTTCTCTCACCCTATTTATAAATTATTCGTGTGCCACTGTTTTTAAATGATTATTACTGTCACTATGATTTGATAATTTGGGAATTCGTAACAATCAACCAATAGGAATAGATGTCAGACAAATGGTACAAGAATTATGGGAATAGAGAAATTCTAGACTTTATAAAAGATGGCTTGAAAATATAAAAACACTTTACAAATAGTTAAAATACTATAAAAACAAAAATTTTAAAAACTAATAACAAGACTTATAATTGTGCAAATGTAGTACCTAAATCTTAATTCTTTCCAAAGAACAACAAGGTAAATATAGAAGAGTAGAAAGGGAGAAGAAAAAGTTACCCAAAGAAATTTATAGATGAAAGAAAAAAAAAAGACCATGAGAAGAAATTGTATTGTATAGCGTTATAGGCTGTAGCAGTGTAACTGTCTAGTAATAAAGATGAAAAAGAAGGATAAGTTGGTGACTGTAGGAATCGAACCCAAGCTCCCAGAATCAAAAGCAACCTTCCCATGCACGCGTACATTATCAGATTTACCACTGCGCCAACAATTTCGATATTCATGTAAAACTGCAAATATCTAATGTATCTTCTTGCAGATTATTGGGGGTACGCTACACTAACTCCATCGCGGCTTGGGTCTACACTATTTTTAGAGAGGACCCGGTCCACCCAAGAGTTTTTGAAAGAACAAGGCATCAACGAGATAAATAGAGTGGCCTAAAACTGCTATTTTCTCTCACATAGAGAGAATATCATATTTCTTATGAAATCATCAACATTTTATATTGGATTTTTTTGTAGTAATTTAGACTATACTCCTACCACTATAACATACCAAATGTTTAGATGTGTTAATTGAAATGAGGAACTTAAAAAGACCAATAAAAGAAGTGTTAAAAGGCTGGCCATTTTCAAAAGGTCTATAACTCTATATGAACCGATAAAAGAAAACACATACAATAATTCATGTGATTATTTCTTTATCTCAACATTATGCTGGTCTTGTAAGAGACTGCTTATTTTTAAATTTAAATTAGACAACAACGCAAGTCCAATATTAAGAAGAGAGCAAGCCATTTTCTGAATACAATGACCAGTTTAATACTACCTCCGTTTTTTTAATATGCACATTTCTCCATTTTGGGTTGTTTTTATTTAATTGGTACCAATCTACCTTTTGCCATAAATGGAAGGTTGGCTCACCTAATTATTACACTTCTCTCCTACTTTTTCTTTCCTTCTCTCTACCTTTTTCACTTTTTCCTTACTTTTACTAACCTTCTCTCTTACTTTTGCACTTTTTCCTTGGTCCTAGTGCAAAGCCTTAGGTGCATATTAAAAAAAACAGAGGGAGTATATTTTTTGACCTATTTATTCCATTTCGTAACTTGTTTAATCCATTCAATAGTCATAGTGTCTAAGTCATTCAGTGACTATTTTAATCCATTTAGTGACTAGTTTCGACAAGTTCTATGTTTTTATAAAAAAATTGATTGTTATAGTTCAAAACTAAAACTGAATTACAGATAAGATGAGAGAAGGAATGACTAGATTGATGCTAAATGCCTATGAATATTGTTGGGTTAGAGTAAGATGAAATGAGCTTGTTAATAGAATATGAGCTTTGAATTGTTTTATTTTAACATAAACTTAAACGATCTCTTTTAATAATTTGTGCATACAAAACCATAATTTTCGTTAATCTTTCCTGTCAACTATTATTTTATGTGTAAATAAACGGATTTATAAACAATATCCTTTTCTTATGGGTTCGTTTGGTGGATACATGTATATAACATGTATCATAATGCAACAACAAATTAAGGGATATTACTTTCTACCGTCCACCTACACTAATTCAATTTCCAATTTGTAGGATGCTCCGTAGGATGTAGATACTAGATAGTTACTAACCATTATTTGCTCCAAGAGGGCCCAAGCCTAAATCCAAGCCCAAACCCAATCCCAACCCCAAGCCCAAGCCCTTTTGAATCAGTTAAGGTCTTAAGGATCATTCGATTTGATTGTGTTTACCATTGTAATTCAAAATGAGTGGTATAAGGGTACTACTTTGACTTAATTCATCGAAAAAAGCTCATAAAATTATGATAAGTTTATAACTTTATATATGTTCCAATGGTTTTCTATCAAGTTTAGTTTATTAATTTTATCTCTTTAATAAAACTTGAAAAGGTTAGAAAAAAGTCGATCAAAAGAAAAAAAACAAAAGGAAAAAAATTGGATGAACCTAAATTGGCCAAATAGAGGAATTTGGAATTTCAGCCCAGCCTGAAATAGATTTTAGAATTTGGGCTTCAGGTCCACCTACCCTATCCGGCACAAATTTTGCAGATTTATATTAGAGCCGGATCATCGTGCTGAACTGAGCTAAGTCATATGTTGTGGCCCAGTCCACATTTGATAATGGACCAATGAATGAGGAGGCAAAGCTTTTATGCTAACACGAAAAGTTAGGTTGAAGAGTAACACCAAAGGGCCGAAGGGCCCACCTAGAATGTGTTTGGTTTGCGATTTTCTGGAAAACTACTTTTTTTTTTCACTTTACTTGCAAGATTTGCCATTTATGTCAAACTTTATGAAGTTCGGCCACATATGTATTAAAACTTGTATGATATATTGTTAGATTCATCGCATTTCAATGTATAGTTATAAGTACACAAATCAATTAGTTATATCAAAGCTAGTGTATATATGAAATTTATATATTTTTTTTCTAATATTAATTAGAGATATTAATGATCAAAGTAGAGCATGAGAATACGCAAACTTCAAGTGTTGTAATTTGGGAGGTGTATAAGGAACTAGATAAAGAAAACTTAATCTACGGTAGAGTTTTCGTTTGGAAAATGAATTTCCATGAGTAATCCCTTCCAATGAAAATGTTTTTGGTTCAAATAAGCACAGCCTTTGATCCACTAGCGCACTAGTCCGGCCAATTTATTGACCTCCAAATTCCAAATTACTGAGTAGTGACGAATCCAGAAAAATTATTTAGTAGGGTCAAAACGTAATTGTTAAATTTTATTAGGATCAGATGGTCAATTTTATAAGATAATTTTCAAAAACAAATAAATTTTTAAAAGGAAATTTTACAATTTACCAATTCAAGTGGAATCGAGTGACCACACCTATTATAATTTGCATCCGCCACAGTTGCCAAATAATAGGGAGTTCATGAGCAACCACAAAGCTCTTAGAGTGCATGATGGTGGAAGCACTGATCAGAGGGCCGCATGATGCAGGCCTCTAGATATGTGTAATTTGTGTACGACATGTCTTTTTATTACTTTTTATTGACTATTTTACGGCTTTGCTCATAAAGACTTTTTTTTTTATAGATTTTTCAATCACAGTTAATTCAATTCAATATAGCTCAATTCATCCCTAAAGGGCAAGACCATAATCTCTTCCAAACTCTAGTTTTGTTACTAATATTCTGGTTATTGACATATGCTTTCTAATGTATGAATTATGATTATGTTCCTTTGTGGACAATAGATAGTTCTTTCACATCAGCTCCTCTAAACAAATTTGCTTTACTTCTTTCAACTTGTTTGCTTCTATTTTCATAATCAAAGAAAATGTTAGATAATATTTCTTATTAGTAAATTATTATTATAAAATACCCGATTAATGTATAACTTTTAATACATACTCCTCATGTAGCTTCATGCCCAATTGTTTGAACCATTTGATTTGTTCATGGTAACTAAAAATATTTTTTTAATTAATTTATTTGTGTGTTTGGAAAAATAATTGATGCCTAGATTATAAATAAATTGACATGATCTCACTTGATTTTTTCCTTATATACTAATGGGAGTTTGCGACCTCATGTGGTGACTTTTGACGTAAAAAATAATTCAGAACAAACACTTAGTGTGTACTCCCTCCGTTTCTTTTTGTTTATCCCATTTACTGTAGGTTTTATATGCCAAAGAAGCTGATGTCATAGACATGTGGGTGGAGACAACAATTAAGGAATCCACTTATTTTATAGTTGTTGCGGTAATTAAAGTAGGTGAGAGAAAATTGTAAGGTACGTGTGAGATAAAAATAACGATAAAGTAGAGATAGATGAATAATATAATTTTTCCATAAGAAACGGACAAAAACGGAAAGTAGGAAAACAAGAAGAAACGGAAGGTTTATTATATTACTCCTATCGTTATTTATAATTTTTTTTATTTTCAAGAATTCAAATGTTAATTTGGTAAATCTTTGGTTAAAGGTTAAATTAGGCACCTTTTTTTTTTCTGGAATCAAACAAGCTTCAAAAATGTAAAATATATAAGAGTTTAAAGTGTTTTTTGTTGGTAGGGATGAGATCAAGACACTTGTTCTTTCTTCTTTAGCTACTTTTTTATATAATGACTATAGTGTGTTTTTATATATTGACAAAAAAAATTATGTTATCCTTTTAATCATTATCTTTTCTAAGTTATATATTCATAGTTAGATCAAACATTTAATTTTTTGACCTTTAAAAAAAGTTAAGATTTGCGGTGACTCTTCTTTATCAATTTGTTCAAATCCCTTACACGGTTTGGTTTCAAAAACTTGTAGGCGAGTTCTAGCTATTTTTTAAACCCTATGTGCCGACGATATAGCCCGAATAATGTATACAATGATAAAATCGAATTATTAATATAGTTATTTTGATATATGTATATCTATAAAAACCTAAATGTATCACCGTTAAATACTATTCCATTATGAATTGTAAAAAGATTATCAAATCAAGATTATCAAATCATGCAAATATATTCATTTGGAAGAAGCTAAGAAGTACAAAACAAAAAATCGAAAACTGAAAGAGGGCCAAAAATTTCGACATAAAAGATTCCAGCATTGCTCGATTTCAACATAAATGTGAAAAGAAAAGGTGACATTAGCATTTTGTCTCTCATTTCATTGTTTTGAATTTTCCTTTTCTAAGTTGTACATTAGACGTGAAGTATACGTATGTTTGCAGCAATGATTCTGCCGTACCTTAAGTCGTAGATCAGACTATCCTCCTCAATAGAATTTCGCATGGTATCGGATGGAGAAGTGCAAATGGTATCACACCTTGAAGTTTAGAGGTGAGCTTAATAGAATAACTCTATATCGATATTGAGGTGGTACGTAGGAAAATCATATTCAATAGCAAAAGGGTCATGAAGCTCATGTTGTTAAATTACAAAAAAAAAATTATTTTAAATTTTGATTCTTGGGTTCTAGTCGAAATTCGGTCGTTTACCCTTCAAATATTTCCATTTCTCATGGTTATTGGATCGGTCAATTCGGTTGATTTTATGATTTTAGTTGTTAATGTTAATGTTTTATCTTTTTTATGATTTGTGAGTAGTTATTACTTGGGAAAGGTTGAAGCTATTATGGTAATTTGGTAATTAGACTCTTAGCTTGTAAAGATAGATTTTCATCTCTCTCTATATATAATAGTACCAGGCAACCTAAACAGGTTAGCCAATCATTCTCATTAATCGTACATGGTATCACGAGTCTAGGTTAATTTTTTCTCTTCCGCTTATTATTTTTAGGGCTTTTATCCAAAACCCTAAACCCTAGCTTTGTTCTTCCCGCCGACATGTCACAATCACCGGCCACCTCTGCCGCTGCTCCGGCCACCGGCGCCACCAGTAGCACCACACCGCAGTCACGTCTGCCCCTCGTGTACCAGACATGAGCGTTCGCTGCCAACGCACCGCCCACCGAAGGCCTCTTAGCTGGCCAGGGAGGGTTCGCCTACTCCCCCGCCTTCACGACACCACACCTTGGTGTTTCGTCAGCCTTCAGCGGCGGACTGCAGGGCGCCTCTTTGTGGTCTCCAACACAGCCTTCCTTGCTCCATGACGCAACGAGCATCGGTTTGCACGCGAGTCCTACGACCATGAGGACTCCTTCACGGTTTTCGCCAGGGTTTGAACCCTCCTCGATTTTCCTGGCATATAGTCAGCCGTCCCTTCCCACCGCCGCATCACTCACTCATCATGACATCACTCGGGTTGTCTCTTAAATTATCTACTCCCGAAGATTATCTTATGTGGAAAACTCAGGTTACGTGTTTTCTTTCGACACATCAATTACTTGGTATTGTCGAAGGTACTATTCTGATTCCTCAGTCTACTTTACTTGATAATCTTGGTCGTTCTTTGCCTAATCCACAATTTTACGAGTATATGAGACTTGATCAACAAATTAAATTGTGGTTATATGCATCTATTTCCCGTGATGTTATGATGGATGTTCATGAATTGCATACTGCTGTGGAGATTTGGAATAGGTTACAGTCACGTTTCTTACAGGCTAGTATGGCTAGGTCTATGGAACTCAAAGGTCGTTTAAGTCATATAAAGAAACCTGAACAGCAGTCTATGGAGTCTTTTCTCCGTGAGATTAAAGTTATTGTTGATTCTTTAGCTGCTATTCAGTGTCCCGTTTCTCAATATGATCTTGTTCAGTATACCTTGACTTCTTTGGATAGGGATTGTGATTATGATCCTCTTGTAACCACTTTGTTGCAATTTCAATCTTCCTTGACATTTGATGATCTTCGCCCCAAACTTTCACAACATGAGCAACGTATTAAGGCTATATATATAATAGAGTCAGGCAACCTAAACAGGTTAGCCAATCATTCTCATTACTCGTACAGAAGCCATTAGTGAGCTCACAAGCCTTCAAATTGAACATTGGATTTTGGCTTGGGATAATTTTGGTTAATTGATTTTGGATTTTCATGAATGTTTGTGTGGTGGGCCATCATAGGAGCATAATTTTGCAAAATTAGTAGTATCCTTAATGAAAAATTGAAAGATGAAATACAAGGGTTGCTTCAAATCAATTAAGGCTTGAAGGACCATGAAAATAGGGACTCCCTAGTCTAGGGGACTTGCTTGCTTGTTCATGGTTTATCATTTACAGAAATGCCTGGTCGAATGCTTTAGCCATGAAAGTAGCTAGTTGGTAGGAGATTAGTCCAATCTAGGCATCTAGCTAGCTGGAAAGAGCGGTTAGAGTACCGTTGGATGAACTACAATTCCCCCAAATCGATCCCCATTGTTAATTTCCTATTTTGGTTGTTTGGTTATGAATGATATAATTGGTAAAGACTGCTTCCTAAACTCTTTATCTTTGTTTGTTTTTATTATTTTAATCCATAAATCTTACCCAAAAAAATTCAACCTAGCTTATCATAAGTTAATATTTCTCAGTGTCCGATACCCGTAATCTCTGTGGATACGATTCTTGCTTGCCCTTTCTACCCAGTTATTGAGACCAAACTAGGTTTTTACTTTTGGTAGGCTCAAGTTCGACGACGGCCTATCAAGATCATCATATCATATATACTCTCTCCGTTTTTATTTAATAGAGACCTTCTGACTTTTGTTACCTTTCACATTGTAGTCTTTGACTAACTTATGGTAGTTATACGTAAGAAAAAACATAGTCATGTGAGATTTTTTTTGATTCATCTTGATGTATAGAGTTATCCTATCAACTTTTTATAATTTTTACTCATGTGTAATTCGAGATATTCATATTCAAATATTTGCATTGGTATGCGTGAAAATTAGAAATGTCCCTATTAAATAAAAACAGAGGGAATACATTATTTAGAAGTTTATTGCGAAATGATGGTTTCTACATTACTTTCTGAATTTTCATGTTGAATCGTCTTGTGCTATTTATTGTCATTTCATGTTATTTTTTTGTTCAACGTTTCCTTGTGATTATACTATGAATGTGACCACCAATCGTAACAAAAGGAACCGAATTGATTACAATTTTTATTAGCAATAAAGAGGTAATGATCTACACATATACATGGTTACAAATTTACTACCTTTCCATATCTTATTGAGAAATAAGGCTAACCTTATCCAGCTAAATGTCATTTGAGAAGTAGTCACAAGGTCGTATATTATAAACACTTCATCTGTTATTATTCAATTGCAACATATGTATGAAAATACTCTCCCTATACTTGTACATATGCTTTTATATACTTGTATATACCTTTTACTGTTACAAATACTTAGCTAAATATTAGTTTGTCAGAAAAGCTGATGTATAAATGTAGAAACACTTTTTCATTTTGGTTGTATTATCATAATACCACTTAATGAGAGCTTCTAGATATTTGGTCTCTCTAAACTTCTCTCTCTAATTCCGACTTCCATCTTCTATATGGTATCAGAGCAGGTTGATTCTTGGTTTTGAATTTGTGAATTGATTTCACAAATTCATCTGAATCTTCAATCTTAATTGATTGATTGCAGTTTTTTTTCTAGGTTTAAGAATCTGCAATTTCTCGCCTACAATTCTTGATTGCTGCAGCGTGGCTTGTGGATTCGCCTTCTATTCTGGTAATTGATTCATTTGCAGCAATTAATTGCTTCAATTATCATCTTCATTTCCTTTGGAGTTCAAGTTGCTCAACAATGGCGGAAATGATGTATTAGTGTCTAGCAACAAAGATATCAGTGGATGTAATCTCAATGATCCATATTATATCTCTGGTTCTGATAATCCAGGTATTCCTTTAGTTTCTCCTCTATTTGATGGAAAAAATTGCGTCAAAAATAAGTTAGGTTTTCTGGATGGTTCAATTAAACATCCTAACTCTACTAATAAAGCTTTTCAATCTTGGAATCGTTGTAATTACTTGATTGTAAGTTGGCTAATTCATTCCATGACTAGTGAAATTGCGGATGATTTTTCCTATATCGAAAATGCTCAAGAATTCTGGATTGAGCTTAATGAACGATATAATCAATCTAATGGCCTTTTGTTTATCAACTAAAGAAGGAGATTGATGGTCTTATGCAAGAAAACTTAGCTATTACCACCTATTACGGCAAACTTAAGAGATTGTGGGATGAAATGCAAAGTATTAGATCTTTGCCTACATGTACATGTGGAGTATTGAAGAATTGTTCCTGCAATTACTTGAAGAGACTTGGAGATTTTGAGTATGAAGAAAAGCTCATGAAGTTTTTGTTGGGATTAAATAGCGGTTTTGATACTACCATCTCTAATATCCTCTCAATGGATCCTTTACCTTCCTTGAATCGAGCTTACTATCTTGTAACTCAAATTGGGAAACAAAAGAAGATAAATGGGCAGAATGATAGCTCACATGATGCTACTGCTCTTGCTGTTCAACGCTCTACCAAGACTCTGTCACATTCCTCTGGTAATGTTACTGGAAAGAAAGATTGGAAAAGAGAGACCATTGCAAAGGCAAAGGACATCACATCGAGTAATGTTTCAAGTTCATTGGGTACCCTGAGTGGTACACCTCCTTGAGGAACAACAAAGGTGGTTATAAGTCATCTGGGTTGAAACATGGTAGACTTGCTGCCCATGTTAATACTCAAGCTGAAGATAAGTCAGTGGTTTAAGATCCTCTCAGTGTTGATGTTAGTAATGAAGACTTTAATATGGATCCTATTATGTTCAATCTTCAATGTCGTTTACCAAGAGGTTCTCAAAACTATGAAGAACAACAAGTCTGCTTCAAGACAATCCGGTGTTGCTATCAATTGTGCAAGTACTCTTATTGCTTCTACTAATTTTGGTTTTTCTCCATCCGAGCATGGAAAATACTCTCCATGTTTCAGGATAATAACAAGGAAACGTCACAACAACACCACTCTCTTAGTTCCAAGCTTGGTCTTGTTTCCCAAGTCCAGCTTGAAGGGGTATGAAAATACTCTACATATACTTGTACATATGCTTTTATATACTTGTACATAACTTTTGGTATTCTGTTACAAATACTTAGCTAACTTTTAGTTAGTTAGAAAAACTGATATATAAATGTAGAAACACTTTTTCATTTTGTATGGATTTTATCACGACTCTATCGCACGCTATATAAATTGATGATACTAGAAATAGTGTCATGAAATTGTGAAGCATTGAAAAATACGATTAGGCAAAATGCGATTGCAATCATCTTCGAACAAAAAAGGCTATTTGGAGAATTGTTCATTGATAAACAAGAGAGCTTTCCACTAATTTGCTAATTTTACTTTTTGTGCGCCCTACCGGCCTACCCTTTTGCTTATCTTTTGTTCAATATCGAACAATTCTCCAAATAGCCCTTCTTTTCTTAGAACGAATGCAAGCACATAAAATTTCCTTCATAATATATTAAAACAATTCGGACAATCTTGATTAAAAGTAGTAACTTATTGTCAAAACTAGATTAAAAAAAACACTAGCTTGAAATCTTAAATCTAAATTAAATTCACAGCACGCTTGAATGCAATCCAAGAGAATTCCGCACATAGCATCAGGAGCAATCAACCTTAATTTTCTTCCTAGAATTTTGTTGGGCAGATTGACTGCTAATGATGTTATATCGTTTCACTGAAGCTTCAGTGTGCCGTCGACCGGATCCCTAAACCCCGACTACTGGAAACCGCCACCGAGTGCCGGAGCCCAATAATCAGCTCCGTTGTCACTCCCCACATGTAATGTGCACGACACTGGAACTAAGCATAACCCTCTACTCCTCAAGTCCTTTGGCTCTTCATATGAATCCTAACAATAACCAAATCAAGACAGGAATAAAATTAGATATTTTTATTTTAAACAGAATTATAGGGTTATTATTTATTGTGCAACTTAATTCATCAAAGAAAAATTCATGTGAAAATTGAATCAAGAAAAAATTAATTAGGGAGAAAAGTCACTCATGCACCTACGTAATTGTCTTCCATAATATTCAATGCAATATCAATTTAATGTTATTAGCAATTTTAAGTACGCACAATACACATTATTGTATTGCTCATTTGAGAATTGAGGGAGATGAATACATGATCCATATTAGTCCTCTCTTTTTTTTTTAAATTCTTAAATGCAATAAATTCATTGATTTTAATAATTTTTTTTTGTGATTTTTAAGTGAATATTGAATAATATAGAAACTGGATATACGAGTTACAACATCTATATTTTCACGGTTTCTAAATTACACCTTTCACCATTAATACATATTAGGATAAACCATAAAAAGTTGTTATCATAAAAGTTTATATCAAAACATAATAGTTAACGATATATTACTTAGTGAAAAAAGATTATCATCTTGAAATAATACCATCAAAGTTGATAAACTTTGATATAGAAAATTATAATTACAAACTTAATTATTCAGAAAAGATGAACAAGGTTATGATATTAAAGTTTCTTTTTTTCTAACAAATTCTTTTTACAGGACCAACTAGCTAGTTAAAGGAGTGTTACTATTCTAGTTTATTACTATAACTAGGAAAAGTGAATAAAAAAGGTAAATATAAGAACTAAAATTATAAAGTATACACATTTTCCCAAAAAAATAATTAATTATATTTTTAAAGGAAAAGGCTTTATTTTATTTTATTTTATTTTTGTGGGTGCTAAAAAAGGCAATGGTTACCTGATCAGGGCCTCCTTTTCTCTTTAAGCAATTGTCATTCAAGAGCTGTAGCAAAAGATATGAACATAAAGCATTAGCATCTTCTACACTAATCAGCTTTTTAATTAGAGTCAAATACAATTATAATACAAAAAGACTCTTCATCATCATGCTTCAATAAACACTACTTCACTTGCTTAATCTTTTTTATAATCTCAGAAAAGCTGCAATTTCTTTTTTGATCTTTTAGAAATAATCCAATTAGTTTCCCCCTTCCCTTAGTTTCCCTTTCCTTTTAATGCGTATTTTGAGGATTATGCTCCATGTAAATAAACTTTTCAAAACAATAGTATCTACGTGCTCTTGGTCGAAATCTCACTATATTATGAAGTTACGTTTCTTTTTGCATAATCTATACTTTTAAAAGCTCTAAAATGTGTTTCTCTCCGGTTATGTATGTGGTTCATGGAGTACATACACTACTCCCTATGCTTTTCAGATTACAAAATAATTTGCACATCCTTTTAAAATTACAAACAAACTGTTGATTAAAAGATTATTAACAAGTTGAAGGGAAGAAAAAGTGGCAGCTTTATTTTGAAAATTAATTTTACAAAAACATAAAGTTTGGTACATGCCCGTAAAAGGAGGGGTCATGGATCCAATAAAGCTTTTACCTGACCAGGGTCTTCAGGAAATATACACTTTCTCTCCCCTTGAATCTACAAATTAAAGTATGATCATATTATTAATTTCATTAATGTCTTCTTTTGAAAATGTACTCCTAATTTGTTTTGAATTCTGACATGGGATAGAGGGTTTTGCATGGGAGGAGTGAATGTTGACAAAAAAAAATAATAGGGAAACTCTCAAGCTTTAAAATCATAAACGAGATACTCTCACGTTTTGAAAATATTAAAGTTTGTAATAGATATATCATATACCTCTAACACATGTACCAATTGCAGTTAATTCCACAAAAGTTTAAGAGTTCACTAAATGTCTAACAATTAGGAAATTAATAGGGAGTACTATGCTTCATAATAGCCTTATTCGAGTTAAACTACATTTGACTAGATTTCCAGCGAAAAGAAACTAATAGGGAAAACAATTTACTACCTAAGAGTACTTTGGACATTTTTGCATTGTGTTAGTGGTGGCGTTAAGAAAGTAAGCATAGTCAATCAATACGGGAGTTTTAGAATTTTCTAGACTTTAGCAATTAAACTAATTAACGGACATCTTCCTAAACAAGTTTTGAACAAATTCCGCTATAATTCTATAAAACTTTGTCAATTAAACTAGTTAACAAACAAAAACCTATATAATCATTTAAAAGTAATAGTAGTTGTAAATATTGTTTTGCTTTGATTCTTACATGTTGAGGCTGCTTCTTGTTTCCTGCTCCATTGTTTAGGTATGGAAGGCTGAGAGCCTGCAGAAATCGAGGATAGAATTAACAGCATATACCCAAAAGAATGTTTAGAGAAATGTAACTCTTAATTTTTTAATGTATATTAATTAATATTGTTTAAAGTAATAACAAAAAGTTGGTTGAATCTTTTTCTCTCCTTACCTCAATTTGACTCTGAAGGAATCTAATGTAGCCAATGGCTTCTAACAAGACAGAAGCTGTGTCAGTCTGCAGAAAGAGCAAAGGAAAAGGGTTATATTCATGTCTTTTATGAGTATATAGAAATAATACTTTGATCATAAGAATAATATATTCATGTCTCTTAGGATTATAAAGAACCATGAAGTATGAGATAGTAAAGGTGTGATTCCTGCAAAGAGTATAGTTACAAAATGCACCAACTAAGTTCACAAAATAAAATTAGCTGATTAATTCAAATTTAGCCAAATAATCTTAATTCCTCAGTTAAATTTTAGAGGGGAAAGAAATAGAGAAATTAAGTTTAACTTAATATTAATTAAAAAGAGGAAAAAAATAAAAGAGACCAAACAAATTAAGAACGTTCATGTGTGGAAAGAACTACACTTTATTATTAAGATGCCTAGCTAAAAAGATGAACTACACACTTTAATTAAATACTAGGTAGCTTAATAAGCTTGCTAACCCAAAACCATCATGGTGCTTAATTACTAATCAATACTTGACTAATACAGATGATGTGTAATCAATAATCATATCTTACCTTTCCAAAAGGTGAGACAAGCTGATGAAGGGCAGTTATCCTATCTCCTAATTTCTCCTTCCTCACCTGATTTGAATAAAAGATATATCAAACAAGTTAAAATATTATAAACTATATGTTATTGGAACGACTAAGATAAATGGCTCACGAAGGCCAACCGGTACTTGGCTACTAACATGCAGGATACACCGGTATAAAGATTGGAATAAAACGTTGGAATTCGAGATGGTACTCCACTTAGATACCAACTTTTCCTCAAAATATGATACTACTCCATATGCTTAATATATATCATATCTTAATTATTTAATATATAAAATACCCAACCAAAATTTAATAATTTTTTTTTACATTTGGCTAAAAAAGAAAAAGAAATAGACTTGGATAACATGTACCTGCATGCTATATCTTCATCTATGGAGGAGAATAGAGATGAAAGATAGAAAGGGTTAAGAAAGAAAGAATAATCAATCTTGAGAGAAATAGACATATGAGAAAGACAAGAAATGTTACACAAAGTAGGTATGTATTTCCATGTGTTTTTGTGCCTTTATGCTTGTGTTTTTGTGAGGAAGAAAAGATTTGGAGGGAGAGAATTAATGAAAATTCTTACTAATTTGTGTCATAGATTTTACCTTGAAGGTTGTAGATTGTGTTGTAGGAGCTTGAACCTTGGCTTTCTTTGCTACCCCACCCGCAGATGTGCTGTTACACTATAAACACATACGGACACAAAAATAGACGACTGTTATTCGCAGCCTTGAAATATAATGTATACTTTTTTCAAAAAAAGAAGGTGGGATGATAGATCCCTAGTCTGTGCTATAGACAAAATCACTAGTTTAATTGTATGTAAAAACTAAACTATAATTAAGATTATGGTAGTTTAATTTATGGAGTACTAATAATAATAAAATCCATAAAAAATGATTAGGAATTTAAGAAAAATGAGCATTAATTTTGAAAATTGTTACCTCGGACGAGCGATCCGGGGCAGGAGGAGGATGTATTGAGTGAAGATTATCACTAGAAATAGAGGAAGAGAAATCCAACAAGTTGTTGCTACTACTATAAGAGGTAACACAAGATTGAGGTGAAGAAACTGGAATATTGAGTTGAGGATGATGATGATGAGACCAGTTTGTTGCAGCTAGTTGAAATTCTTGATCATGAGTAGTAGTAGTACTACTATAAACATTATTGTTATTATTATAACTATTTACTGAGCCTTCTTGCTTCACATCTACAATATGAGGATGATGATGATGAGAAGCTTGTTGTTGAAGCACTACTTGTTCCTCCCAATTAGTTTCCATCTTTTTTGCTTCTTCTCCTAAGAACACTCCTCCCCTACATATAAACTTCACTCAATTAGAAAGAGAAAATCTTCATTAAATATGAGTGAAACCCAAATCTATGAAGGCTAGATCGGATCTAGAGAGAGTTTATTAAGAAGGAAGTAGCAAACAATGTGTAAATAAATCACCTAATTATACCCTAACTAATTATAAAAAGAAACCTAAGGAATTATACAATTATCTAGAAACATGCATAGCTAATTATCCCTCCCAACCACCCCCAAAAGGAGAAGAGAAATCATTAGGGTACTATTTGTGTGCTTAGGTGCGTGCGCGCGCCTAAAATGATAATAGATAGATAGACAGATAGATGGAGATTTACAAGAGGAGTTGGCTCCAAGACTCAGGAAGTTGTTGATGTTGCTCTTGGTGGTTATCATCAAGCCAAGAAGAAGAAGAAGCTGGTGTAGGCAAATTCATATTATATTGAGCTTGGTAAACATTATTGTTGTTAATATTATTATTAAGAGGTGGAGCCAAGAAATTGGTAGTTGAAGAAGAAGGTGATGAAAGCAAGTTTTGTTGTTGTTGTTGATGTTGATGATGATGATGATGAGATGACATTATGGGCGGCCTCATCAAGTTGTTTATGTTCGGCCACCAGCTCGGGTTTCCGGCCGCCATCATTTGTTGCACCGGAGAGTTTTGTAACACACCCCTATTCATCTTCTTTTTCTTCTTTCTCTTGTTTCTTGTTTCTCCTTTCTCTCTTTTCTTAACTTAGCTTTTTTTTCTTTCTTGAAGGTCCAAGGGAGGGCTTTTGTAGAAACTTTTCAAGGGGATTTTGCTTTGATATAGCTTAATATAAGTAGTAGAAGAAAAAAAAAGCTAGAGAGGGAGCAAAGCCCAAGGCATGAGTGTTGTATTTTGAATCATGGAGGTTTCAATATCTTTCTCTTTGCTTCTTGTGTTTCTTTTATCTTTCTTACCCTTTGAGCTTTCCTCTTTCTTTCTTCACTCACTTATATTTTTATTTATTTTGGACTTGGGGTGGTGGCTAGCTTAGCTTAGTCTCTTATTGCTTTTATTTTTATTTTTGTGTTTTTCACTTTTTGGCTTTTGCTTTATCTCAAAGTGGGGTTAGAAAAAGAGAGAGGAATTTGTAATGAAATACGATCAAAAAGGACATGAATAAAGGAAGGGAAAAAGAAAATTAAGGGAAGACTTGGAGATAATTATTGAGGGTAAAGATGGCGAGGTAATTTATAAGCCTCTATTTTCTATAGATTTGTGATTTATAAGGTATATATTGGAATTATGGAAATTGTAAAATGGTATGAAGATGAGTATCAATTACAAGGGTTTTGAGTACTAATAATTGATTTTAAAAAGTAATTAGGCCTATAATTTCCAACATGTGATGTTTTCATAGAAGCCACTACTTACTCGAGGGTGTTCGAGCACATAAGGAAATGGTACACCAATTCAAAACATCTCAAATAGAGATATAATACAATCTTGGTCATTGATATCTATGTATACATCTTTAAAAATTATGAAAAAATGATGTTTTCATACATTAAAGCAAATCGAATAATATATTCTATTTGAAGATAGAACAAAAAATACCTTGTACGTAGTTTTAAATGATAAGTTGTTCTTTAATTATCAACTGTATTTTATTAAAAAGGTATATGTGATGGAGTTAATGAGGGCATTATTTTATTTAGATGTGAAAGCTACTAGTGGGTCATGGTTAAAAAGTCAAAAGAATAAAGTAGTAGTGGGCCGTTCAAAAATAGAAGTATATAAAATTTTCTGGGAGGGATGAAAAAGGAAAAGTGTATAGAGATTTTTGGGACGAATGGAGTATGTGAAAATAATATAGAATGTAATACATAATAAGATATATTTATTAAAGAAAATAACTTTATAATAATTTTCTGTAAAAATGGATTATGGAAAAGAATATGAAAAGGATACTAACAAAATACTCTGTAGTAGGGACATTTTGCCATTTAGGGGTATTTTTATTTAATGGGGACACTTTTACCTTTTACTATAAATAGTAGGTTGGTCCACTTAATTATTACACTTCTCTCATACTTTTTCTCTCCTTCTCTTCTACTTTTTTCACTTTTTCGATCCTTCTATCTTACTTTTCCTCAATTTTCTTAGTCCGCGCGAAAAAAGCAAACGTCCCTCTCAAAAAAACGAAGGGAGTATATATTATTTTGAAAAATATGACATGGTATTTATGTAGATTGCTTATATATATGTATGTATATATAATCAATAAAATATATTTTTGTTCCAAAGCTTTTTCATCAAGTTTAAGATTTTTACAAAATTCTATACAACAAGTAAATGTACAATTTCTTTGGATAAATGGGCCTGGCTAGTTTATTAGATGTGTCAATATTTATTTTTCTTTTAGTAGATAATGTAATTGATATTCTTTTTTTACTTGATACCTTTAATGAAAATATCGGAATACTATTGTGTAACAAATTTCATGTAAATAATATCTTCTATATTACAGCATTCACCAATTTTTACATATTATCTTAGTACATTTTTTTAATATATAACACAACCTTTATCCATTAAAATAAGAATATAGATACACGGAATAAATCAAAAAATTTGTGCATTTTGCTCGGGCTAACCTAGTTCATAGTATGCTTGTAAAATGTTGTAGTTAAACTCTTAGTTTCCATAAAAGCGTCCTTTTTCTTGATAAAATAAGCAATTATAGATCTATAGTGTACTAGGGTAACAACTAATAAGATAGATCTCTTTCTTCTACTTTGAGGTTGTGGGTTGGAACTTTCACATTGACAATGCTTCTTTTAGGCGTTGTTCACTTCAACTTATATTTACTTAACTGAATTTATTTTTACTGTATTGTACTCATTCGTACTACTAAACCGACCTTCGTTTTACTGATCTTAACTTATTTGTACTAAATCAAACCTTTTTTTACCGACTCTATTGTTTCTTCTTTGTACTTACCGACTATTAGTGAACTAAACTTATGTTTATAGGCCCTGTTCAGTTTTCCTTAATTTTGCTAATTTGAACTTAATTTTACTGAATTGAACTTATTTTTGTTGAACAAAACTTATTTTACTGAATAGAGCTGATTATTATTGATTTATTTTGTTTTATCTTCTTTGCACTACTGATTTTTATTGAATAGAACTTATTTTTGTATATCTAACGACTAACTGAACTTAGAAGTTGATATAGATGGTTTTACTAAATAATAAGATTAAGACAATTTTAGATAACACCCTCTGTTAACTATGCAGGGCCGGTTTTGAGGGTAGGCCTCGAGTGCGACCGCCTAGGGCCCAACTTTTCAAGGGGCCCAAGTTAGAAAATACGTCATATAGTAAAAATAAATTGCTCCTGCGCGGGGATATCCCGTGAGTGCCGAAGAAGAAAAGAAGAACGATAATATTTAGGGACCTTTATTACTTTCTTTTTCCTAAACTTTCACTTCCTAATTCTATTTTATTTTGCCAAAATCATGAACTTTTCCGGATATTCCCAATAATCCCACCTTTAATTCAAATGGAAAACATTATTTTCCCCAAAAGGTCCAACAATTATTAGCAAATTTTTGTCCAATATACCCATTGAATAGCGATAAAGAATTATCATCTATAATTTGTACTTTACCACACTCCAATTCATATGAGTTTCAATCATCTAAAACTAAAAAAAAATATTCTCATCAAGGAGCTTTGAAAATTAATTGAAAAACTATTATCTACACTGATCAGTAAGTCTTGGGATAATTAAGACCAAAAGGTTTTGGTTTAAAGTAAAAAGGTTTTACCTCATAATCTTATAATGGTTGAGGTTTATACTCAAAAGCATAAGTATTAAAATTTAAAACATTGAACCTTTGAGTTTAAACCTTTTAAGTTAAACATCATATTGTCTAACAATGTACTCATGGATAGACTGTCAAACATAAGCCTCTGTATAAATTTTTATATTTGATTTCTTCTTAATTTTATTTTTAAATGTCACTGTTTCGTAATATCTTTACACATTTTATTAATTTTTTTCTAATATTTTTATTTATTTGAACAATTTTTTTCCTTTCCAAATTCTTATTTTTCATATGGGTGTTTGGGTATTTTTCATGGATATATATAGTTTCCTCTTTTTGGTGATAAATGATGACCTTGCCATGGGAAAGACTTTTAGATTATCAGCAAATGATGATGGAGTTCAATACTTATGCAATTCTTGTAAGAAGAAGGAGTTATTAAAGAAATGAACTAAAGCGTACTAATACTATTATATTTCTATAAGACAAATAATGTATTTTGTTTTTGCATAGTTTTGAGTCACAACTTCAAAAATTAATATCTAAAATCATATATATGAAAAAAAAATCTATATTTTTGAGGGCCCATTTTTTGTTTTGTGCCTAGGGCTCAAAAAATGTCAGGAACGGCACTGTAACTATGCCGCAATCTTCCATTCACATTCACATAGAGGATAATGAAATTAAGAATGTGAACTCTTTCAAAGGGAGTCAAAATCTTTGGTCATGGATGAGTATCACTCTAAAGTCTTTAGCTCTTGAGATGACAAAAGCGAATGATACAATTTCCAAGAGGCACTTCTGTTTGTTTTAACTGTATAACCTCCGCTGATACAGGCTACCATACAAAGTCCCCATTCTACTTGGTACTAACATTAATCTAGAGAAAAGACTAAAGTGTCCTCTTTTACTATAGCTTTAAGCCTTTAATCAATGGCTTACAAGGTCAATGTTGTCCTTCCAATATAATGCATCAAAATTTTCCGTCTTTATTTCCAAATTCTCATTTTCAAACTTTTGACTTCTTTTTTTCTTGGAGATAGACATATTTTTGTAAGAAGAAGTGGTCCGAACTCCATTCGGGTTCTAACGGATCATACTTAAGAGTAGTGGAAAAGGGGAAGGAGAAACCCTACTCTTAAAGTGCCCTTAGTGGGGATTAAACCCCCAACCTTGAGTTGGAAAGGTGCTCTCCTTACCACTAGACCAAGTAGTAGACATGGATCCTCTTAAATTTGGTAAAACTGGCCTAATCAACTATCTGAATAATACTCGAGAATGGAGACTCGAAATTAATTCAATCTCAACCAGAACCGACTTGAACCGGGTAGACGTTGACTTCATCTGACTTGAATCAAATCGAACTATAATTCCTCACTGGAAATAAACCAAATTTAATTATGATTATTTGATACATTTGTTAAATTCATTTATATCATCTCACATCGAATCAAAGTATTTTATTTTAATTCACATATTGACTTGATCCGAGACAAAATCGACTCTAACTGGCCTACTCCAGAGCTAGCCTATGCCAGAACCCACCCGACCATAATCAAACTTGAAAAGACTCGTACCTAAATAACATGTACACAACCTAAATGACTAGATTGCCACCTCTAGGTCCTGCTTAATTTGTTGTTCCCTAAAGCCTAATATTGTATCAGTATATGATAGTAGAGGTTTAGGTTAACTAAGGAAAACAAACTAATCCTCCCTTTTTACTCTCTCTTGGCCACCCACCCATAAGTCCAAGATGGGTTTTTATTTCCTTTTAATTAGTGCTATAATGTGTGACTTACTATACGTCATTTATTCTCTAACAAGTATATATGAATAATTACTTAGATCCTGTTCTTTTGGCCTGCAAAAAAATGAACTGAACTGAAATTAATGAGACTAAACTGAACTGAACTTAACTTAACTTAACTGAACTTAACTTATTTTGTAATAATACAATATAGAAATAATAATAATAATAATATTAATAATAGTTGTAATAATACTTATTATTATTATTGTTAATAGTAATAATAATGATAATAATAATACTTAATAATACTTAATAATAATATAATAATAATAATATTTATAATAATAATAATAATACAAATAATAATATCAATAATACTAATAATAATTAGTATTAATAAAAAATATAATATTAATATTAATGATAATAATTTTAATATTAATAATAATTGAAAATGATAATATTTGTAACGATAAAAGTGTTAATAATAAGTTGAAATTGAACTGAACTGAAATTAATTGAACTGAAATTAATTGAACTGAACTGAAATTAATTTAAGTGCTTTGCTGGCCAAAAGAACAGGGCCTTATTAGCTCCATAAATATATTCATATATAAATTTAATAATTGTCGGAAATTGTGTGGGACATATTCTTTCATCCCCATCCAATATTTTAACAGCTACTAATGTACGCAATCCTAGTGATCTCTTGATATAGTCATAGAAGCCAAATTTTACGAAACGAAGCTTTTCACTTCCTGAAGTCGTCACCCTCCTGCCTTCACAATGGTTTTCTCTTTGTTAAGGTGATGCAAATACGATCTCATAATTGGAGGTGATAATCTTGTGGTTATATAAATACCGTTCAAGACATATGGCAATTACTGCGTATCCCATCTCATTATTAGTAATGTGTGAAGTATTAATTTTTCTTATTATATCTTGGTCTACTTAATTATAAATATCGTTCAAGACGTATGACAATTACTGGCATATCCCATCTCATTAATGTGTGAAGTGTTAATTTTTCTTACTATATCTTGGTCTACTTAACACACGTTCACAAAAAGGCTAAGTAAATTGTCGACAAAATTTTGAAAATTATTAGAGATATAATATATGATGCTATCGTCCGTCTATTCTAATACTCTTTTCTTTTTGTTTGTCCTACTTTTCATTTTTATTCATTTCTTTTTGTTTGTCCTACTTATTCATCTTTTCATATATGGGAAAATTATATTACCCATCTACCCTATTTTATCACTTTTTGGTCTCACATGTACTTTACAATTTTTATTACCTACTTTAATCACCACATTTATAAAATATTAATTATTTTTTCCACCCATATGCCTATAACATCAGCTTTGTTGACATTTGAACCTACTGTAAATAAGACGAATAAAAAGAAACGAAGAGAGTATATCTCTAAGAAAAATCAATTATTTTTTTCTTTGAAAAGATGAATCGCCTAAACCCCTCTTATATCACTAGAATCTCGTGATAAATATCACAAGAAGTACTTCCTCCGTTTCGCAATACTCGCAACATAAGAATAGTAGCCATTATTCATGAACCAATCTTATGTTATATTTTTTTACAAGTGTATAAGAAAAAACATAGTCAAGTGGGGTCTTATTTGATTCGTCTTAATGCATACTATCATAATATCAACTTTTTATAATTTTTACTTATCAATAATTAGATATATTAAGGTTCAAAGTATTGCATTGGATAGTGTGCAAACAAGAAACGTTGCGAGTATTGCGAAACGGAGGAAGTATAAGTTAACAAATCATAAAGAATACTAATAAAATCATTCCCCTCGTATTATAGTTATCGGTTGATTGTACCAACACGACATATATTCCTTTGGAAGGAATTATCGGTGTAATTACATAATTAACAGGAAAACAAACCAACATACAAACAAAAATCTTAAATCACGAGCCTACTTTGCCTCTGAAGAGTGAGCACAGTATTATGGAATAATAATTAGTATAATAATACTGCATTTGATGACTTAATCAAGGTGTAAAATACATACATACAGGGGATGGGTCTCATGATCCGTACTGCCAAAATCTTTGTCGGGGACGCTGTGTCGTTTTTAATACAAGCAATTTTGATTATTTATTATTCTATTTACTCTGTCTCTCTCATACTTTTGTAATTTATGAGCCCTATTTTTGGCACTTTCCCTATGCCCTACCAAAAGACAAACACTACTCTCTTGTCCTCATTCCCTTTTCTATATTCTCTCCTCTAAATTACTCTAATTATTTTACTCTTGTCCAGCATTTGTCAATTTATTTTCAGTCTTTATAAAAAAATTAAGTTTTGGATAAGTTCGAATACGCTAAGATAAGTTTAGTTAGATAAAGTCGAGCCATATAAATTTTGACCCTATTACAAAAAAGGTTTGATTAAGTTCAAATAAGTTCTATTAAGTTAAGATAATTTCCAAAAGTTTCCGATAAATTCAAATACTTCCTTTGTATCAGAATGATTGCAACTTTTGCCATTTTAGGCTGTAACATAAAGATTGCAACATTTTACTTCTTTCCTATTTTAGTATGTTTTTTTGTATGAAATGACTAAAATACCCCCATTTAAGAAAACTAAAATCTGTTTATATCACCATTAAAATATCATTAATATCTAATCAAATATCATTTAACCTAATAACTCTAACCTAATTCTAACCCAATTAATCAACCATCCATCTTCAACAATGCATCAAACCCTAACCCCTTCTTGACCACCACCATCATTTCCTTCAACCACCACAATTTCCTTCAACCACCGCCATCTCCACCATTTTCTCCAACCACCGACCACTATTGCTCACCATTTCACCGCCACCATCTTCGTCACCCCCTTCTTCACCAAAATCGAATGTTATGGGTTCCAATCCACCGCATCGAATGTCACATTTTTAGGGTTCGAATATCTAGGTTTCACCACAATCGTGCTTTGTTCGTCGATTTTTTTGGGTAGTTGTTCGTTGTTGATGGGAAATCGATTTGGTAGGGCTTTAGGGTTGTGAAATCGAAATTTTGGTTGGGGTGTTCAAGTTGGGGTTCGAAATTTGGGGGAGGGGGTTTCGAATTTGGGTTGGGGGTTCGAAATTTGTGTTGGGAGGGGAGTTCGAAATCTGGGTTTGGGGGGTTTTTGGGTTTGGAGGATGGCGCGGTGGTGGGTGTCGAAGAAGGTGGTTGACGCGGAGGTGGGTGTGGAAGAAGGTGGTTGGCGCGGTGGTGGGTGTCAAAGAAGGTGGTTGGGACGGTGGTGGGTGTGGAAGGAGGTGGTTGGTACGGAGGCCATAGTTGTTATTGGTGGTTGGCGTGGTGGTTAGACTAGAAAGTGGTGGTCAACGTGGTGGTTGAAGTTGAAGGTGGTGGTTGGCATGGAACCTCACTAATCTCACTTTTCTCCCTCCTTAAGAACTTAATTATCTATCTAATTTGTCATTTAGAAATTCTGCCTAGGAGTTTGTGTCACCCCTAATTGTTGCAATCATTCTGATACGGAGGAAGTAAGTAAGTTCAGATAAACTAAAATAAGTTGAAAAGAAGATACCCTTCTTCCTTACCAAATTAGCTAACATATACTCTTTTGGTTTTTTAAATAATCTACACACTTTACTTTGAAGGAAAATCAAGGTCGAAATACAAAAGAGAGAGATAGAGAATGTAAAAGGTGGAGACAAAAAGGAAAAAAGTGAGAATCTCTTTGAGGTGATTATTATATTAAAAAGTGAAGCATATATGTGGAAAAAGATGAAATAGATAGGACATGTTACCGAAAGTAGTGATTAAAATCCTCATAGTAGGACTTGAAAAACTCTCATAAAGAGAGACTAATTTATTCAATAAAACAAGAAAATAAACTGAAAACTGAAAACTGAAAACAAGAGAGGAAAAAGGGCTTACTGTGGATAAAAAAAACAATTGCAGGCCCTCATAGATGAGGTGGGGAAAAGAGGAGGGGCTGACAAGAAAGAATAGGAGAAATCAGGGTTTTAGTATAGAATTTGATTTCTTATTTAAAAAACAAAGCTTGAGCTTGAATTTATAGTTTGATAAAAACAAAGCAAAATCAAACTCATTGAAGTTCGACTCGAAAGCTCGTGAGCTCGTTAACTGAAGAAAAATAATGCATATTTGTGATTGTTATGCATCTTTCTATACCAAAACCTAAAATATTGATTAAGTGACAAACAAAAGGGAACATTTGACATAATTATCCAAGCAAAATACTAATATTCATTGATTTTAACATTTTTAATATGTTATTGTGCTTATTGTTGGAATATACTCTATCACTTTTTAATACTTTATCACTTTTTATCGAGTCAAAGCTCGAATGTCGAATTGAACTTAAAGAATTCTTATCAAGTCAAGCTCGAGTAGAGTTCATGCTCAAATTCGAATCTGTAAAATTAACAAAACCAAACTGAGCCATGTAAAGTTCGGCACAACTCGGTTCATTTCACCCCTAATTAGAGTTTTTCTTTTCCTTTTTCTGAAACTTTACAGTTGGTTTTTCCTTTTACCTTTGTTGTCAACGAAACTTTACAATTGTTTTATTAACAAGTCTGCGTAGCAAATAAGTTAAGAAAATTACAATAGTATAGAAATCCCAATCCATGTCATCATCATTAATTCTCAGAAAATCTCCACTTGACTTTGCAAAGTCTAGGGGAATCCCAGAATTTCTCTGTGTTTGATGACTTAAAATTGGTAATTCAAGCTATTGACTTTAATTTGTGAAAAAAAAAATCAAATTTAGATTTTCATTGTTATGCATAAGACTATAAGAGTGCGCAAACTTGAGCTGACAACAGATCAAAATTTATTTAAAGAAATGGTCTAATATTATATTATTATTAGACCAACTTAACCCATCACTTTATTCAACAAGCCCATCACTTTAGTAAAAAAGATGCTTTATTTTATTCTTTTTATTGGGTTTGAGCCATTGCCTAATTTTAAATTAAAATTAGACGGTCTTTTATAAGACCAACTCAACAACACATAGATTGGGCTTGCCCTTGTATCACATATTCGCATTGATCACATATGATTACTTATTACTAGATCTATTATATTACTAACTGAGAATCATTATTATATCTTTTTTGGTTAATCAATGAGAGGATGATGAGAATCACTTATGTTATACTGTAAACTATAAAGCAGTAAAGCACCACAACCACCTTCCAACCCTAAAATCGAGCGTTAAAATCTCGTGTGCAATGAATAAAATTGAAGTTTCCTCTTTAGTCTTTACCCTTATGCTCTCACTTTACTTACGCAAATAAATAAAATAATTTTGGGTAATGATATATACAACCCTAGGGATATATATAAGCATACCTAAAATAGTATTATGTTGGGAATTTATGCCAAAATCACGCGAGAATCGGTGTTATTAATGCTTGTAAATTACTTAAATTTCCTTATTTATATTTTTATATACAACCCTAAGGTTTGTATTTATCATTTTCCAATGATTTACGCTAAAATTCTTTCTATTTTAATCTGAATGTTCTAAAAGACCAATTTAATTTGGTAGCGCTTGATCGAACACCACAAGTTATATCAATAGATGACAATCACATACCATCAATTGTTTATTTCCGCTAATATGCTGGTATTTTTTTTTTTTGGTTTTATTGCCTATAAAAATCACAAATGTCAATGAGTAATTGGTACATATATTGGTACACCTACAACCCTCCTTATGTGCTTTTGTCATCTTAATTCATCTAAAATTAACTTATTAGACCTGATTGAAACTAATTACCCCTTATTTTCCCTTATTTTCACAACTACTAGGACATAATCAAGCCTGAAACTTAGAATTTTAATGTGAAGAAAATAAATCCTAAAAGTGAGTCGGCAAGTCTTAAAAGTCAAATATTAGTACTTAAAAATGAAGTACTACTAGAAGCTAAAAAGTAAAAACGCATAGCCTAAATATAAATCGAATTCCTAAATCCGTAAAAACCTTAAAAAATTGAGATTTTAATGTCTAGATATGGACAAATCAGATTTTATTTAAAGAAACAAAGAGTTTGCAAGAGAAAGTTCTATGAAGAAAATATTCTTCGTACTAATAAGAACTAGAATATCTTGACCACACAAATTATGACTTTAATCTTTTATTGTAAAGCAAAATCTAAAGAACGTTTCGTGGTGTTGGATAATGTAGCTAAAATTGGAAATATTAAACTAATATAAACAATAATTATATCGACTAATTAGTTATTTTGACATATATTCCAAAGTTAATACCATTTTCAGAAATATATTGAATGTTAATAAATGGCTCGAGAACGTTTGTTAGCCTGATCCTTATTATAATACGATAAACAATTCCTTGAAAACCTCTTAATATATTATCCAATTTAAATTTCTCTACAAACTTATCCTTCAATTTGGTGTGACCTTTTATGAAAAGTACATAGATTTTTTTTTTTAAGAAACTACTCATTTGAAATAAATTAAGCTATTAATTTTCAAATTGCAATAACTTTTATGATTATAGTAAAACTTTTCTTCAATTGATTTTATGAAAACGTTGAAATCAAAATTTCCAAGAGTACATAACTTGTAATCAATAACTATTGACTCCAAACAACTTTTTCTTAGAAGAATATTCTAGTCAATAAATTATGAGGAGCATATCTTAGTAAAAGTATACTTTAAGATTATCTATCATTTTCAATATACAAAAGATAATCAAACTTCTTTCAAAATTACAAGATCAACTAAAATACCAATCCTTATGGACCCACACCTCAACATCATGCTTCCTCCTTCTAATCTACTACTCTATTTATTTTGTCTTCTTATTACATATATAAATTTGATTAAGTAGGAGAAAAGCTCCCACTTTATTTTCTGTTCCTCTCCCACTCAAGTATTTGCTATACAAATCTTTAAATTGGTTATATTATAATATAAAAAAGCTTGATTAGCCTTTTCTTTAAAATTATTGCGACTTCGTCTCCATGTGCAAAAAGAGGTTAGGGATTAAATACAAGAAATAAAGAAGTCAAAGGAAAGAGACTACAATATACATCCCACTTCGCCATCCATAACATATAAGTGGGATATCATAGGATTATATTTTAAAAAGCTCTTCACATAATTAAATTTTATCCGTTTCTTTAGTTGTAACATTTTTGTTATGTTGTTGAAATTTTATAGTGATGCAAAGGTCGTAGGAGGTAAACACGTTTTCACTTATATGACGAGAAAGTAAAAAGTGAAATGTTATATATCGAAGCAATAAAGAGGTTTTTCCATAATTAGATTTTGAAGTCTTTAGTTATGGTATCGTATGATCCTTCATCTTACTCTTACCTATAAAAAAGAGTATTAAAGTCTTTCTACTAGTATTTGGAGTACTATCACATATAGTGAGATAGAATAAGGAAAAAAAACCACCTCTAATGAGTAAATAGCGGGTAAAAGCTCCTCCCAATTACACTAATGACATGTTTGATGTTAATTAACGGTGGTAATGATATGAAATTTATATGTTATTTTGTGTAGGAATTATCATGTCAATATCCACGATAATATTTGTGCATTGTCAAATTTGTGATTTTCTTCATAAAACTTTAGCACCATTTATTATCTCAAAAAATAAAGCTCGTATAAAGTGATAATGAAAATGCATGAAGAAAATCACTTGTTTAAAAATATAAAGGTAATAATTAGGGGGATTTTTACTTATAATTACACATAATTTTATTATTATTAACGTTATCAAATACCACTTATCAAATGAGTCGTTGGCATGCAAATATTACTTGGTAGATAAGAAGTACTTCCTCCGTAACAAAATGAACGCAACAAGTTACTTTGCACTCATTTTAAGGAAGCGATTCAATGGTGTAAACAAGCAAATTAGCCAAACCCATTTTAAGACTAGTATTCTATAATCTCATTATTACTTGTGTTAAAATTATTTTGCCTAATTTGCTAGTTTATACCATTAAATCTCTTCATTAAAAAGCGTACAAAATGACTTGTTGCAAACATTATGTTACGGAGGAAGTATATGAAAGGAAAGGTTAGTTGGTAGGACCATAAGAGTGTCAATGCACATAGTTGGCGGGAATGAAAAGTCACATGCTTTGATCGCGTGACTGACATTAACAAATCTGAGAATGAGATGTGTTTTATCATTTATGCTCATGCTTCCTTCCAAATTGCATTATGCCGAACCGTTACGTTTGAGCCTCTGAAATCTGAATCATGCACGACATTCGATTGCCATGTTTATTCAATTATTATGACTGCCAAATAAGTCTTGTTAGGTTATATTCATTTTTGGGTTGATCATAAAATAAATGAAAATCTCTACACTTGAGATTTGAGAACGAGTTGAAAAGCTTAATCCTAATCCAAACGGCTTAATTACATGTATAATATATTGGGTTATACTGTAATTATGAGTTAAAATAAATGAACAATACCACTTTAAAAAATGTGTTTGGCTAGAGTTGTTTTAAATAATTATGATCTAATTCTAGAACTTTTATATTTTTGGCCAAATTTTATAAATATAATTACAGGACATCTCAACATAATTGGGTTGAATGAATCAAATCAAGTCAAGTTTACCAGTGAAAATATCAACTCTAATTAACTAATATCACTTGTTTACTAATAGTAATTATGGACTTGAAATCTGAACTCTAGCCAAATGTTTTTTATTCCGAGTTAGATTGGGTGATTACAAGGTCGAGTCAACTTTTTTTCTTTTTTTGATGGTTGAGTCAACTTGTATCCAAAAAAGTTGCATTAGATAGACAAGGTTTATAAATAGAAAACTGAATATAACCATATGGAGGTGGTTCTGAATTCAATTGAATAATCATCAAATTACTAGGTGAAAAGTATCAGAATACTTTCTCCACAATTATCTAAAATGAAAAGTATTTTCAAACAAGTGTATTATTTTAAAAATTGCTTGTAAATAACAAAATTTCACTAATTTATTTATTCAAAACACTCGTGATACTTGAGGATTATTTTAATACCATTAGTAAAGCAAACTGATTAATAAATCATACGAGACCTTTATTAATATTAACTGATCAAGATAGAATATAGTAGCATAATAAATGAACATTTTAACAGAAATGCACAACATATATAGAGCTTTGTAAGGCCTTCGATATTAGTTATTTTTTTATTGGAAATGAAATAGGTTTTGGACAATGAACATGTTATTAGGGTACTTCCATTACAATTGAAGTTCAGGTGTCTTGAGACTTTTGAGAGGGGGCGGAGCTACAAGCCTACAACTACCATAATGTGAATTGAGTCACTTGACCCTACTTAAATTTGATTATTTTTTAGGAAAGTTTCTTAAGAAATAAAACTTGGATTTTTTATAAAATCTTTTGTAAATTGATAACTTGATCTCACTAGTTATTTTATTTTTCTAAATTCGCCAATGTGTCTTGAGAACGACGGAGAAGTTAATTACAAATTATGAGATGTAAGTACAACCACTCGATGAATAATCTTGCTTGATAATGAGTTTAGTGACCTAATTAATTAACATGTGACAATTTTCTACTATTTTTTTTAAATGCCACTTACAATTATTAAAGGATGGTGTTATGCTTTTTGTTAAATCTTGTAAGCTCAAAAATCATAATGGTAATTATTGCCATCACTGCGCTATGTGTGCATGTGTATTCCGTTCATGCACATGTTTCTTTCTTTTCCATTCTCTACTTTGGAACCTCGTAATCATCTCAACTACTATACCTTTAAAAAAATTATAATTAGATCTTTTTTTGCACCCTTTTTGGGTAACTGAAATAGGAATATTATATTGTTTCACCAATATTTTTAATGTCAAGTACTCCTAATTGACGAGTGACATATTATTACCATAATTGCATAACTTCAAGAACACGAATAATGCAATTTAATCAGCAATATATTCCATTCATTCAAAATAAATTGAAGCTGGTGAAATTTATTTAGGACCCTCTTTTGTTGTCTTAGCTCTATAATTTGACACAAGTATTAGAAACTCACATGCATAGTGGCGAACTCATATATCTAGTTTTGGCATGTCACTTATTAGTTTTAAGATTGAGAATTTGAGGTTACAAGATCGATAATCAATATGATAGCTATATTTAATAGATCGATAGAAAGGTACATAAAGTTTTTTTAAAGCCTCGATTGTCACTTCTTGCTTCTATGTAGGTTTGCCGTTGTCAAAGAGTCTCTTAACTATGTGCTCTTCGCATTAAATCTTACGGTTTTGAAAAGATAACAATAGAATGACACAATTTATAAGATAGTCGCTCGAATGACTTGTAAGCACAATGGATTTCATATTATCACTATAGATCTTTAATGAATCTACGTACATATATACTTATTCTGTTTACCTAAATTCTTTTTATTTACTATAACTCCAATAAATAAGGGGAACGAGGAAGACCACCAAATATAAGTGGGTTCATATTGTGGGTATTGGAGGAAAAAACAAGTTGGTCTTATAAGAAACCGCCTACTTTTAATGAAAAAGTAGGAAATGTCCCAAGTCCAAAAATACTAGTGGAGAATCTTTTTTAATATAATGTGATTTAATCCACTTATGATCAATATGTATTATATGTTGTAGCTCGAGATTCAAAGAAAAAGAGAGGAGAAGATAAGAGATGACTAGGTCGAAGCGAAATATATAAGGCTCGAGATTCCGTTAGCAAGATCCTTAAAAAAATTATTAGAATAGCGGCCTAATTAGACCAATTCAACTATTCAAGCACACGTTTTCCTACAAGTTTATTTCATCTCACTTTATACCATCACTAGCCTTATTTATCTTGCATCAACCTAGTCATCTCTTATCTTCTCCTTCTTTGTTTTCCTTTGAATCTCAAGCTACTAACATATACTAGTAATACATATTGATCATAAGCCGATTGGATCTTGCTAATGGACGTCCTGGGGCGTTAATTAACATTCAATATATTTCTTAAAATTTGAAATATATTTCAACATCATGGATAGATTGGTGTAATTATTGTTTATATCAATTAAATATTTCCACTTTTAATTACCTTATCTAACGCCCCGAAGAAATTAGTTAGATTTTGCCTTTTCATAAATGCAAAAATGATATTACTTAATAGACCGAAAAGAATACTAAACAAAAGCTTGGTTAAAAATAAGTCTAAAATATGGTTCCACCCTAAAAAGCAATTAAACAAAGTAACTCATGAATCTATTTTCTTAACGTTACCTCTACGGAACAAATTACATGTAATCTTCACTTTAATCATACTTTTTAATGAAAATCACTTCTATCTTTATTATGGATAACATAAACATCCTTCCCATCCTAATAGTAATAGTTTTCCCGTAGGGTTGGAGAAAAATTTAGGGTACCTTTATTTTTGGAGGTATATTAAAATGGGCGGTTTGTGGGGTCCTTTAAAATGAGAGAAATTAGGGAAAGTATTTATACAAAATAATATATTTTACTTTTCCTACTTTTAGCTCTTTTACATGTGTAGAAAGGACATCGAGCTTTGGACCTTATTGGAACAGTGGGCCCAATATTGGGCCTACTTCTGTCTCCCCCTGCCTTCTCCTAGGCCATATGGGCCTTTTTTCTTTTTTAATCATTTTTATTTTCCCTAATATCAAAGGATGGCCCACCATGCAATCATTCCTTCTCAATCATTTTAATTTATTTTTTTCTTTCTGATTTTTCATGTGTTGTCTTATTAGCTCCTATTTTATGGATTTTATTTTGGTTGTTTAATATGAGCTCATGTTTACGCCACCTATGACATCATGAATATTCATGATCATCGTATTCGGATCCGGGTCATGTTGGCAATATGGAACATTTTGATGATCAAGTTCAAATTAAAATTGTTGTTGTACATTATAATTTATTTTATGTTTAAATACTTAGTCAAGAGAAGGATACCTAATGTTTTTATTGTATCAATCTATGCTTTTTTGATCTCTTTTAAATTTACAAGTTGCAACCAAGAAGAAAGTTCGTTAAGCTGTAACAGTTCGGCTTTTCCGAGTTGCTAGCTTAACTCGCTTAACAATCATAAACCTGAATATCTTCTTAAAGAGAAGAATCAAATATAAATTATTTTCCAAAATGTGAAAAATAATAAAGAACATTTCTTAAGTAATCCTAAATTTATGCAAAAGGTTGAAACTAATTCTGTGGTTTTTAATCAGAATAATTGAGATAACTCTCGAGTTATAAGCTCTCAATTAAAATGATCTTACTTCTAATAATTGTGTCATGAGTCGAAATATTGAGCAACCTCTCATAAATGTTGTAGAGTGTGCAAAAAAGAAAACAAATAAAGTAAGTCCATAAGGCTATTCTTTCTCAAAAAATGATATCAACTAACTAATAACGGAGTTACACTACTGTTATTACGTCCAGTCATTGTGACTGTGTAGATATCTGTTTTGAGTTCTAAAAAATTTAATTGTCACAAAAAATGGAGAAAGTTGCTTAAGTAGTCTACAATTATGACTGTATAAATATCAGTTTTGATTTCTAAATAATCTAATTGCCACAAAAAAATGTAGGAAGTTGTTGAAGTAGTCTACTACTCCATATGCTAATCAATTGTCACAACAATTTATTTCTCGAGTGAACTAAACATTCATTTGGTTCCTAGGTTATGAAAGTATATGATAAAAACAATTTCTTATAAAGAAAGTATTAATTCGTACGTCCTAGTTCAACCAAATGACACAAAGGATGCTTGCATCTCTCATCTACCTCATTGCTTAGCACATCGCCATGACATATGATCTATTTGTTGATTACTACTTATCCAAGGCACTTGAGCCATTTACTCCTACAAAAGAGATACTTCAGTATATATATATTCTTCAACTTATAATTACTATCATAATTTTACTTTGAAAGAGTTGCTTATTATTGACTTAAATAAGACTATGTCCATTCAAAATTGAGTAGTAATAATAAGTAAGTATAGGGAAAGTAATTAGACAATGAAACAAATTAAAAAGGTTGAAAAAGCTAAGTGTGGGGTACATGCAAACCTGCCTACCACATACAATGAAGATAATTGCAAATATTACATAAACTATTAGCTCTATATATATCATACATATTGACATTAATACATAGTGAAATCCAACTTTACAATAACTATAATATTTTAAAAGCATATTTTTAATAGGTGGATTCACACATTGAATAGATGATGTTCGTTAGTCCATCTCAACATGATTTCTTTTTTTTTTTTGAGGATGTAGGCAATTATTACACCGATGTATAGACAACATGTCCCTCAATAGATATGAAGATATTTCAACGAGACAATATTTTTTCCACCGTCGTTTTTAATTCCAAACATCGACCTAAACAGATAACGGGGCAACATAATTTCTATTCTTTTTAGCATACTAATCCAAGGTCAATTAACAAGGTTCGTTTGTTTGACTTGGTAAGTTGCTAAAGAACATACTACATAACCTACATGGTTGTACACTTGTACTCGGAATTTATCATGAAAGATTTTGACAAAATTGAGGTCAACTTCGATATCGGCCACAATTTGAACAATTGGAAATGCATCAATGAAGATTTATGAGGTTCAACATAATTTAATGTTGACTTGGTTGACTATCCTAGTGAAAATGGCTTTATCACTTTTGTTTATTTGGAAGTTTGTTGAGTGGCTCTAGTCTTTAAGCACCTTTCAATATTTTTTCAAATAATTGTTGGCAGTTTGTGCTCCAATTATTAGCCGTGTTAATTGCTCAATACACGTTTACATCATCTTTTTCCTAGTACTACAAGTTAGAAAAATGTTATCTTCACTAATCACACAATATATGTGATATATTTCCAATTTTGACGGCCACTTTATACAATTCTACAAGTAGTTAGCAACATGATGTGTGATATCTACTGCATAACTTATAGGGAAAATTGTTAATCACCACCTTTTATAAATAAATTTTCGTAAATTACTATCTTAAAGTTTTTTTTATTATAAATTACCACTTTTTATATGCAAATCTTTAAAAACTCCCACCTCTTAACATTTTCCGTCAAAAAAACGTTATGTGGGTCCCATATAGCTTTATTTTCCTCCATTTCTATTTCCTCTTCCCATTTCTCACTTCTTTTCCTCTTCCTCTGCTTTCCTCCCCATTTATCACCATTACTAGGTATTTTTTACCCCAATCTTTCTCTCTCCTCCAAATAACTCACTCTTTGTGTCTCCTTCTTCATTGTTGAGCAAAACATTAGGCCCAAAAAAAACTATAAAGCATATGGCGCATTAAGGGTAATTACTTGCAATAAGCTCCTCTTCAGATCTATTTTTCACTTGTTTTTATGCTGAAATTTGACAATCAATCTGCTAAACCTGGAAAGGATCAACATGTACTTACGTTTTCCCAATAGATTTCAGTAAATCCATCATTTCACATTACCTAAAACGTTTATCATATGGTTTAAATGGTCACTTGTCCCAATTGCTGAAGTCTGGAGTAAAAGGATTATTGAATTTTGAACGTCATGCTTTCTCTCATCTACTATATTGGAGTTGAACAAAATAACACCATTGCAGTCAAATAATTGTTGTTGTAAAACTGGCGGATGGTTTACTTGAATGTGAAAGGGTCACATGAAACACTTCTATATCTTACAGTTGTAAATTGTTATGAATTGTTGGTATGGTACGGTATTCTTCACGGTACTGACATGCATTCTCTATTTGTACCACTTTGCATTCTATTATGGCCTTCTCTTTATACATTTGAGCTAGTAACTAATACTTCTATTGTTTTGCCTAGCTTACTAAGGTTGCCAAAAAAATCCAGGAAGGTCAGAAAGAAAAAAGATACATAAAATGTAGAAAACACAAGTGTTGAGGATGATTTGGTAAATAAAACGACTGATAGTTTTTTTTAGGGTTCAATGATTTGCTCAACAACGAGGAAGGAGAAATAGAGAGTGAGCGGAGGAGAGAGAGAGAGATTGGGGTAAAAAAATCCCTAGTAATGGTGGTAAGTGGAGAGGAAAACAGAGGAAGAGGAAGAGAAGTGAGAAATGGGAAGAAGAAACAAAAATGGACGGAAATAAAACTATGTGGGCCCATATAACCCTTTTTCTGACGGAAAACGTTAAGAGGTGAGAGTTTTAAAAGATTTGCATATAAAAGATGGTAATTTATAAAAAAAACTTTAAGGTGGTAATTTACGAAAAGTAGTTTATAAAAGGTGGTAATTAAATTTTTTTCCTAATTTATATGATTACTATAAAACAAATACGAAAAGTGGAGCAACCATAGATTAATTTCAATATATATTCAAAATATTATGTTTTTATAGTTATTATCATTATTATTATTATTATTATTATTATTATTATTATTATTATTATTATTATTATTATTATTATTATCATGTAATAACAATTATTAGTGTCAAAGTTGTATGTTAAAATAGTACAAAAAGTAAACGACAAGTTAAAAAGAATGGAGGAAGTATTAGATAATTTGTTCATGAAGTGTAAAGATATTTGGGGAGTTTTAAGTGTTAAAGTATCATGAAAAATATTATTAGAATTACCAAGGTTTTAACTCATTTTAAAAATCTATACCAAAGTTTTGCGAAATCAAATTTAAATACCAACTTGTTCTATTTTGTGTTGGTTTCCATACCAACTAACGGAATCCGTCAATTAGTTCCATTTGTGGGCCCCACTATTAGAATTTATCCCTTATACTTGTCACCATAATCACAAAAATAAATATCAAGTTTAAGTATTTTGTGTTGTTCTCCATACCAACTAACGGAACTAATTAACAAATTTTGTTAGTTGGTATGGAAACCAACACAAAATAAAACAAGTTGGTATTTAAATTTGATTTCGCAAAACCTAAACTATTTTCCTCCCTTTTGCCCTTGCTTGTTGGTTTTTTTGACGGATACTTGTTGGTTGAAGAGTTTTATTTTATGGGTTATGATTAATGTTTACACTCATTCAAAATATAGAAGCCAGTTAATGATAATTTGAAAGGATTTTTTTTTTTAGAATGATACAAGAATAGTTTCCATAATTTTACTACTTTAGATTATAATCAACATTCTAGGTGCATGAATGTACAAATACGTTTTTCCATAATATAAGAGTTGTTTATGATAAATCCTAAAAATACAATATATATTGTTAGACGATTTATGACAAGAGAGAGTTTATGAAAGTTTGTCCAAGTACTCGTTCTTGTTCACCTCTACTTTGGTATCATAATCTGCGCGTATGGTTAATTTACTCAAGTGTGTTCCAAAATCCAACAATTGGAAATTCGATTATGGTTGCCTAATGACACCATAGAAAAAAAAAAGGGAGAAAGTATATAACAATTATTAGACGTCATGGTAGCAATAGCCTCTACTCTAGCACATATAGACAACTTAGGCCCTGTTCAGTTCACCTTAAAATAATAATATTCAGTAAAAATAAGTTCAGTTCAGCAAAAATAAGTTTACTACAGTAAAAATAAGTTCAGATCAGTAAAAATCAGTAGAGCAAAGAAGAAAAAACAACATGAATTAGTAAAAATAAGTTCAGTTCAGTAAAAATAAGTTCAGTTCAGCAAAAATAAGTTCAGTTCAGCAAAAATAAGTTCAGTTCAGTAAAAATAAGTTCAGTTCAGCAAAAATAAGTTCAGTTCAGTAAAAATAAGTTCAGTTCAGTAAAAATAAGTTGAACTGAACAGGGCCTTAATCTTTTGCTATATATCGTATGTGTTTGTTGATAATATACACTATACGGCAAAGCATAAAGACTAAGTATGAATGTGTTAGAGGCTAATATGAGTTCTAATAATTATCATAGAACAATGAAGCAATGATGGTCGAGGGATGATAAATCCCTAACTATTAGTGGATAACATGTCCGCTAATAGCAAAATATGATAAACGTATTTAAAAAGGGATCAACAGAAAAAAAGAGATTATGAGGGTCTGAGGGAGACCCTCAAACCCAACACCAAAATATCAAACACCAACTGTATATTGGCAAATACCATTAGTACAGTGGCTGCACCAACACCATAAATACCATTAGTACAGTGGCTACACCAACGCCATAACGTGAAACATCAACACTTTATTTTTTTTCAACAACACTATATTGTTATGTTAAAAAAAGTTGTTACATTGTTAGAGGGTATTGGACCATAGGTCCAATGCCCATTAGGTTATTCTAGTTAGGTTATATTTCTAGCATATATATTGATGTCATGAGAATGAATAAGCACAAATAATATATCTATTCTATTCTTAACATGGTATCAGTTTAGGTTTCGATCTAGGGTTTATCTTAGTTTCCCCGTCTCTCACCGCCGGTGGGTGGTTGATATCTTAACTCCCACCGGCCGGTATCCTTTAATTTCTTCTGCTGCATTGATGCTCCTGTCTATGTTTTCTTGTTCATTTTTTTTCTGTTTTGTAATCTAGAACGTTGCCGTCTTCATGTTTATTCAATTCTACCACTTGGGTTTGACCCGCTGCATTACAGCCAGGCCCGGCTCCGAATGTAGTCCTCCGTCACTTTCCATAATTTGCCATAAAACTATTCCAGGGGTTGAAGAAGATAAATGAAGGCTATATTGTGATGGTGAAGATGTAAAAGCCATGATTTTTGACGCGGAACAGGGCTATAAGAAGTGGAAATAGCCATAAATGTCACTTATGTTTGCAAAGATTTGATCTTTCTAATACAGAATATGAAAAACTAAATTATAGTACAAGATTATGGTAAGGTGGGTGCGTATGAGTTTGTAGATGATGGTCTTTTTCTTAGGTTTGAGGGTGTGTTGAGGTTGGTTTTATGTCTCATACGAGACTTGTGATTATATGATCTTAAGTTTGATGTTGGTTTAACAATTCTTAAGTTTTGAGCACGGGTTGCTCTAAAAATCCAATGGTTTTGGCGGGTTCGAAAAGGATGTCGTTCCCGTTAAATTGATATTTATGCAGGTTCGGAAATAATGACGTTCCTGTTTGTTTGAGCATGGGTTTGCTCTGAATACCCAATGAATTTGAGCACGGGTTTGCTCCGAAAACCCAATGGATTTGAGTTTGGTTTTACTCTAAAAGAAACCCTTGAAGAATTGCTGCCAACATTGTCGACTTTTGCTGAAGCTACCACTATTGAAGAATTATTATTTTTGTTGTAATTTTTTTTTTTGTTATTATTATTTGTCCAATCGTAAAGTTCGTGTTACTGCCGTTACGATTGCGGGAGGGTGTTAGAGGGTATTGGACCATAGGTTCAAGGCCCATTAGGTTATTCTAGTTAGGTTATATTTCTAGCATATAGTATATTAATGTCATGGGAATGAATTAGAATAAGCACAAATAATATATCTATTCTATTCTTAACATACATTAATGGTGGCTATGCCAACGCCATTAATGACTACACCAACACCATAATGCCAAAAATCAAAACTTAAAATGACATTTTTGCACCCGCTAGCAGACAAGTTTTCCATCAGCAATTAGCAATTTATCACTCCTTATAACGGTGGGAGCACTATTTCGTTTCCAATTCTCCTCTTCAATTATTCTTAGCTTATTACCAAACAAATATACAAATGAGAGAATTCTATAGTGCCTAATTAGGGTAATTTGGTAATTAGACTCTTAGTAGATTTTGTAAAGATATTCTGTATCACTATATGATGCCAGGCAACCTAAACAGGTTAGCCAATTATTCCATCACTCGTACATGGTATCAAGAGCCTAGGTTTTTAGAAAAAAAATTTTTCTCACGTTTCCCTTGCCTATCGGTTTTTCCAAACCCTATTTTTTTATTTTCAAATTTCCGGCGACCTAGACAGCCATGTCTGCCGCCGCACCACCGGTGCCACTAGCCCACAGACGCCAGTCTTCACACGCGCCTCTGTGGCCGTGGCTTCTTCGTCGTTCACACGACCGGAATTCGCCAACGGAACCCCTGCGTCTATGCCCATCCTTGGTGCCCTAACGCAGGGTCTTCGCGATTCCACCACCACTGCCGCCTCACCGGCCGCTGCTCCGCCTGGTTTCCATCCGACGCGCCACACCCCTCACGGGTTTCTCGGCAGCGCGTCTGGTGGAGGACCACTGTACGCTGCCCCATGGCAGGCGGAACCCACCGGTCTCACTTCTAGTGCGCCGCTGGCCTACTCCTCCCCTTTGCGGAGCCCTATGCCCCAATTCCCACCCGGTTTTGGTGGCCCTCTTGCTAGCCCTACGTTCCCTCCGACACCCATAGCACAACAATTCAATAATCACGATATAACGCGGTTTGTTACGATTAAATTGACTACTCCTGAGGACTTTCTCGTCTGGAAAACTCAGGTTACGTGTTTTTTGTTAACCCATCAATTACTTGGTATTATTGACGGTACTGTCTCTATACCTCCTTCTAATTGTGTTGATCATCTTGGCAATTCCACACCTAATCCGCAATTCTACGAGTATTTACGATTAGATCAACAAATTAAATTGTGGTTGTATGCTACGTTATCTCGTGATGTTATGCTTGATGTGCATGAGTTACATACTTCTGTTGAAATTTGGAATCGTTTGACTTCTAGATTTTTACATGCTAGTATGGCTAGGTCTATGGAACTAAAAGGTCGTTTGAGTCATATGAAAAAGCCTGAACAGCAGACTATGGAAGCTTTTCTTCGTGAAATCAAAATTATTGTTGATTCCTTAGCTGCTATTCAGTGCCCTGTCTCTCAGTATGATATTGTTCAGTATACTTTGACTGCCTTGGACCAAGATCGTGATTATGATGCCCTTGTCACTACTTTGTTACAATTTCAAACGTCTTTGACATTTGATGATCTGCGCCCCAAGCTTCTTCAGCATGAGCAACGACTTAAGGTCAAGCGTGCCTATGATGACTCGTCCACTGCTCATCAGGCCTTAGTCGCTGTTCAGACTGGTTCTTCAGGTTCACAACCGTCCTCTTCGGGTGGTTCGAATTCTAAAGGTCAAGGGGGTGGTAAGAACAAGAATCGAAACAATAATAGAAACAAGGGTGGTCGTGGCAACAACAATGGTCGTGGCAATGGAGGACATGGTGGTCGTGGCAATGCAAGCCGCGCTAATGCAGGAAGTAATCCATCTAACGGCAATTTAGCCAACACTCCTTCTTCAGATACTTGTGGTCTTTGTTGGTATCCAGGTCACCAAGCAGCCTATTGTCCTCAACGTTTCAATCACAGCTTTGTGCCTTCTTCTCCTGATGGTGTCACACGTGCCCTAGCTGCACTGTCTGTTGGTGGTGAAACGAATGACTCCGTTTGGTATCCAGATTCTGGAGCCGCATCCCACATGACCTCACAGGATGGTAAGCTATCTAATGCTCTTCCTTACACTGGTTCGAGTTCTGTTGTTGTTGGTGATGGCACACGACTTCCCATTAATAAACTTGGTAATTTGATTCTGTCTTCCCCTAGCCGCCCCCTTCGCCTCACGAAGGTGTGTCATGTTCCCCAGTTAAAACATAATCTGATGTCTGTTCAAAAGTTATGTCAGGATAATTCTTGCATAGTCTGTTTTGACGAGTCTTCTGTTTGTGTTAAGGACAAGACCACGGGGGCAGTTCTGTTGCGGGGAATCAGTAGGAATGGTGTCTACCCTATTCAGCCTCATATCCTAGAGCCAGAGTCGTCTTCCAGAGTTCGTTCAGAGTCTTCCCGAGTCTGCCCAGAGTCATCTGTTCCTGCCCTCTTAGCCACTAAGGAGTCTGGAGATGTTTGGCATACTCGCCTTGGTCATCCTTCTGCTAGAGTTTTAGGAAGTTTACGTTCACAGAACTTAATTTCATGTAATTCTAAGTTTCATGACGATTGTGTATATTGCAAATTAGAAAAGATACATCGTTTGCCTTTTGAGTCTGTGACTCATCGGGCTCCCTATCCCTTATATTTGATACATAGTGATCTTTGGCAATCGCCCGTTAAATCTAATCAGTTTTTTCAGTATTATGTGGTTTTTGTTGATGATTATTCACGTTTTTCTTGGCTATATCCACTTAAACTGAAATCTGATGTCTATTCGACCTTCTTGGATTTTCAAAAACTTGTTGAGAACTTGTTTAATTCCAAAATTAAATTTTTCCAAAGTGATGGTGGACGTGAATTTGATAACACTCCTTTACTACAACATTTCTGTGATTCGGGAATTTATTTTCGAAAGTCTTGTGCTCGGACTCAAGCGCAGAATGGTGTTGCAGAAAGGAAACATCGAACCATTATTGAGATGGCCCGCACTATGCTTATTCAATCTGAATTGCCACCTCGATATTGGGTTGATGCGTGTTATACGGCGGTTTATACGATAAACCGTCTTCCCAGTTTGGCATTGCAGGGTTCATCCCCGTTTGCTAAACTTTTTCATCGTCCCCCCTCCTATGCGTTTTTGAAATGTTTTGGTTGTGCCTGTTTTCCGTTGTTTTTAGATCCTAAAATCAATAAATTACAGGCTAAGTCGATTCAATGTGTTTTTATTGGCTATGCATCAAATTATAAGGGTTATCAATGTCTTGATCCTGCTTCTGGCAAAGTCTACACAAGTCGCCATGTGTTGTTTAGTGAACGTAAATTTCCTTATCGTTCCCTTGTGTCTAGCACACCCCCTGGGTCGTCTATGGATGAGTCTCTTGACCCCTTAGTTTGGTTCCCGAGTCTTCCCTCTGTCGAGTCGACTTGCCCTATGTCTCGTTTCCCCGAGCACGCCGCGTCACGGGGGCACATGCAGCAACCCGCTGCCTGCCCGCAGGATGCAAGCGTGCCCGAGGATTCTACTCCCATCCGTGGCCACCCACAGCCCCGCATACCCGCGCCCGCAGGATGCCCGGCTGCCCAGCACACGGATGCTGCCTGCCCGCAGCAGCACCCCGCGCCCACAGGTATGCAAGCTGTTGCTTGTAAGCCTCTGCCTGCGCCCGCAGCTCCCCACTCCCCTTCGCTGACCCCTACTGCCAGCCAGCAGGTCCCCCCTGCGACCGCGGGCTCCCACGAGCCCACTTCTCTTTCCCCTTCCTTGTCTTTTACCCCTCCCATTGATGCTCCTCTTGTGTCATCCCCGTCTCCTATCGTCCCTCCCCCTAGGCGTCCTAGGAAGTCGTCTAAGTGTGTCGATCCTACTAATGTTCATACCATGACCACGCGTCTCAAAGACGGAATCATTTCAACTAGGAATTTATTGGATTTAAAAACTGACGTTGTTGAGTTTGAACTGTCTAATTTCAAGCAAGCGTCTAAAGATTCACGTTGGCAGCAAGCCATGCGTGATGAGTATGAAGCATTAATTAAGAATGACACATGGGAACTTGTGCCTCGCAACAACAATAGAAACGCTCTTGGTTGTAAGTGGGTGTATAAGATTAAATATAATTCTGACGGTTCTGTGGAGCGGTTTAAGGCCAGGCTTGTTGTTTTTGGTAATCATCAGCAGGCAGGTATTGACTACTTTGAAACCTTTAGTCCTGTAATTAAGCCTACTACTGTTCGCTTAGTTCTTACTCTTGCTGCTACTTTTAAATGGCCTATTCGTCAACTCGATGTTAAAAATGCTTTCCTTCACGGTTTCCTCAATGAGGAAGTCTATATGCGTCAGCCTCCTGGTTTTGAACACCCTTCTCAACCACATCATGTTTGTCGGTTACGAAAATCCATTTATGGTTTGAAGCAAGCTCCTCGAGCTTGGTTCTCTCGTTTCAGCAATTTTCTTCTCTCTATTGGTTTCAAGTGCATCAGTTGTGACACCTCTATGTTCACTCTCAAACACAGTAGTCATATTATCATTCTCTTGCTATATGTTGATGATATTGTGCTTACAGGTAGTAGTTCCTCTTTGCTTCAGAAATTTATCAGTGTTCTCTCTGCTCAGTTTGCTATGAAGGATTTGGGTGATTTGCATTATTTCTTAGGCATTCAGGTTTTACGTACTCCTCAGGGTTTGCTTTTGTCTCAAAACAAATATGTAGTTGATCTTCTTCAGAAATTTCATCTTCATACTGTCAAACCCGTACGTACTCCTGTTGTCTCTCGTGTCACTCTTTCTCTATTAGATGGTGAACTTCTTGCTGATCCCACAGATTATCGTAGTATGGTTGGTGCATTGCAATATTTGACTATGACTCGTCCTGATATTGCCTATGCTGTTAATTCGGTTTCTCAATTTATGCATGCGCCTCGTACTACTCACCATCATGCTGTGAAAAGAATTTTCAGGTATCTGCAGGGAACTTCTGATTATGGGCTATTTCTTCATAGTACTGGCTCTCCTACTGTGACTATTGCCTATTCTGATGCTGATTGGGCCGGGTGTCCAGACACTCGGCGTTCTACTACTGGTTATGCTGTCTTCCTAGGGAAGAATTTGATCTCCTGGCGTTCTAAGAAGCAACCTACTGTTTCGAAGTCTTCCACTGAAGCTGAGTATCGTGCAGTTGCCTACACTGCGGCTGAAACAATTTGGATTCGTCAATTGTTGGCTGATTTAGGGTATTTTCATCGTCGGCCTACCATTCTCCATTGTGACAATGTTTCTGCTATGTATCTTACTGCCAATCCTGTTCATCATGATCGTAGTAAGCATATTGATGTTGATTATCATTTTGTTCGTGAGATGGTTGCTAAAGGTGGACTTCAGGTCAAGCACGTTCCGACACAGTTGCAGGTTGCTGATATTTTTACTAAGGGTCTTTCTTCTGAGTTGTTTTGTAAACATCGTTCCAATCTATCCGTGATTCTTCCCCGTAAAGATTGAGGGGGTGTATTAGGGTAATTTGGTAATTAGACTCTTAGTAGATTTTGTAAAGATATTCTGTATCACTATATATATGATGCCAGACAACCTAAACAGGTTAGCCAATTATTCCATTACTCGTACACTTGTTATTGACTATAAACATCATACGATAGTTGTTACTGAAAGAATCCCCATCTAACGATCTTAAATCGGCATTATATGAGCATGGTTATAGATATGATCTTATACACTATTCACTATTGGAACATCTTGGAAAGATTATAAAACTTTTCTAATTTTGGTGTCTTAAGAAGATTGCAGCACTTTTTTTATTAGGGTAATTTTTCAATCTTGATCCACCTGGCTACAATCATAAGGTCCAACATATCTTACATTGGCTGATATCATATTTCGATACGAAGTACATCAATTGTGGTTAGTACTAAAATCCAAATAAGAATGTATTTTTAATGTATGTAGCCATGTAGGGGCTTACAGGCAAACGAACAACAAAATAATGTGAATGTGTTTCATGTGCTGAGAAATTTCTTTGTAAGACTTTATTAGCTAACATTGCCTAAGCTCTACTTATAAGTACTCTCTTCATCTTGTTTGGTAGGTCAAAGATGGTATTCCATGGTAGTAATGATATCAAACACATATGAAACTTGAAAGGAAATTGTCATATTCAATACCATTATAATGAAGCTCGTCCTCAATTGATTTTATCCAAATTTTTTATTGCCACTTAGCTAGGGTGTGTTGTATTCATTCTTCATCTTGTTTGTTGATTCGGAAGTTGTATGCCGTTTACTTGTGGGTGATGATCCTCCTAGTTCCCCGTATATTAACCTTATTCGTCGTTATAAGACTTTACTAGCCAAAAGGGAGTGGCAAGTTGTTATTGGGCACTGCTATATAGAAGCCAATCGTACTGCTGATTGGCTGGCTAATTTTGGTGTCAAATCGAGCTCACGATAGGTTATGTTTAGGGTGATCCCCAAGGATCTCAGGCCGTTTTATTGGAGGATTTGAGTGGTGTGGCTAGACCTCGTATGGTTACTTCTCCCACGTAATAACTATGTTAGCTAGGATTAGCCGTAAGTTCAGATAAGTTTCAATATTATCTAATAAGGATCAATAAGTTCAGCTAAGATCCAAAACGTTCTCCCATCTTATAAAATAATCTTCAATGAGTTCACATAACTTCCACTTAAGGCGTATCCTCTTCAGCATATTTTCAGTCCGTCTTATGTTTTTTTCCAGATTAGTTTAGTTCAACTCAGTTTATTTCAGTTTAGCTCTTGACAATACTTTTCCTCTCCCATGTTGCTATTCCTTTCAGCTCAGTACAGTTCAGTTCAACTATTTTACGCTGAAGAAAACAAGCTCTAAGTTCTAATAAATAGTAATAATTCAGGGAGAACTAAGATGAAAAGTATAGAATCTTCCACGCAAAGTTGCTAAAATAAGGATTCTACTTTGAATCATTAAGTGGTCTTAGAATCAGATAGGAAAATCGAACAGTAAGATTTAGATATTGATCATATTATAATTTTAAATGACTCAAGATTTAAAAATAATAATAGTTGTTTAATCATTAAATAGCTTATATTAGTCAAATATGTCTTATTAATAGCGCTGGTAGGTTGATTAAAATTGATTTAGATGTATGAGAGCCAAAGACTCTCGATTCTTTGACTTTGGAATATGACCGAACAAAGCAAAATGACTTTCTAAATTAGTTGAGCTTGTTATAAATACTCCTATAAAGCCGCACATGGTCAATGCATTTTCAACACAATTTTCATTTTGGGTCATTCGGAAACATCCTCTTTATGTATTCAACACAAGGTTAAGGTTGTGTACACCCAACACCCTTTACCTCTCCCGATGGAGGGAGCCTTTGAGGCTGTGAGGGGTAATTTTATTATTGTTGTTGTATGACATTTTTGCTAAAACTCAAATATACATGGAATCGTGTAGAATCTTGAATCGACTCGTATGACCCCATTTGAATCATAAGATCGTAATATTTTACAATGAGAATCGGGATGTTGACAACTATGCTTCAACGTCTAAAAAGGTATTAAGTAGTAATACAAATTTGAAAAGACATATATTCGAGAATGAATCTTTATCACCATAAACGTGACGTGACTTTTTACACTAAAACCAATTACCATAACGCCATTATGATCGTCTACCAAACAAGTCGTTCAATTATACTAGGCATGAACAATTCTTAAACTGGTTATCTATCAAGGCTCTATTAGCTTTGAATCAAGCTGAATTGAACTGAAACGAGCCGAACGTATCACCAAATAGAAAAAAAAGCCTAAAATCAACCATTAGTTGGGCCAAACATATGCCAATGGCTGAATTGGACCATAAGCAACTAAGCTCATTTCTCAAGGGGCTCATCCACCATTAGTAAACATTTTTGTCCAAACACAGGTCCATTTCTCTCATTTCTCATTCATCTTATCTGCAGTCTAAGCTTCCATAGGCATTCGTCGGACTCCGGTGTTGCATCGCAGGGTCACAAACCTCCGTGCAGCAGTGCTACAATGGAGTAGGCAGTGTGTTATGTTTGTAGTTTCTCATATAATCCTCCTGGTAAAGTTGCAAGCTCATGGGCGGATACCAAAAACACCCACAACTAATATACTCCCTCTGTCCCTAAATTCCCCCCTAACTTCTATTACATCTACTCCTATGGTCCTACCTTTATCGCTAATAAAATAATATTTGATAACAATAGTACAACTTATCAGCTTAAACTACTTGTCTCAAACTCCCAACAAGTGTTCAGATCTTTTTGGCATGGAGGGAGTAGAATTTACCAATATACCCTTTTCATAGAAAACTTACTTAATTTGTCCCTTTTCCCTAGATTCGATAAACGTGTCGTGTCATGTCATATTCGTGTCACCCGCTTACATAAACGGGTCAAACCCCCTCAACCCTAACCCGATCCGTTTAATAAACGTGTCATGTCGTGTCAACCCGTTTACTTAAACGTGTCAAAGATCTTTGACCCAAACCCGTTATTCCGTGTCGAGTTCGGGTCCTGTTGGCTTGTCATATTGTTTTTACATACAAAAATTGAATAATGAGTAATTTGTGTTATGTCTAAGCGGGTTGAACCCCTCCAACCCTGATCCGACCTGTTTATTAAGCGTGTCGTATCGTGTTAACCCGTATACTTAAACGAGTTAATACCTTCGACTCAAACCCGCTAATAACGGGTCGATTTCATGTCGAGTTGGCGGGTCGTGCCAGTTTTTAACACCTCTACTTTTCCCCTTTCCCTCCCCTGTTCTCAGAGAAACAACCCCCTAGCCCCTCACTAGCCCTGTGCTCCTCCCGCCGCACAGCCGTCCAAAGTCGCCTCACGACGTCGTATGGTAAGTTCTATCTATTCACTTTCGAATTTAGGGTTTTTTCTTCATCTAATAACCGATTGAATTGTTTTGTTGCTATGGAAATTAATTGAATTAAGTGGTTATAAGGTGGATTGTTGATTTTGAGTTGGATTGCCAATGTTGAATTTAGGCTTATAGCTAATTTCACGAACTAATGTATGTTTTCTATAAGCGATTATGCTCATTTCGTAATAATCCTACTTACTTCTACTCCATATTTTAATTGTTTGTGAAAAACACTTGGATTTTCTTATACTGAACAATCGTTAGGAGCTAGATGTTTGTTATATTCGGAGTTTTTTTTTTTGTAAGAAACACGGTTTCTATTAATTCAGCCGATAAGGAGTGTGATAAATTTTGTTATGATGCAAAAACTACCTTCTTAACTTATGCATTTGCAAGAAACTACATGTTTAAAGATGTTGCGAAGAACTACCTTTTAAGCTACATACTATTTTGTTGAACACTACCTATTAGCCAAATTTTGTCTTACGAAGTCTATGTTTACATACAATTAAGATGCATATATGATATTAAGCATTTTTCAATTAATTGGTTTTCAAAATTTATAAGTGATAAGTTGCTAGATAAGTTGTTGTTCTCCTGACTGCCGGCAGTAAAATCTAGTTTAGACGCCCTAGCTGCCACCTACTACCAGAACAGGCCCTAGCAACTGGTTCATCCATGGGTGGATCGGTTCGAGAGGCCGGTTCCTCCATGGTGGAATCGTTCCCTGAAACTGATTCAACCATGGAAGAACCGGTTTCCAAGGCCGGTTTTTGAACCTATGGAAGAATCTTTGATTCTAGAATGGTGAGCATTTCTATTAATTGAATGATAAAGATGAGCATAGAAATCTTTTGAGCATTAGTTTCAAGTGGTTTCTTTGAATGTGATATATTTAGTATATTGCTGAGCATATTGATTCAATTTGGATAATTTTCCCCCCTTCTAGTTTCGCTTTTAATAATCCAACTCAACTTATGTTTTGCAACTTTTAGTTTAAACTACAACATAGTTCCGAGTCACGCATCCACTTAACACATTTTTTAATCAAAACCATATGGAGTAAAGCATGCTAAAAGGCTGAAAAGCCAAAGCCAACATGCTTTTCCTCATTCTCAGTTTCTCATTGTCACCGGTGTAACCAATTCCTAAGTACTAGTGTACGGTGAGATTTGAATACAAAGGGGTTTCCATGGACAAGTGCATGCTAATTTAAATTAGGACATATTAGTCTTCTCAAATAAGAGTGCGTGCGTTTTTTTTTGTTTTTTTGTGGGTGCAGTTTAATAACCAAAGTGAAAAGTCCAAGTCTGGTTGTGGAGGATGTAATAAAAGCTCAGAAAGCTTCAGGTAGTGATGAAAATGGTGAATTTACACTCAAGACAATGGCTTTACCGAGCCTTTTCTTCTCTCTCTTCAAACCCTTTACGGGTTTGTGTCGTTGGTAGCGGACCTGCTGGTTTTTACACTGCAGAGAAGGTAATGTAATTGTTTTCATTTGGTTCGAGCATCCCTCTCGATTTTTGTTATCGATTCTCGTCGTGCCTTCGTGACTCGTTATACACCCAAAATTGAATATTAATTGGTATGGTGTGGTTTAAGTAAATGTTGATCTTTTTGGTGAATTTAGATGTTGAAAGCTCATCAGAAAGCTGAAGTTGATATTTTAGATCGATTGCCGACTCCATTTGGACTAGTTCGTTCTGGTGTTGCTCCTGATCATCCAGATACTAAGGTTTTCCTTTTTCCTTTTTTTTGTGGGTTTTCATGTTTAATGTTTTTGTGTGCAATTAGGGCCTATTCTCTTCGGCTGAAAAGAACTGAACTTAATTGAACGAAAAACGATGAACTGAATCGAACTGAACTGAGCTGAATGTTGAAATGTGATAGTAAAAGTATTTTTGCTGAACCGAACAAAACTGAAAATGACTGAAGTGAAAATAATTTGGGGAGAACAAGCCCTAAGTGTTCGTAATTGGTATTTGATATGTGACATGCTAGATTACTAGTCAAGAGTTAATTTTGAGGAATGTTACTATTTCTTAGCTTTTGATTGAAAGTCCTATAGTATAATATTTTGTAAAATGATTGCTTGTAATTGCTTATTCACCAGAAAAATTGCAACAGATTGTGGTGAATCAGTTTACCCGGGTCGCTAAGAATGATCGGTGCATGTTCTTTGGAAATGTGAGTCTTGGTTCATCTGTGTCACTTAAGGAGCTTCGGAATTTGTATCATGTGGTGAGCTTTGTGCTACATTGTGTTGTCTCTAATTGAATTTTGGTTTATCTGCTTCGATTTTAAATGTTTCTTATCTTTTTAATACATTAATTTATAGTCTGCATTGGGTTTGGTTGGATAGGTGGTGCTTGCATACGGTGCTGAAAGTGACCGAGTTCTTGGTGTTCCTGGAGAGGTGGGTTTGGTATCTTAGCATTTGCCTTATGAATCTTTATTCTTGAGCTCTTTGTTTATCAGTGATCCAGTAGCCTTTTCTTTCTTCGCTGGAGGGGGGGGGTTGTAAGTCTTTTTCCTTCAGCGTAGTACATCATAATTAAGAATTTTTTTTTTGGTGTGTTGTTGTTTTTTAGGATTTAGAAGGGATACACTCGGCTAGGGAGTTTGTTTGGTGGTACAATGGACATCCAGATTGCAGAAACTTGAATCCTGACTTGCAGAGTACAGATACAGCTGTGATTCTCGGACAGGTATATCCTAATGGATGTCTTATTTTTTATGTTAATGTTTTTGGATTCATGTTTTCAATAATTTACTCCTATCACGGTGGTGACTGGTGAGTTATCTGTGTACTCTTGCCGCTCTATGTATCTCCTGACTGCCCGTGGTTCTTGTCCCATACAAGTACTGAATGTCGCTGCACGTGCTTACTGTATTGATGCAATTGAATCTTTGGTTTCTTCTTTCCATTGGGATTAAGGTTTTGACATAGTTGTTGATGACTGTTTCTTCCTCTTTATTAAAGGGTTGAATTATCATTATACGAACTAGTGAACTTAGAAGCTAAGCAACCATACATTATGAAATCAATTTGGAACATGTGAATAAAAGCTTACTCAATGATTTTGTGATGTGCAATGTACTGGGTGATATAGTGGCACAAGTGTTGGGATGTGCATATCTGCTAATATTGCTTATACATCCCATGATCCCAGACTTATTTCACTTCCAAACTACTCATATTTGTGTCATCTATACTGAATTATCACTTGTAAATATTTCATCAAAAACTACTGTTCTGTAGTCCTGCCTCCTCCGCGTCTTAAAGAGTGATGACCAACCTTCTATAGGTTCCGGTCTTTTGCTGTCAATTCTATCTTCAAACAGAAAGCAAGGTCCTTCAATTGGCTAGGGTTCCTATGGATGTTCATCTATCTCTTCTACGTATTTCATATTAATTTTTTCAGATATATGTGGTGAACTTATTATAGTATAAGAGATCTATCATACTACCAGAAATTATGCCTCAGCCTGTTGCTCATAGTGGCTTGTCTGTAGAGCTGGATTGCCTTTTTAGAAGGGACTAGTTGAATCAATCAAATTGAATGGCTTCACAGATTTGGTACAGAATTTTTACATGTTAACGAGTAATTTTTTGTTACCAATTAGGAAAAAAACGAGGAAGAACATGTTATGGCAATTCTAATGCTAGCGAGCATTTTATGGAAGTAGGAATATGTCTTGACTCAACTTGTCATGATAAGTGTCATATACTTAGAAAAGATGGTAGATTACCTGAATTTCAAATTAAATTGGCCTAGTTGCTGTATTAGTTTGCTGAGTTATCTAGATAGGATGTCTTAAAATGATTAGGCCTTTTCTCATCTTTGAGTTGGCATACTCCTTGAGCAGACCTTCTTAGGCTGAGAACCTCTTTAGGATTTTTGTGCGGGGAAACAATAGTGAAACCGTGGACGTCAGTTTGCTCCTTTTCTTTGTTCTCCACTTTACGAGATAACAGCTGTTGCAACATTGTTATCTCCTTTTTTGTTGAGTACTGTAGAGACCCAAAGAGCTCCCCACTGCTGCAACATGAGCTATGCCTAGTTATCCATGTTTTAAGTGATGGGACCTAGAGTTCATTTTCTATCAAGGTTACGTGTATCTATACATAGAAAGTATGTTTCATTTTTCATTGTGTTTGGGTCAATACGTCGTGAATACTTATGTGGTTCTATTGTTATTTGAAAACAACTTCTTTACAGGGTAATGTAGCTCTTGATGTCGCGAGAATCCTCCTGAGACCCACGGCTGAACTGGCAATAACTGATATCTCTAGTCCGGCGTTGGCTGCTTTGGAAAAGAGCTCAATAAGGTTTTTACATTTCTATATTTCCAGTTGACTTGGCTCATTATTTCTTCCCTTAGTCATTGTTTCAAATACACTGCAGGAAAGTGTATTTGGTTGGACGGCGTGGTCCAGTACAGGCAGCTTGTACTGCAAAAGAATTGCGTGAGATACTTGGTATTTTTCGCAGCTCGCTATTCTTATATAGTGACTGTCCTATATATTTATGAACTTTTGTGGATTAATTTGTATTACTTATTATTAGCCCTGAGTAATTTGTCCTCTGGAAAAGATTCTCCCTTCACACAATTTGTTTTTGGGCGATGGGAAAACCGGAACAAACACTTAGGTCCCCTTTCTAGCTGCATTTGCTATATTTTGGGACTTGGGAGCCATAACCAAATGACTTTTGCTAGTTTAAGAAACTACGACATAGGACTCACTATTACTACAACATGGACAAAGAAAAGAACTCATACAAACACACATTGACACATGCTTGTACTTCTTTGGTTCGGTGAAGGGATATGGTGCATATGACACCTCGCCTTTTCTCTTCATACCTCCATGGTACTTGTTTGAGTTGCAATACTTGTTCCTCAATTTTCCCTTTGCGGTTGGCCATACAGATGACACTTAACTGGCTAGGTGGAGGAGGTAAACAATTCCTTTTCAATCCTTCTTTACCTTTGTGGACTCTTCCGAGGATCAGCTGCTTCCTTTGTATTTCCTAGAGAATACACTAGATCCCAACACTAGGTATCTCCTTGCGCTCCAGCAACTTTGAAGTGATGGCCCTGGTGTGTGAGCAGGGTTTTGATTCTTCATTGTTGGTATTGATTTCTCGCTGGAGCAACTATTCGATTGGCATTTGCTTGGGCTACTATCGTACTCGGAGCCTTCTGCATCCCTCAAAACACGTTTGGGTGGCTCCATCAAGATATTTGGGTTTGGAGTGAAGGTGGAAACCTTCGTAGATCTGCAACTCATGTCTTGTTCTTAGTTTCTCATGATCCTCATGGTTAAGTTGCAAGCTCATGGATGGTCTCTTCTTGTTGACAAAAGTCACCTTATTCTTTAAAGGAATGTCATATGTTCCTTCTTATTATTATGGAATGCCCAAATATTATGTTCCTTTCTAATGTACTTCTTCTGCTTCACAATAGATACATCATTTGTACTTTTTACGCTTGTCAATGCAATAGTTTGAACATTAATATCTTTATTTATCACTAAGTAAAAAATATTAAAAGTGGATATTAAAAAAATACACATTGAGACGAATCTAACAAAATACCACATGATTATGTTTTTCCTAAAATGTAAATCACCAAAGCCAATCAAAGTCTAAGTGTGAATAGTACATATTATGCAAATGATGCATCTATTGTGAAATGGAGGTAGTATCTTGTTGCAAAAACATTCATATCTATTAAAGTTGCTTTTGTTTTTATATTATGGTTCAGGCTTATTTAGAGCTTTTAAAATTTTGGTTACTACATGGATAAGGACAAACTGGGAATTAATAAACATACTCATCTTATCATATGACAGAATTGTGCTGATGTTTTCGACTTTGCTTTATATTTTTATTCCCTGTCATGTTAGTTTTAGAATTAGCTGGTTGATATATCTAATTATTGATTGCAGGGCTTAAAGATTTGTACATTAACATTCAAGAAGCTGATCTTCAGAAAAGCCCAGCAGATGAGGTACTGCTCTATAAATGTACATAACTTCATACTTTAGTTCATTGTGCCGATAGTAATCTTCTTCTGTGTACCTGTGAGTAGTTATCTAATAGTCCTAATTTCATGCATAAATTTGGTAAGGAAGAAATGAGGACCAGTCGAATTCAGAAAAGGGTGTATGAATTACTATGTAAGGCAGCCACTTCAAAGTCTGCGAGTCCTGCTGCTGGTCAACGAGAGCTCCACTTTGTTTTCTTTCAAAAGCCAGACAGATTTTTGGGATCAGAGAAAAGGGATGGCCATGTTGCTGCTGTTCACTTCGAGAAGACAATGCTTAGAGGTAGTTCCTCTTTGTAACCACCTATAGTTACCAAGTCGCTAAAGCAAACATTACTTTTTCTAGCTCACCACGTCTCTTTTGTCCGATTTTGTGCAATCAGGCACTGAACAGTATGGCATTCATCATGTATAATTGCAGTTTCTCAATGGCAACGTCATGTAGATTTGAGTTCACTATAGTTGTGACCCTCTTGAAAACATATGCTAGACTAAATCTTCAGAAGCAAAGTTTTTGCGTTTTTTTCTTGCTCAGTTTATGAATATTAAAATCTGCAATGTGGCTTGAATTGCTTCATTTATTTTGCAGCGGACTCAGGTAGGCAGATAGCAGTTGGAACTGGAGAATTTGAGAACATAGAGAGTGGGTATGTACCTCTTTAAGCTATAGTCTGAAGTCTAGTTATTAGGTACCTGGGAACACTATATCTCTTCTCAATAAGATGAGCTACTTAGTTCATGTTGTGCCGTATGCAAGCTTTGGGCTAGCTGCTTGTCACTAGCTTTTACATTCTCAAGCCATTTTGTGTCATATTGAGGACAATGTTCGTCATGTCGAGTGCTTAAGCAGATCTTTTGGCCAACTCCTTGGTTGATAAGAAGCTAGTTGTTATCCCAGAATGGCAAGGTCAATAGCCCTTGAAAATAAGAGTTCTAACCACCTTGTTCTCTAATCATCTTTTTCTTAGGAAATATGTTTAGTTACTTTATTACTAAATAATGCAATTTGCTGTTATTATTTTTCTACTTTGCTTTATACTCTCAGTCAAGCATGAGTGGTGGAAATGCTTGTATTCTCCGCATAATTGATAGCTGTTTCTGTACCATCCCCTGGTCCTTACTGCTGCTTGATTGTCTGTGTAAAGTCTCATTATTCCTATGATATTCAGATTTAAATATTTGTTGAGTTATAATACCATGTGGAACAGGAATCGGCATGTGTGATCTTTAATTGTGAATAGACTGCACGCTTGTCCAAAAATTCTTGCCCTTTGTCATGAAACCAAGGAGGATCAAAAGTAGCTAATTCAGTAATCTGGTTGCCCATGTGTTTCAGCTGGATGCTTTTAATCATATACTCTTTTATTTTTGCAGGTTGGTACTTAAGAGTATTGGCTATAAATCTGTACCACTGGGCAGCTTGCCCTTTGATCCAAACAGAGGTGAGTTGGGACCACACTGATTGCTATTCTAAGTCGAAAAGTGAGAATACAAGAATATATATTTTCGGTTGAAAATTGGATGACATTGCTGAAGCACGTGACTTTGCATATCCTCGTCTTGAATGCTATGTTACTGAGGCTCAGGTACTAGTGTCCGACACGTGTAAGTGTCCAAGTGGCTCTGCTGCTATGTGAAAAATTACCTTGATTTTGGCCCAAGTGAAGTGTCAAAGTGTCCTTATTTACGTCGGACTGTTGAGAATATGAGACGGGTATTTGAGGTGAATTGAGGAGTCAATTAACATAATTTGGTTGTACCCTTCATGGAAAGCTTTTAACCTATTGATAAAAGCAATTGGTTGGTTTTGTGTGGGTTTACGGAGTTCTAGTACAAATATATACCTAGTACTGATTAGTTCCATCATGTGTTGCTCTACTTGTTTGTGTGAGGATTCATTTGTAGAGATTACTGATAAATTTATCAATGATTATGTCCACTAAATTGTGTTCTTAGTTCTTCAAGAAGATTCTTGCCAGCTTCTAGAGTTTTGCAGATAAATGGCTTAAACATACATTACTGCTAATTCTTGATTCCAGGCATCGTTCCAAACTCAAAAGGGCGGGTATTGCAAACTACTTCAGGTGATCATTTGCTGCTTGAGGAGGGCTTGTATGTTTGTGGCTGGTTGAAGAGGGGACCAACAGGAATCATCGCAACAAATTTGTACTGTGCGGAGGAAACTGTGAGTCTCACCCCACTTATCTTAAATAAACTTATATTCTGCAGTTCCTTGAGTATACCTGCTGTCCAGAAATAACTGTCTCATTTGTCCGGAAATTTAATTCTGTCTAAACATTCGTATTAGGTAGTATCTTTCCACAAACACCCATTACTTTAAGGAAAATTTGTCAGAAAGGACCTTTTAAAACAGTTTTTTTTTGTGAGAAAGGACCTTTTAAATATTTTTTGGCTTTTAACAACCTTAAACAAAAAAAATTTTGCGAGAAAAGACCTTGAGCTTGTTTTCCGACGTTGACCACCGGAAACCGGCGTTGACTAATATTTTCTCACAAAAAAACTCCTCTAAAAGGTCCTTTCATTAACACCCCCACCTCTCTCTCCTCCCCCACCCACATCCCACCTCTCTCTCTCCCCCCACCCACATCCCACCTCCTCCCTTAACCAGCCACCGCCAACCTCACCCCCACCCCATCTTTGCCGGAGTTTGCCGGCGAGGCTACCCACCACACCGTACCCACAACCCTACCGCAGCCTCCATCCATTGTTGTCCCTCTCCCCTCTCAATCCCCCCCTCTGTTTGCTGCTGCCTCATGGTATTGAGATGGAAGCTCAGAAAGAAGATGTTGGCGATGGTGTTGAAGACGGGGAGCCTGATAATGTTGAAAGGGAGCTATGATAGAAGGGCCCATCAATGTTGATGAGAATGTAAATCCCGGTGGTATGGAGATGGGAGTTGAGAAAGAAGAGGCTGGCATTGGTGTTGAGAACCCAGAGTATGGTTTATTGCTGAATCTACCGTAGCTGAGGATGAATCTACCGTAGCTGAGGAAGCTGGTTTGAGTGAGTGAAAGGCGAGCAGGGGAGGACGAGGAAGGTGGTCGTGTCGACGGCAGGTGGTGGTGTGCGTTCGTGGTGGTGTAGGTCCATGGTGGCGCAACCACGAGGATGAGAGGGGAAGTGAAAAGAAACAGAAGACTAGATTAGGATTGCAAATAGGAAGAAAATATTAGTCAACGCCGGTTTCCGGTGGTCAACGTCGGAAAACAAGCTCAAGATCTCTTCTCGCAAAATTTTTTTTGTTTAAGGTTGTTAAAAGCCAAAAAAAATTTAAAAGGTCCTTTCTCACAAATAAACTCTTTTAAAAGGTTCTTTCTGACAAATTTTCCTTACTTTAATTAGGGGCACTTTTGAGGCCCAATCATAAATTATTAATATCTTGAGAAAGTTAACTAACTAGGACATTCCAAAATTGTATACATGACTATTATTTTTGGACGGAGGAGTATATGACTTGATCTGATTGCGTAAAGCTGTGTTGGTTAATTTGTGTATCTGATGGAAATCAACTATGGCAGGTAGCCAGCATTATGGAAGATCTTGCCCAGGGACCATTAGCCTCAACTTCAAGCTTGCCAAAGCCAGGCAGGGAGGGGCTCCTCGAGTTGTTAGATGATCGGAAAGTCACAGAGCTGCCGTTCAATGCCTGGGAAAAGATTGACGCTGAAGAGAAGAGGCGGGGTAGTTTGAAACAAAAACCCAGAGAGAAATTAACCTCTTGGCAAGAGCTACTGAAAATTGGATTAGAATGAATGAACTCCCCATGCAAGATCTCCTGGGAATTTCCCAGAGGAAGGCAAAGTTTAGAACTTACATTCGACATAGTTCATACTGATCTATAGAACTACATCTTTCATTCTTTCACAATAAAAACTTAATGAAAATAAGTACATCTTTCACAGTATTTGTCTGAGATAGCAATTATACCACACTAACCTGATAGCTCAAAATTTTGAAGTATGCGTCCTCAAATAGCTGGTAGAATCTGACATGCCTTTTGTTTATCCAAGAGTTGATTATTATTCTGTAAACTGTTGCCCTCTGAAGAGTTTGTTCAATCTCTGAGCAAATGTATGTTCAAAATGTAATCTTTCAAAAGGCATTCAATCTATTATATAGGCGTTGTCTTTTTTCTGATGAGTTCACCTATCAATGGATTCTGTTTGCAAATGGATTCCTATTGCTGTGTTTGATATTGCCAATTTGCCGTTACTGCATAAGATATGTAGGACTAAAGTTTATTTCAATTTGAAGTAGCCTTTGTACTTGATTGGAGTTATGTGATGTTTTTGAGCCTAAACTTTCTACAGAAACTGCTTTAGATACCTTTAAGCTCGCAGGTATGTTTTCAAGTATATTTGTACAGGCTTCGCATTTGATTAATAATATTCAGCCTGCCATTAAGTACGGTACTTGTACCAAAGAGACGAAGTACATATTTTTCTTGGATGCAATGCTAATTTGCAACAAAGGCAGTCGATGATGCAATGCTGGTTCAATTGAAGAATGTAACCATGAGAGTTTGCTGATTCTCACTTCTAGCGGACTATTCTGATGGGGGTCTTCCATGGAACATGGTATGTTTTCTTTTTCTTTATAAATCTTTTTCAGAAAGGTCCATAATTTGAATGAATTTAATTATGCATTCTTCAATAGAATTGATTGATTTCACTATTTCAGGACATGCTTTGCCCCCCAACCCCACTTCCCTCCCCTCACTCTCAATTGAAAAGGATGACTTGATTTAAAGGTTTCCATTGTTGGATCCTTGCTTGCATGTATATGAGCACTAAGCAGCATTTAGTTGTCCGGCTTGTCCCTATTCTCAGTCTGAACGTGTTTGTAATTTGCATTATTTATTTTATACTTAATTAATGCCTCCCTTATTAAAAAAAATAAAAGTTTAATGCCTGCTTAATTTCTTATAGCCTTTTTTTTAAAAAAAAAAATTATTCTGAAATTTCCCTTTTCTGTGTCAAACAATTGTACTAAAGCCTCGTCTAGTTGGATGGAAACAGTGAAAATGATTTTCTATATAAATCAATTTTCTAAAGGAAAACACACTTGTAAATTAGCTTTCCTTTGTTTTGTTCTTGCAAGAATAGTTAGAGTGAAAAGATTATCTTTTGAACGGGCACACCGAATAAGGCCGATGATAGAATGAGCATCTGGGTAGCGGGAGAGAAGGAGTGAAGGGAGCAAAGGAAGAAAAATATAATTGGTGGGGGAGATGGATGGGAGAAGAGAGAGGAAGATGGAGGAAAAGCTGGTTGTCTTTATCAAGAAAGGAAATCGTTTTCCATCCTGGAGACTATTTCCACTCTTGAAAAAACTATTTTCCACCCTTTCAAACATACAAGGAAATTGGAAAAAACCACTTTTACAGAAAAATGACTTCTTCCAATCAAACACTTTGACTTTAGAGTTGAATTGTTTTAGGTTAATATCCACTGATGATTTGGTGATTACTCGTAATCTACATATAGTTAATCCTGTTATACTTATGGCGGGAACTATATCAACTGTAGGAAAGAAGTATGACTTCATTGTATGCCAAAAGTTTAACAAACTTAAGACTCAAAAAGGTGCTGGGATCTAGGAGGATATTTGCTAGGTTGTGTTACAAACTGCAAATGGAATCTGAGGGAAAATAATAGGAAACTTGCTCATACATCTATGGTGAAGAACCCTTCTTTTTGGCTGTCTTTAATACCATAAGAGTCGATTCTACTCTAATTGTAGTATGTCTTCTGGCTGTGTTAAAAACTGGAAATGGAAGCTGAGGGAAAATAAATACTAGGAAACTTGCTTATACATCTATGGTGAAAACTACTTCTTTTTGGCTGTCTTTAGTACCAGAAAACTCAGTTCTACTCTAATTGTAGTATGTCTTCTGGTTGAACCTTGTCTACACTGAAAATAGCCCTATATTTTGTCAAGGTAGCAATTCACATGCTGTATATTGGATGTGTTTTTAATGATAGTGACCATTGTAACCTGTTTTTTAGCCTTGTTTCCCTTTTTTGTTGTTTGGGTGCGTGGGTCGGGGGAACTGTTTTTGGACCCAGATCTTTCTGTTATTTTGCGAGTAAAAGTCTGATCGCAGTGTCGTGTTGTGCTGAATTACGTTTTACTCAGGGAAAATAGTGACTAGTAGCACGTTGTTGTCTTAGCATCTTCCGAGGAAAGAAAGCTTTCATTTTTCACCTTTTCGAAAGAATGAAAGGCAAAAATTTATGCTTATTTTACTGGTGTAAAAACCCTTGTCATTTGTGTTTGATTAAAACCCTTCAATGAATTATTAGTAGCTGTTTCTTTCTTTTCTTTCTTTCTTTCTTTCATTTGAAGTTCTAGCTCTCTTTTCGGCTGAAGTGACTTAACAATGTGAAGTCCATTACTACCTTAAGCTTGAAAAGCAAAAGTTGAACTCCACCTTCTTTATAAGAGTCACTTACAGTTGTCAGAACTTCAATCTGCAGAAGGATAAGTACAGAGGTCTTCCACTATCTGTCTGACTTGTTCATGGCATTATTGGCTTGCTGAATTTACATTGTACTCGTTTCGCTCTTCTTTATGTCACATCGAACACAATGCTTTCAGCACTTGAATGATTTCTTCTTAACTCGGCAGGAACGTTCAACTTGCCGTCCATGTCCTGGAAAACTTCTTTTTAGTTGACTCCTGAGTTGACCTGAAGTCCATAAGCTGTTAGGGCAATAGGGCTAGGATTAAGCTTTAAGCATTATGTGATGAGAGAATATCATTGCTTGTTCTTCTATGGTCATCGTCTTATTCCCGAGTTTGTTGTTGATCTTGCTGAAGCCATATGAGAAGGCTAAGACGTGATTATGAACCTCACTTAAAGCATGTTTAATGCTGTTGTCGAAATTATCATCAAAGTTAAAACTGAATTGATTTCTAGTAAGACATGAAATGTTACTCAGACTATGGTATTATATTGGACACACGTATGTGTCCAAGTGTCCGAATTGTTTTCACGAGTATGGCCTAAAACAAAGTGTTGAGGTACCCACAGCCATGTTAGAGTGTCGATGATCCAACACGGATACTTAGCTAACATGAGAGTCCAAGTAACATCATGTGGCTATTCTGAGACTGTTCACTGTAGTTGTCTCTTGTCTGAAGGAGCGGCGGCGACGCTACTGATTTCTATGAACTTTGGTTATACTGTTTTCTTTTGGTGCCAAGAGCTTAATTATATTGTCAGAATACACTCTTCATAATTTACCATATCTTTAAATTTTTTGATCCTGGTCGATTTTTGGTAGAATTTCGACCATCATGCCAAAACTCTGTGCCACAATTCTCTTCCATGCATCTCATGAAATCTTATCAAGTTAATAATTCAAGAAATATGACTGTCATGCTTCTTTTTTTGAGAAATGAACTAAAGAAATTTGGCATTCTGCTTTAGTTATTGCTATTCCAAATCCTACAACTACTACTACAGATCCCAGCATCCCGCTGTAAGCGGGGTCATTGCTAGTCCTACCACCCCTTGCCCTACTCATATACCTCTTGTTCTTTGTCTTATTGATAATGATGACATGCTACTAAATCTTTTTTCATGTGAATTGAAACTGTACGTCCCTTTGCTAAGTGCACTGACAGCACTGTACTCGTAAACATGCCCGATGCATCTTTACTTACGTTACTCAGACTTGTTACCTATATCGAACAAGTGTACATGTGTCTAAGGCTCGTCTATTCTATAAAAAAATTCTATAATGCTGGCCTACAGAAGAGTGTCGAATTACCCGTATCCTTATTGGAGCGTATGAATGATTTGATATGAATACTTGAGGTAAAATAAAGAGTTCGGTCGTTTGAACATTATTGTAGGATGGTGAAGCTGAAAAATCATATCGAGTTGAATCGGATATGGATCATTCATCGCTAAGTAACTTTACGGGCAGGGGTGTCCTTCTCTCCTTATACGTTGCATGTTTGTGGTACATGTACAAATGACCGTTCATACCATAAACACTTTTCTTATAAATAGATTACGCATCCGCTTAAGTAAGGTATCTAATTCCTAGCATTTAGAGGTTAGAGCTTTTCCCACCATTCTCTCTCTTGATAGTTGGAGGGACGTTTCAGCCTTTCAGGTCACGCCTCTAAGTTAGGTTTCTATATTTCGTAGGATTTTGAGGCGGCTCGGACATGAATGACTTGGGCGAGATTGGGGCGCACAACTCAAGGCGATTCCCAATATATTCTTTCCTAATTTCTCAAACCAAAACACCTTCAATTATTAAAGCTCTAAAGTTTAATATAGGACCCAAATAGAAAGTGTAGGAGAAAGTACTAAAGGAATGAATTAGCAAGTGTTTTCATCACATGAATGAACTTGTGATGTGTTCCAGTTAATCGAGGCATGAATTCTTGTCTTTCGTCTGCGTGATTAATTATGATGGATCGATGTAGCAGACCATTGAAGATATGGCTAGGCTGTTATGTTACGTTATGTTATGTAGGTGAAACAAACTTGAATTATTTTGTGATACTACTAGTATTTTGTACTGCTCTAGTTGATGTTGATATGTCTACACATTAATACTACTTGTTTCTCATGGGACATTGTTAGTTGCTTGCTACTACAATGCTATGTATCCTTTTGTGCTCATTCTACCATGCCACCTTAGAGGGGTGCTTATGTCCACTTGAATTTTCTTTCTATCCGAAAAATTATTTTCGAGTGAGAGTGTTTGACAATTGGTTGTTTGTTGTTGGTTAACTGTTTATAACGAGTGATTTGACACTTTGACTGGCGGTTAATATTACTTGTTTATGTTAGTGGCTTAATTGTTGGCTATTGATAAAGAATGTTTAATGTAATTGTAATAAAACCAAAAACGAATTCAAAAGTTAGTAAAAGTAACTTTGTCACTTATGGCTAAGAATAAGGCTTTTAAGCTAAGTTAAAAAATCATGGTAATTCTACATGGTAATCCTAAACTTTTGAAAATTCTACATGGTAACCAAACTTTTTTTCTTTCTATTTGGTAACCTTGTACTTTATATTTTGTATTTTGTATGACCTTGTTATATAAAACATGATTTTTTTTTAATTAAAATTGATTTATTAAAGTTAGAAACTGATTTTTTTAAATTAGAAAATGATTTGGAAGTACAAAAAATATTTTTTTTTTTAAATTCATTTATCAACTTTTGTTGTTGTTGTTGTTTGATCAGGTGAAAATGGCAAAAGGTAAAAAACCACTTAGCTTTGTTAATTGCTAATTAGGACTATTTTTTCTGCTTATATATAGTCATCTAAGCAAGCAAATAGAGTAAAATATAGCCTCGTATACCACTAGCTTTAGATAAAAATACCTAAAACTTTGTAGATAATTTAAGAAAAATTAAGAAATTACTAAGTTATCTTCTATCCAATTCCTTTTTTTCGCAAGATCACACTCCCTATGTCCATGTTATAGTGGATGCCGACTCTTAATTTGTTGTCCCCAATTTCTCGAAAATTTTCTAGTTTCTCAGATTTGTATAGAATCTGCTATGATGTTTTATCTTAATTGTCTCTCATCTCTGTTCATTTTTTATGTGTTAGAAAGATGAGAAGGTTAATAGCCCGTTATCTTGTTAGGCTAGTGTCATTTTGGCATAGAACAATGTTGGAAGAGCCATTTGGTGATTTCAGCATGCGACCCTATTTTTTTCGATTGAATAAAATGGAAATTCACTTCAGTCCATTTTATTTTAGTTAGTTTCATTCATAGTTTATTAGTTATGTTTAATACAAAAGTATGGGACTGAGCTTATTTGCACTTTGTCCATCGATTAGTGCACTTGTCTTTTCCTAAACGTCACACTCGCTTGTGACATTTCATTTGGGGTATTTTGTTCTATTTTGTGTTATTCTAAAACATTTTCCTAAATTCGTTTTTTGGATCAAATGTGAGGGGTTGTTATGTTTTGGCATAATTCCTTAAAGACAGGGAGGGACTTCACTAGTGTAATCACATTACTTTCTGTAATCACATCTGTTTATAAGAGATTATACTAATTCATCTTGCATAATTTATGATTGTACTTATGAATTATAATGATGTTGGGTCACCCTCATTTTTAGCTAAAAGGCATCTAGGATTAGTAAAGAGTACTTTAGAGGACCTTTCATTTTTTGTTATCTAGTGGGGCTCTTAAAGTCACAACACCTGACTGGATAGTTGATAATACACAATTCTGATATGTTAAAGTAGTTTATACTCCAGTTTCACCCTATAAAGTTTGATAATTTTTGCTCGTGACTATTATAGTACTATAAATCCCTTCGTTCCAATTAATCTGCTCTATATTGATTTTGACTATTCTTTACTTTGTTATTTTGGTTGTGTTTGAGTTTATATACGTAAAACAAAACATATTTATGTATGTGAGATCTTGTTTAATTCATTTCAATGTGCACTTTTCAAATATATAAATTTTGTAAATTTTTTTCCTATGTTAAATTTGTGATATTAGTTCTTAAAATCATATCTTGAAAACTGTAAAAAAGTGAATATAACAAATAAATTAGGACAGAGGGAGTATGGTGTAACAGTCAACCCTAATATCATTTATTACAATTTTATGTAGTTTTATTTTTTATTTGTATACTAGTTATATCAATTTGATATAGTTTTACATCATTTTATCATTGTATTATTGTTGTAGTTTATATATATATTTTTTTTTGTCAAATTAGTACGGGTTTATATGCTACACTCAAGACCACTCCAGAAAAGTTATACTTCGTATATTGGGGGGATGATGACCATGTAGTATTTCACCTAGATTTTCGGTGCTAATAAGGGGCAAGCCCAGATTCAAGAAACGAAGTAAAATAACAATGTGTGGAATAGCCATGCCTCTAGCATCCTCATCTGAAATTTCAACTAAGATTGGAGGTTGATGCATGGTAATTGGTAAGTCATGAAGTTGATCTTGTGGTTTCCACCTCGATTTGCCCGCCAATCCGCTGCCCGGTCGCCTTCTTAGTAAGCAAGAACGACACCGTGTAGTTTTTTTGATTAATTTTCCGCATTTGTTAATAAGAGTTGAACACAAGATAGATTGTCTATTTGCACAACCATTATTTTTATGATTTTGATATCATGAAAGCAAATTCAACAAACTATAATATATTTTGAAACGGTGGATATCTTTTTTTCCCCCTCTGATAAATTACATAAATTAGCCTATAAAAGGTGACTAATGAACACAAGTCCAATAAGATATTAAGATCCCTTTCCTAACCAGAATAATTATTTAGAGTAATGTCATTTTGCTAATGTTGGCTACCTAATACTGCTAAAATTGGAATAAAAGAGTTAGTTTTGCATGCCTCTCATGTGCCCTACCTTTCGAACTTTATAACTTTTAGGAAATTTTGTCAAAAAAGACCTTATAAGTTGCAAATTTTGTGAAAAAACACCTTTTATAATTTTTTTTGTGAAAAAACACCTTATAAGATATTATCTATCAAATTACACACCTTGTTGTCATATTTTGGTAAAAGAAAGTGAACATTTGGGTCATTGACTCTCTTATTTTCCCTCCCTTTTTGTGCATTGGATTTTTGTATGAAAATTTGAGTTGATAGGGTGACTTCCATACACAAAAAAGGACAAAAAAATATACGCAAATGTTGACTTTTTGAGCTAAAAATCATAATAAGGTGTTTACTTTGATAGATAATAACATATAAGGTGTTTTCTCACAAAAAATATTTTAAAAGGTGTTTTTTCACAAAATTTATAACTTATAAGGTATTTTTTCACAAAATTTCCTAACTTTTATACTATATTTTGTTTAATTTGAAACCAACCCGGCTATAACATATGATATGTTTATTTCAATTGTAAATATTGGAGATGTGGGTGTTAACAAGTAGCGTGGAGTACCTAGTCTACACTATTGTTCTTCAAACTTATTTAATTTAGTTGTGCTCAAGCTATCCATGGAGTTTGAAAAGTTTTTCAACTTCGGCTTATTGTCATATTCAATCTTGACTCATTTGTTCGAGTCGCGTTCATAAGCGCATATATTAAATCAGAGGCGGATCTACCTTCAACAAAGGGTAGACAAGTGTCTACCCAAATAGGAAAAGGTGACTAATTATCAATAATCTTTTTGTCTACCCAAATAGGAAAAGGTGACTAATTATCAATAATCTTACTTATAGTAGAGTTGGTTGTTGTTCATTTAGTTTTGCCTAGGGAGTTGAGTTCGAATCCTTGCACTTGCACACGTTACAAATCACTTGTCTTATTTTTGTTTGATTGTTTAGTGGGCTTATGATAGATTGATCAATCAGTTATGTTTTTTGGTCAAAGTTTATGTCTATTTCATTTAGCTTGTTTTAATTGTGCAATACTTTGCAAGTATATCTTTAATAACCTCAATAAAATGGTTAATTAGGATTTTTCATAAGTTCACTAATCCCCTTCCCCTAAATTATAAAGTTATACTAGCATTGTTTTCTATAGTCGTGTCTACCCAAACTCAATTTTCTGGATCCGCCACTGTATTAAATAGCAATATAACACATTTAAATGAAAAAATACACACAATTTATAGAATGGTTAATTTAGTTAGTACTATATAAAAATCCATCATATTACATAATCGAGCTTTTTCACGAAGCTTTATATTCATGGTTTAACTCGTTTGTAGAACGAGTTTTAAAACATGTTCAACTTCTGACTCATCTACAACTTTTCTTATATACTTATGGATACACCTAAAATTATTTTTTTATCTATTACTTAGTTAAACGTCTAATTTTTACTCACTTGGAGTTCAAAGACCGTCCCAAGTCCTTACATCCTTGGGAGTAGGAGAGATAAGAAAATCACAATCCAAAAAAGATTAATTATATAGACAGGTGATTGAAATATTTACCAAGAAAAATCACAATATCATCACAACTTGAAATTGATGGGAATCAAACGGGAAGGTCCCACTTGATTTTTGATTTATTATTAGCTCAAAACAATGATGTTACTAGAGTGAGTTGAATGGCATCATCGACCTTTGTTAAATCTATTCGTTTACAAGGGGCCGAGTGTGCTGTGTAAAGATTCAAGTTGTCCACTTGTCCCCATTCTACAGAAACTGGTCTTTGTTGTTATCCACCACATTCATGTCATTGCCATCACTTGATGGAGGCGGGGGTGCTTTATAGAGGGTGTTCACGGGCTCAAAACTGAATCGGGTTAGACTGAATTGGATTGAATTGAAATATGGAAAAATAGTAATTTGTAAGACTAGCTACAAAGCTGGTCTAAATCGGACGGATTGTTCAGAATAACGATATCAATATATAAAAGGAAATAATTGTTTTTAATAATCCTATCTTTTGGCTATTTTTAATAAATAATCCAACCTTTTGATTATTCACTAATAATCCAACCTTTATACCTCAATTTCCTACACTAAACCAAGGTGACCTGTAACCTGTTGAAGTGGTAAAAATTTTTTTTGGAATAAATGCATTTAATAATCCCACCTTTGGCCCATTCTCTCATAATAATCCTCAGCCACCACGGCTCAAATTGCCTCGTTCTGCATGCGTCCTACGACTCGATTTAAGTGCGTCTTGTGCCTCGGTTTGCGTGACGTGTAAAATATGTCTCCGAATAGGTTTTCGGGGTCAACTTAATCCCTTAAGGTTCGAATCTGATGTCGGAAACGCCAAAAAACGGTTCTAAGTACCTCGTTTTGCGTGCGTTTCTCGGTTTGCATGCCGTGTAAAAAATATGTCTCCTCATAGGTTTTCGGGGTCAACTAAACCCCTTAAGGATCGAATTGGATGTCGAGAACTCCAAAAAACGGCTCGAAGTGCCTGGTTTTACATCCATCCTACTCCTCGGTTTGCGTGCCGTGTAAAAAATATGTCTCCAGATAGGTTTTCGGGTTCAACTTAACCCTTTAAGGGCTGAATATGTTGTCGAAAACGCCAAAAAACGGCTCGAAGTGCCTCGTTTTGCGTGCGTCCTACTCCTCGATTTGCGTGCCATATGTCTCCGGATAGGTTTTCGGGGTCAACTAAATTCCTTAAGGGTCGAATCTGATGTCAAAAACGCCAAAAAATGGCTCGAAGTGCCTGGTTTTACGTCCATCCTGCTCCTCGGTTTGCGTGCCGTGTAGAAAATATGTTCCGGATAGGTTTTCGGGGTCAACTTAACCTTTTAAGGATCGAATCTGATGTCGAAAACGCCAAAAAACGGCTCAAAGTGCCTCGTTTTGTTTGCCTCATTTTAATATGGTTTAGAGTCAATCAAAACGTGACACGTGGCATAGGTGACCGGTTTAATAGGTTAATTCCGGTTTTGGTCTACTCTAGGAAATTGAGGTATAAAGGTTGGATTATTAGGGAATAATCAAAATGTTGGATTATTTATTAAAAATGGTCAAAAGGTAGGATTATTAAAAGCAATTATTCCTAAATAAAATATCAAAAACTATGATTTGCAGTGATATCTATATATTAATGAAAAAATGACTTCAAATAAGAAAAAAAAACTATTTTCAGCCAAACAATAATCACTAATTCACTATTGGGTATTTTTGCAAGATACAAGAGAAGAAAAATAATCATTTAAGACCTTACACATATAATTTATAGGTGAAACCGATCTTGTTCAGATTCGCGGGCTGCAACCCAAAAAATCAAAACTCTCGACCTGCAGAGTGATTCACGTTGACCCCGCCCATTATACCGCTCTAGCCCAGATTTTCAATAGCCCTAGAGATAATCCTACCTCCTTTTTAAAACTATTTCACATGAAACTATATGGTCCAACTTAGTTAATGAATTGTAGGGCTTATTCGTTATTGTTTGTTTTTATTTTCTTAAAACTTAGAAAACTAAATTATTGAAACTAGAAAAATATAGGATATATTAGTTATCGTTTTTCATTTTTAATTTATCAGTTTTCTTAAAACTAAAAATTAAAAAAATAGAAAAACCTAAGTGCTCGTTTGATATCATTATCACTTTTCTACAGGATCTAAAAAATAGAAAAACCAAACCAAACTGAAAAAGGCGCCTATCACCCACCATACAGGATCCTCCATTCAACAGAATAGAAAATTTGAACATGGAAATTTGGACAATGAAGAAATCCTTTATGTGCAGGTAGATGATGTCTAGGTCCCAGAAAGCAAGACCAAGCAAGGCCAATGGGGAGCGGCTATAGGGTGGAAAAGTGAACATGCAACACACACCTTCTATGGAGCACAAAGAATTTATGCAGGATCCCCCATCCAAGCTGAAGCCATGGCCTGCCTTCAAGGTCTAAGAAAAGCCCTCACTCTTTCAAAAAGCATCTATATCAAAACGGACAGCATTGCCCTGGTCAATGCCCTCAGACGTCCGTTCTCTGCCCCACTGGAGATTAAAACCATTATCTACGACTGCAGGGAGTTAATTTCTAAGTGCACTTACTTTGCTTGTACCAAAGTAGACAGGCAAGGGGTTGCTATGGCTCACGACCTAGCAACAAAAGCCAGAAAAGGTCTCTTGCCACCTACTTTGCTCTAATCTGTGTTCTTGCTTCTCATCGCCAAAAAGAAGAAGAAGAAGAAGATAACACATAACAAATTACAATTCTTGCCAACACTTTTTAATATATATTGATATCCATCATCAAACAAATTGTCTTCGATGTCAGTCAAAGTCTTGTAATCAACACTTGGACTCGTGCAAAGAATGCGATTCATATATGAAAATGACAATGAAAAACACTTTTAATCTTGAATCTTGGACAAAGTTAAAGTTATGCTGCATTTTTAGAAAGTTAAGTTGCATAGAGTACTTATGGAAGAAAATATTTGCCTAATGTGGTGTTATAGCCTTATAGGTCCGATAAGTAAGATCGGGTATCTGGTTAATTTTGGAAATTCAAAAAGTAACCGATTAGATAAGTTCTTTAAAGTCGGATTTGAAACCATAATTAATTAAATTGGATCCTAGAAAGTTGGAACTAGAGTCACCATGAAAAAGTTTGGTTTTGAATTCCCGCCTTCTGATTATTTAGATAATTCTTAATTAATACTAGCCCATGAAAAAGTTGTATTTATCATTTTCCTGAAAATAATGCGCATATTGGTATGTAGATAGAGTCAATTCTCAATCAATTTAGTTTCAGTAGACAATTTGGGATAGAGAAACTGACGAGCATCCCCTTACCAAAGACGGTGGAGAAAATCACTTTTGTACATGTCTCCTAAAACTATTTAAAAAAATAGAGAAGATGCTGTGCATTTATTATTTAAAATTACAAATTTTAATATTAATCTTGTTCTTCTAGGGTGAGTTCGTTCTTTTTAATTTATTTTTAATCTAACCTTATTAGACCTTATTTGACTATATTTTTATCTTATTCGGTCTCATTCATCCTTATTTGACCTCGTTTAGACTTATTTTTTCTAATAAGAACCGAAAATAAGTTGAAAAGTATGCACCCTTCCTCCATGGTGAGTTGTAACTGGGATATGGATAGATAAATGAGATAAGTACACTGAGTCTGTTCTTTTTAACTTATTTTTGTTTATCTGAACTTATTTTTTCTTGTCTAAACTTATTAAAACTTATTTTTGCGTATCTGAACTTACTAGAGCCTCTTGAAATATATTCAAACCTTATTTGTGAAAGGATCAAACCTTATTGTTTCTTACTTGCTGAACTGAACTGATCGATCTGAACTAATTTTTTTAATAAGAAAAATAAATTGAAAAAAACGGGTCATAATTTTTATTGCATTTTGCATATAAATTGTGAAACCACAATCACATAAAACATCACCAATCACTTCAAAATGATTAGTAAAGAATCAGGGGCAAAGTAAGTGTTTTCTTCACAAGCTTAGAGATAAGAATTCCAAATGAGTGACTACAAATGTCACTCACCCTCGTCAACTACATTCTTGCTTATTTGACATTGACCAAATCTTATGCCTTTGAGGTGGATTTTTTTTTACCTCTTCATGCCATTTTAAGCCAAATTACTGTACAATGAGTTAATTTAAGACAACAATTATTTTACTAATCTAAAATTTTGGCTGACCTAAATCTTATTTAACTATTTATTTTGTTGAATCGAACTTATTTTTACAGAATAGAACGTATTTTTATTGAATACTATTATTTTAAGGTAAACTGAACAAGGCTTAAGCGTTTAAAACTCTCTTTTCGAAAGGGTGTACAAAACAAATTGGCATACATCTGGAAAAGTACTCTTATTGGTTTATAATTTACTTTCCCAACAAGTCTACCAAATTTGAGAAATGAAAAGAGATTGAAATTATTCAATTAATTTGAACACAATTTTGATACAATATTCTCTTTACTAGTTATGAAGGATTATAGCATATGAATTTTATGAGGATAATACAACAATTATTTTTGAACAAAATACTTCCTCGATTTCTTTTTATTGGCTATACTTCTCTAAAAACACGGATTCGTAGGCAAAACATTAGTGTGTGAGTAAAAGTGTGTAAGAAGAAGTTGCAGGACTGGATGGGTCTTGGGTCGGTCTGACCAAATCCAGACCAAAACCATCAATTTCTTCCAAACCTGGACTCGACCCAGACCCAATGGGTCTGGAATTTTAAGACCCAGATCCTTTGGGTCTAATGGGTCTAGGGTCCTTGCATGGTCCTTTTGAATTTCAAATTTAATTGCAATTTTTTAAACTAATAAAATTATTTCGCCTATTTTATAGGTTCGCGTGACCATAATTAAGGATTGTATCGAAACAATTAACAACATATAGCTTTTAAAATCATAAATATATTAACTTACATCATTAGATGTCTTAAATGGAGTCACAACTACTCATAAAGTCATAATTCACAAGTTTTTTTTTGAAATTTTTTTATGTAAATGGGTGTGTGGGTAGGGTATGGATCGGGTCTGCGTCTGATATATTTGGACTCGGACCCAGACCCACCAGATAACATTTGGACCCAGACCCGACCCAGATTCGTTGGGTCTAAAAAAGTTGGACCCAGACCCCTCATAAATGGATATGTGGGTCTGGATTTGGGTTGGGTCTAAAACCCATTGCCATCGTAGATAGGAGAGAGATAGAGACAAAAAAAATTACTAACAAGGGAATAAAGGAAAAGTGTATTAATTAATTTTAAACTTCCTAAGATGGAAAGTGTAGTCGATAAAAAAACGAAGGAAGTATAATGATTCACATGGTTGTATTGTATACATTTTTTTTTTTATAAAGGTAAGGAAAAAAAGAAAGATGGTTAGGAGACCCTCCACTTGAGGTCATATTGTATATATGCATTACCTAATTTGGACATAAGTTTTTAGGAGATCATGTATAAAGATGAGAGAGATAGAAAAATTTCATTGCCGGTTCGAAAAATGATGCAAGTACAATTTACATTTTAGGGAGATGATACAAAAGTATATAAAATCGAAGGGAGTAGCAATTTAGCCATACTCTAAATTTCGTTACGTTGGTAGCTTTTCATATTATAGGAATTCAAGATCTTATCAAAGAAGGCGACACTCCGATAGTAATCGACGTCCTCAAAGTACTCTTCACTACTCCCTCGTGTTTTGAAATGCTTATATTTGTTTCGACTCTATCCTTCTACCACTAACATGTATTTTTCCGTACGACGGGCTATTAGCTCAGTGGTAGAGCGCATCCTTGATAATTATTTTGTTGTTAGATAACATCCATGATCTTTTTAAATTTCGATCTACCATTATTTGCCACATATTCTCTGAAGTCAATCAAGTAGTAAATCACTTCTATAAACAATAAGATAAGTTAAACACAAAAGAATTATATTTACTTTTTCGTTTAGATTGTTTGGTACACTTTTGAGAAAATGGTCCTTCTAAGTGCTAACTATACTTGTATTTAAAAAATAATAAAAAAAAAAAAACTTTGGCAGCTTTTCATGTGCCACGTAGCGTTCACTTTATGAGGTGAAAGCTAAACGGGTGGGGCCCACATTGGTGAAGAGGTTAGGATACTTGAGCTTGGCCAAACAAAATATGTGGGGGAAGAGAAAGATAGTAATGAAGAGACCCTGAAAAATGGGTCAAGAGTGGATGGCCCACTAACCCCTTTTACGAACACTGCTCGAGGACACTAACCCCAATTGTGGGACCACCTCTGGGCCCACTCATTGGGCTGGGTCCCCGGTCTGCTATATATTCTACTTTTCGGTATTGTTCATTTTTTAGTCCAGTTGGCTTGTCAGCTTCTTTCCTTACAAGTAATTGTTAGTAACTCATTCACAAAGGAAATAACTATTCATCGTTCATTTTAATAAACCAAAAGTTATTAAGAGAGCCAGTCTAATTTTTATCTTAAAATTATTCTAACTTAAATTCATCATTTTATTCAAAAAATCCAGCACTTTTATGCTAAATGTTGCTTCATTCTCTTTTTTCTATTGGACTTGAGTTGTTGCCTATTATAAATTAAAATTAGGCGGTCTCTTTAAAAATTTGTTATAGTATTTAGTATAAATAGTAGTAATTTTTTTACTCTGTGTCCTTTTATTTGTTGTATTTGCTTATTTACAGTTTTTGAGATACAATTTCAAAATTTTATAATGGTTAGGTATAAAAAAAAATTATTTTTAGATGTCGTATAGAAGAATATTAGATACAACTTTTAAAAAATTACTTCAAATTAGGTATAAAAAATATTATAAATTAGGAAAGTACATATTAATGAGTTCAAATAAGATCTCGCATGAGTATGATTTTCATTATGAATATAAATTCAAAGACAATCAAAATTATAATATAAACAGTGTTCAAAGTCAATATATAACAAATAAAATAAGATGGAGGAGTTATTTTTAATTTTGATCAAGTGTGATAATCGATCGAAAGACCAACTCCTACTATGCTACTAACGTGCACAATACACCTGTTAAGAGGTTTGATATGGGACTTTGCAAGCCATAAAGTAATAGGCTTAAAGGCCTATTGTCACCATAAGTTGAAAAATAGACTCTCCTAGCCTAATATCACGATAAGGATTCAAACCCTTAATTAAGTTTGGAACGATACTCAATGATTTACCATCTCTCCCTCAAACTCTAGTAATTTATATTATCTCCTTTTTTTTTCACTTTTTTCATGATACAAGAATGAAACTTAGAAAACTCTTCTTTCAATTGTATATCCTAAACTATTTAAAGTAATAAGATTGAATAACTCAAGCTTATTTTGGACATCTTTAGTAAAACTATTTTGTTTGATATGATCCCCCAGTTTAGAGATATAGTCTGCAATACAATTTTCTTATCTGAAAATAGTGTGTTTATGACTGAGACGAAATTACGTAGTAGATTGGCCATTTTTATACTTACTTTTACGATAATTTGGTGCACTATGCAAATTTAACAAACAATATAAAGTGGCAATTCACTCCATAAACATTTAACAATTGTGCTACTTGACTTGACTCCATAACTTTTCATGGGAGCAAATTGGCCCGGAAATGTATATGAATTGTGCAATTAACACCTATTTTACTTTTCAGCTAAATATTTTACCACAATTACGACGTGTGATCTTAAATTACAATCTATAGGAGTATTAATAATCTAGCAAATACAAGTATTTTACCACTTTTATACCTATGGAAAGATGGGACCCCGTAAAAGATGGAATCAAATCCCACTAGGGGCATTTGGGGGTGGGGATCCCTAACCATTCCCCCCTGCTCTCAAATGTCGGGCCCCGCAAACACCAGATCAAGATACTGTACTAGTTGAGATCTGGCTAGGGGTCCACCACATTACCTTCCAAAAAAAAAAAAAAGATGGGAATACAACTACGAGAGGTGGGAAAATAATATTTCAAAGGTGGAATCAAAACTATCTAGCAAAATAATAATAGTTAGGAAAAATTGGCAATATATATTTAGGTTTAATTTTTTTTTGAAATAAATACCTAGGTTCTTTTTATAACATATAAATACCACACTTGCTTCATTTTTTTAAAAATCAATATCAACTAATGTATTAGCCCAAAAGTTTAACAGAAATTGACCAACTTTATTAACAGATAGATTGCAAATGGTAGTTGGAGAAATGAATGAAATTAAGGGTAGTTATATATAGTTGACGTTGTGGGACTCTCGAACATGGAATCTCTGTTAAAATTACTCAAATTCCGTTAAATTTTAGGACTAATCCGTTAGTTGGTATTGATTTCAAATTAAATGAAGCAAGTGTGGTATTTATATAATAAAAAAAGAACCTAAGTATTTATTTCAAAAAAGAGGTTAAACCTATGTATTTATTGTTATTCTTTCCTAATATTTTTTTTTTGGAAACGTGCATTCAATGTTATATATAAATTGAAATACAGGAATATACCCCATCCCTAGCTATACAAGCTAGTTTACGAGGCCCCTTAATAGAGTTTACGCAGTAACTTACAACATAAAATTTAAACAAACTAAGACATATACAATTGAACCATCTTTCATTTTGGTGGTAGAGCCCTGCATTCTTGACCACGAGCGAGAAATCCGACCTGCCCCTCATCCAACCCCTGCAAAACCAACGGAGACTAATGCGATGTGCAGACATCAAAAGGAGGAAGGAATGGGTATTGTTGTAGTGCATGCGAGTGCTTGCTAGTTTGAGCTGAAAGATTGTGGACGAACGTTGATGGTGGCCTGGTTGATCATTATACTTAGAATGCCACAAAAACTGTTGTGACAATCTGATTTCACAAGGTAAGTATTTATCCACAGAGAGGAGATACAAACCATAGGTGGAGGTCGAAACGTGCCCCAAACCAATTTGAGGAGCCTCCCACGAGATACGGTTCTGAGAGGTGGTAGCTTTAGGAGCTACCACATGAAGAAAGGGACTTAATCTAAGTCCGTTACCACCCACAAGCAAAAAACCATTGGCCCACAAAAAGCATGAGAAACTATCCACTTTTATCTCAATGCCGTACATTCAACTGTCAATGTAATAAACTTGATAAAAGATCGACGTGTATAGTTTTAGCAAATACGCTTATCCCCACTGCTTGGAGACACAGTACCATTTTCTTCTTGGTATGCTCCACCCTGCAAACTAGCACTGAAATCCAACGCAAAGCACCAAATAACCAAAGATAAATACCCCAGAATCCCTTTAGATACCAACCTCCCTATAACCGCAAAGGCCTCAACACACGGACAATGGGGCCAATTAAAATAAGCATGTGACCTACTACTCTCATCCACACTTAAGAAATCACGACAAGAGGAGATAATAAACAAGAGGTTCCAACATAGCTGTCTTAGGACACCCGTTACACAAACTAGAACAGACTCATAAATTGAACAGAGTATTAAACAGCAGACCGTCACCTTTCCAACACAGGGAGGAGCAGAGGAAAATCGAAAACACATATTGAATCAGACAGGGAAAAGGTACTGATCAAACTCAAAACCTCGATAAACTTAACTATAACTTCACCTTTACCGACGATGGCTCTTTTAACGAGGATCGCAAGAACGGCGACGTTATAGCTAACCACTGAAGATGAGAATGAAACAGCGGCGACAAATAAAGCTAAACAAAGGGAGGATCAACGAAACCCTAACCCTACCTTCACCTCAATACCACTCCTTTTAGCTGTGGCCACGTCAGAGGCGGTAGAACTAGTCCAAGACCCTCAACCGCCGATAGTCTGAGCAAACCCTCCTCTGATCTGATGGAAACAAGTCTGTTGTTGTGCTCTCCCCTTTGATAGTAAATACACCACGCCGGAGTGCTTGCGACCCTCCGGAGGGAGAAAAATTAGGAGTGACGAACCGGCACCCCAAACTTCAACACTTAGACACTCGAAAACCCACCTACTGAACTAAAGGCGCCTACCAGTAGAAAGATCGGAGGCTCGCGACGGTTTGCCGTGGGCGGTGAACCTCACGGGTGGACGGCGAGCCTCACGTGGGGGGGAGTTAAGAAAGAGTAGTTGGGAGTTTCTGGAGAGCGTTTATGTATTTTCGATGCTTTTGAGGAAGCGAATTTAGTTTTTTTTATCTAATAGTTATTAGAATGAATGACATAGATAAGAATCTACTGGAAATTCAAATGGTAAGAGTTTGAGCCTTAACACAAATTTGAGGAATTTCGTAGTTTCACTTTCAGATAAAATTTGTTGTTTTCGTATGAACATGTTGATTATTTTTGTAAATAAAGATCCTCCCGTTCCTTCATGCTTTAGAAAATCTTTTTTTGGTCTACAAAACCCCTTTTTAAGGGTTATTAAAATTTTAACTTAGTACGATATGTTAAATCTGGCCTGTACCAATTAAAAGGAACACATTTAACTATCAATATATCCCAATCAAAGTAAAGAAAGAGTGTTTTACATTTCCCTACATAAACTGAAGTTCCTTTTTAAGGTTATGAAGCCACATTGCATGAATCAAAATTCTTAGTCAAATATACGAAGCCAAAAAATTTAGCTTTTCGCTCAGAATCATATGTATATATCCTAAAAGTGAACTCTCATATGTGTATACGAGAAAAAAATTAAATTGTTTACTTTTTGTAAGATCAATTTTGAGAGATATAATTAGGATTTTATTAGGGTTTGCTTAAATGATACCAAAGTATAAGAAAAATATTTTTATTATTATTGTAAGTTGATCTTTAAAAAGTCTAAATGAGATGAAAAGTCGGCCATCAAATTTATTTCACGCCAAAACTTTAAGTTTTAAAAAGTTAATATATTTAAAAATATGTGTACAAAAATCTTTTAGCCCTAAAGAAACTACCCTAACACTTTTTTTTTTGAAAGTAAACTACCCTAACACTTACATATAGAAATATCCAAACAAAATTTCTTCTATTGACCTTTACTCTCTACATGAATTTTGAATAACTCTAGCCTTAGGGTGGTCCTCTTAAAATGGTCCATAAAACTAATTTGGGATGGAATACTTCAAAGCTACAATTATTTGAAATAATCCAAATTTAGAATTATGAAAAGATGGTGCCAAAAGTTGTAATAAATCATACTCCTTTCAAATCTACACCTTTTTCAATTTTACACTATTTATATACTTTATCTGTTTTTCCTATCTTACAACATCTTAGACTTGAAACATTAGACAAAAGAAAGATAAAAAAGACCCATGTGATAGGAAAAAAATAGATAAAACTTTTAGCCAAATATCCTATTATTGAACATCATACAAATGGATAAAGATGGAAGAAGTATAACACTTTGCAATTGTAGTCATGTGAGATATTACTTGATGCACCTCACTATAGCAATTGTGAACGTCAAACTGTGTAGATCAAATAAGAACAAAAAAAGTTTCCCTTTTAATAAATGAAAATCACACCTACAATTCTACAAACTCCACTGCTACACACTCTCACTGCAAAAATACTCCTATGATACAACTACAACAACAATAACACAAACAACACAGAGAAGTTTCAGTTTCTTGTGCAACTCAACATTTTCTCTCTCTTCCTCTCTTTCATTCTCTCTGTACAAATTGAAGAACCCAAAAAAGTTGCAGTATTTTAATGTCAAGGGGTTTTGGAGAACATGATTACATAGGTTTTTCAGAGGTTTCTGCTCTTAAACAAACCTCTGAAAACCCAAAAAGTTCAGCTTTTTCTGACAAAAAAAACAGCAAAATTCTGAACTTTAAGGCAACTGAATTAAGGCTTGGATTACCAGGCTCACAATCACCTGAAAGGGTTGTTGTTAATGTTGATGATGTTGATGATAATGGTGTTAATTTAAGTTGCAAACTTGGTAAAATCAACAGTTTGGTGTCTGGTGCTAAAAGGGGTTTCTCTGATGCCATTAATGGAGCTTCTAACAACTGGGTTTTGTCTGAAAATGGCGGATCTGAGAAAAGTTCTTTGAAGAATGTTTGTAATGATGATAAGAAGTTGCAGAATTCTCCTGTTTCTGTGCAGCCTACTTCTACTCTTGCTTCTTCAAAGTAATTTCCTTTCTCCTTTCGTCTCTTCCCCTCCCCACACTTGTATGTTGCACGTGAAATGTCGTGTGTCCGATTTTTAGAACATCAAGGAAAATTCTTCCTAGACGGAATATTATCATAAACTTCTGTTTTTCGTATTCGTTTCAGTGCAACATATGATGAACTTGTTGATGTTGGGCTAGTTTCTAAGTTTTTCTTTTTTGATAGTTAGACAAGATTATATGATTATTTTTGATTTTGTTGTTAGGAAAAAGTTTTTACTTCCTGTGTTTTTTACAAATTTTGCAACATACAAATTTTGACACTAGTCATCAACTTAATTTTAACCAATTTTTTTTATAATTTTAGCATAAAGGAAAAAATATGTACGTAGGATTATGTTAGGCTCATTTTGATATATACTTTTCACATCAATTTTTCATAATTTTCACTAACGAACTTATAATTGAAGATACTAATGATTATAATAGTCATTGATATACGTGAAACTCTACGGCTTGCAATATGAAGTATAAAAAATGGAAGTATATATTCCTTTTTTTCTGGAAAATGGAATATTATGAAACATGTTCAGGTTGTTAGCTGCAAGTAGTAATTGATTGATGATACTATGATACTTCATTCTTGTGCATAAGATTTTGGAGTTTAGGTAGGAGAAGTTATCAGGTGATTGAATTCCTAACATTGTTACGCCATCATGGTGATGTGATGACTCGAGCCAATTGATAACATGCACGTGCTATTTCAGCCTAATAGATGCTGTACTGTGTGTCTGTGTGGTGTATAGAATTGATAAGTTTATGTAAAAATGTGATAAGATCCCTTTGTACCTTATCCTCCTTTAAAAACTGTAGATTTGAGAACGTGTCGAAAATTCAAAATACGTCCTTAACTTTAATTGATTGTGAAATGAACGTCTTAGCTTGTCAATTTTGCAATCAAGTCCTATGTAAATTCAGTCTCAATTGTAATATCCTGTGAAGATGACTGTTTTCTATGTTACAATAGAATTTTAGTAAATTTTTATCTGTGAAAAAATCATTTTCGGGTGAGAATTTCACTTGAAAGTGTAATTGGCGCTGAATTTTACAATCGGTGAATATATGAGTGCTTAGTTGCTTGATTGCTTCAATGAGATGGTAAGGGGGTTAATATCACTATCGAAAGTGGTAAATATATCTTTGAAAGTACACAGCGACAGTGTGGCCATCAAATACGGCCTAGTATGTAGAAGTGAAAGAAGTACCTAGTTTATTATTTAGACATGGTGATTACTGATTAATACCTTACGATCGTTTTTTTTGTTTGAACAAGAGCTATACCTCAATAGTTCGTTGTTGCTACTCTGCTTGAGTTGATTTTCGTCTATGAGTTCTTTCTTTGATAAAGGGAATAAACATGTGAGAGATAGCTACGCAAACAGTTTATCCCGGTTGTTCCTAGAAGTATTTAATAAGTTAATAGAAATAAACATTCGGTTGTTGAAAAATTATCATGCAAATCCTGTCCAATTAAGTAGCTCCTCAGATACAACTTTAACATGAAGAAATTAGGAGCAAAGGTAGAAAGTGAGGAACAGGAAAGACCATCATTTTCATTTTACACGTATCTTACACATCTATGTTTACGTTTTTTTGTACTTAAAAGGGCGCAGGTTGTAGGATGGCCACCGATTAGAGCATTCCGGAAGAATTCCATGGCCATTAACGCGCCAAAAAACAATGATAGCAAAGACTCCAAGTCAGAAGCAGGGTGCCTTTATGTAAAAGTCAGTATGGATGGTGCCCCCTATCTAAGGAAAATCAATCTCCACACTTATGTAAGCTATGTAGAACTCTCCTTATCCCTCGAGAAGATGTTCTGTGGCTTTACAATGGGTATAATCTCTTTTCTGAAATCGCAAGAAGTTTAATTTGTTGTAGCCATTGTTGTCATTTCTTACCCATTTGGACTTCGCTTGTAAAAATCGTGCATGATTCTTGTAGGTCATGTTGATTTTAGCAAGGGTAGATTGATGGATAATCTTCGTCATTCTGAATATGTTCTCACCTATGAAGACAAGGATGGTGACTGGATGTTAGTCGGCGATGTTCCATGGAAGTAAGTATATACATCTCCCTAGGGGCATCTTTTGTATTCTTCATGTTGCCTACAAAATATACGCGTCATATTAGATCTATGATTCACAATTTTTTTGGTTTTTATCGAAAAATATATTGACAATTATGGGCTTATGTACCTACTTGAATTTTGATTCTCGTTATAAAAACCAAATCTGTAAAATTTATAAAATTTATTTTGCACCCAGTAGTATATTGTTTTGAATCCGCCACTAGTCATAAGCCTGTTTATTGATAACATTATCATCTTGCAGCATGTTCCTGGACTCCTGTAAAAGGCTGAGGATCATGAAGAGTTCAGATGCAGTTGGATTAGGTAACAGATTAAAGATGAATATATGCATTAAACTCAATATCTTCCTTCGATGTGTCATTCAATGTTGATAAACATCTGTTTCTTACAGCATCAAGGATTACCAAGGATTGATTAGTCCCAAGGATCTTTATCTAAAAACACAGAAGATCTGCTCATGAAGTAAAGACCGACTATCCTCTAGAACTGTCTGAAGTATTCGGAGGTAAGCCAGTTCAGAAGTACTTTCTGATTGCAACAAGTTGAAGTTGCAGAATATAAGTTATCATGTACAGAAAACAACCCAAGCGTATCATCATGATTGCCTTTGCCGTATAGTTTAGCCAAGTGCATCCACGACGAGTAGCTCCAGCTTTGATCTGTCATCTATTATGGTACTAGATTGTTACATTTTACTAAAACTCAGTTTGTATTAAAAGCCTATATTATGCCTCTATGTAAACTACATCTTAACTGTTTGAAGGATGTTCTTTTTTCTTAGTACATCTCCTCCACTATATCAGCATCACTTTCCTTTTGATCAGCCCGATTTGACAATTGAAGTTTTTTTATAACATTGAGCTGTTCTTGAACTCTAAAAAGATCACTTGCAAGTTTTGTAGTCTCTTGCATTTTGATCAACTGCTAATGATAAATTTAGATTTATTGTAGTCTCTTGCAAAACATGTTCAATTTCATGTGAAATTCATCTCAAGCTAGATCTTGTACGCCAGTAACCAGGTACGAGGAATGTCGAATGCCTCATCACTTTGCCAAAACGCATCTCCAAGAAGCTATGCGCCTAGTTGATGGCAAGCTTCTTTACAACACTAGAATTTTTTCTTGCAATCACTTCATAGTTCACTCTCAGCCATCATGTGCATAACCATGAGTCCTGCTGCATTCTCAACCATTTCAACTTCTTTCATTTGATTCTCATCCTCGTTGGTGTCGTTATCATGTATTTCATCACTAGTTCTCGACTCCTCAACACGCACGATCATGTTTTCTCTATGCTTGTGTTCTTATCTTTCCCCATGAACTTTGCAAACCCTTCGAACAATATCCACCCAAAGCCTTCTTTCTTATTATGTATGTCTGTATAACCATATTTGACTGCACATCAGAATACAAGTTTTATTTTGATCCACCCTTCGGAAGAGAAACCGCTTCTCTGCTGGCACCTTGCAAATGGGCAACAATTCAATACATCATACATGTTAAAAACATGTACAAAGAGGGCACTTTGTATTCGAAGATGAATGGGATGCCATGTACGAGCTCTCAGTAGAAGACTGCTAGCACACTAACACGACCACACCAGTTACACTAACCAACCATTCACTAACCAACCATTTCCAAAGGTTAATTGGTCGAAACTACCGTTCGTTTGTGTGCCTTACAACAATTGAAATTACCAAAGTACATTTCTATCGATTGTCATAATTTTTACAGTTAAGGCTTAACATAGATCTCAACAAAAAAAAAGTATTTTAGTCGACCTTAAATCATTTTGGGAATAAAGCTTAGTTATTATTGTAGTTCAATGAAAGATAGAGTAGAGCAATCTATCACTGAAACAAAATTAAAAATACAAAATACGAAATAGTAAAACCATTAACAAAAAGAAATTAGCAAAAGACTACTCAGAAAAAGTTTGAGAAGTCGATGGAGAGAAAAATTTAAAGAATATATATAAGTGAAACTAGCTTAGAAGAAGAATTGAAGTGAAAGAAGGCAACTATACATGGAAAATCAGAAATGACATGGGTTAAGTGGGAATTTGAACTTGACCTATTAACAAGTCTCATATAGATTGGGTCTACACTAAATTTATTGTAGACCTAGTACAAAGTCCAAAAGCTAAGATTTTATAATTAAAAGTTAAGGTTTAACAATCAAAAGTTAAGGTTTTGTAATAAAAAGTTACGTGTTATAAATGAAAAGTTAAGGTTTGTTTCAAAAGTTAAGATTTTGTAATTAAAACTTAAGGTTTAGCAATCAAAAGTTAGGCGGTCTACACTATTTTTAGTGTGGACCAGGTCCACCCAAGAGTTTCTCCTTGACCTATATACAAATCCACTTACTTATATGCAAGATATAGTATGAATTTAAATCAATCAAAGTAAGTTTAGAAAAATAAACACTCTTCCTCACTAATTCAAAACAAATTTAAGCATCCCGGGACTTGCAAGCCTTGGTTGTTTGCAAGACTGTTAAAATCGGGATTCTACTATAAATTATACAACGGTCCTAGAATCGGATCGTAAAATCGTCAGATTCTAAGAACATGTATGATTTAAATATTGCTCATATTATAAATTTAAAATGACTAATGATTGAAAAAAATAGTTGTTTAGCCATTAAATAGACGATATTGATCATATATGTCTAATAATAGCTCTAGTAGCTTGATTAAATCTAATTTAGATGTATGAGGTTTTCGCTAATACACAAAAATGTATAGAATCGTGAATCGAATCGTAAGATTGTACGATTTAAATCGGGTTTATAACAACTGCGACTATTTGGACCCATGACCAACCCAACGCAACCTGTGACTACAGTTTGACTTTGATCCACATCGGGTTCATTCTAAGCCCTCCATGTAACTGAGAATTTCTGAGTAATTGGAAGCTGCTTCTAATAACGAGGACGAAAAATTGATATTACATACACTTTTCAACCTAACCCTCGGATCTTTCCTTGATTCGACTTCTGCCTTGATGTGTCTTTAATACAACCTCTACTTTTTTATATCCCGCTTAGGGCATCTCTTTGCATACCTTGCTACACCATTGTTCGAATAACATTTCCAATCCGACTCTAAGATGATTTAAAATGTAAAAGAGAACTCGTTCATTTTCTATTTTCTTCGAGCCAACCCAACTCCATCCACCAAACCCATATAACTAACCCATCTTGCCCACCTAGTCAAATTCCAACTTAAAAAACCATCTATCCCTGCTCGACCCACCGAGCCTGCTCCCGAACCCAACCAAACTCATAGCTCAACCTCCACCGGACAATTCACCAACCCAACCCGCAAAACCAACCCGACACCCTATCGCCCGACCTACAACGGGCCGGTGTCACTTACCCTGGCCCGTTCCCTACCCAGCACAACCCACCTAGAAAAGTAGAAACCATCACTATCCCACTTCCCAAATGCCTTTGGAGCAGAAATACTTCTATGTTAAACTTCTAACCTCTCACTCAATCAAGCACTGGTTTTCCCCCATAAAATTGTTCAGACAAATCAATCAAAACGATGAAGCTGAAGCAATTAGAAGGTCTTCTTGGAAATCTTGATCAATTCTCCACTCCAAAGGTATATCTTTTTAACACCACCCATTTACATACCCTTCTCCAAGCTCTTTCTTTCACCATTTTTCTCATTTTCTCATATTATGATTAGGTTATTACAGTACTTTCTCCTTCAAAAAATTTCATCTTTTTGTGCTATAAATGATCCCTTTGTTGCTGCAGATTGAACTTGAACAATACCCAACTGGTGCTCACATTGCTTCCCGTATGTTATACACTGTAAGCACCTCATTACTCAATTTTATTACAAAGTTATGAACTTTTTGAAGAATTATCATTCTAGTAGGACAATGATTTGATGGGTATTTCTTGTTTCGATTCGGGTAGGCAGAGAATTCATTTGGGGATGTGAGTGATAAGGTTGTGGCTGATTTTGGTTGTGGGTGTGGCACTTTAGGAATTGCTGCTGCTCTTTTGGGTGCTGAGTGAGTATTTCTTGTTTTTAAGTTCTTAATTTGATGTTTAATATATATACTTGTTCTGTATTCGACATTGAATTTCGATTGTATGATCAAATGTGTGAATTCTTTGCATCTCATTTGGTTCTTGTTTCCTACTCTTTGTCTATGCTGAATTGGTATGTTATTACAGTCATGTTATAGGTTTCGATGTGGATACCGATTCTCTTGAAATTGCGTATGCGAATGCAGAAGATTTAGAGGTATTGTGCTGGTGTATCTTTGTGTACTTGTTTTTTAGTATTGTTTGTAGCACCTTTATGAAATATTGAATGGTTTGATGCTAGCTTTTTAAATGTTGCTTGGGATTCTTATACATAAGGAGCTGTGTGATTTGAAGAGCTAGATGATTTAGATGGGCATTATTGGTTCAACGGAGAAGCCCAGAGGGAAATACTTGGTATGAGGAGTTGAGATGAAAAGATTGCGATTTCTTTATTCCCTATGGTATCTTTTAGCAAATCATCTATAAGTCTGTTTTCCTGATCTTGTTTATGGTTTATTAATCCGTAAATAAGGTGATGGAACTCCTTTGGACTTTGGAGTAATGAAAGTGAACAAGCCCTATGCTTGGCGACTTCTTAGCATATGCGAAACCTTGTTTTTTTTTTCATTGAACACTATTGTGGGTAGGACAACAGGGAATTGGACACGATTTTGCGATCTCACTAGGTAATTCGGAAATGACATACGAAAAAGTTCTAGGCTTAGCTTGTCTTTTCTCACTTTTATGGATATATGATATTATGGACTTTGCATTTGGTATTTAGGCCCTGTTCTTTAGGAGTGAGTAATCTGTTAAAGAACTAGGCCTTAGTGCTATGAAAAGTTCTAGGCTTAGCTTGTCTTTTCTCACTTTTATGGATCTATGATATTATGCACTTTGCATTTTTAAGGCCCTGTTCTTTTGGACTGAAGTAATGGAAAATCTGTTAGTCCAGACAAATTCAGTTCAGCATAGGTTGATTCAATCCAAAAGAACCGGGCCTTAGTGCTATGACATTATTGTTGAATTGAAGGGTTAGTCTTTACTCTACCCTTTAATTTGTGCATGCAGTGCGATCAAACAACATAAAAGTAGACTGTTTCTTTTCTATTGATAAGACAGAGGTCCTTATATGTTCACCTGGTTGTAGGCCTGTTTTTTCTTGCTTTTAGTTTTTAGTGATTAGTCTCAATCATTTTGTTTCCTAAAATGGAAAAGGGATCAAAGGGATGGATAGTAGGGGGTGGAGGGTGACAGTTATAGCAGGGATATGATGGCAATTATATGGTTTCTTGCCTGAACAGCAGCAATTACTTAAATCTTTATTGTAATACTATTCTTCTTTCTTGTAACAAACATATGTTTAATTATATTGAAAAATGCAGTTGGATGTAAATTTTGTCCAATGTGACATCCGCAACTTGGAATGCAGAGGTAAATTACCCCTTTACCTCTTATTCTCATATGTGATCTTCCGAGCTCATTTTCTTGTCAATTTATTGCTTTGAAATGTTGTGGTGTCTTCTGTCTGCTTCTATTAAGATGTCAGCAGTTTGAATAAATTGATTACTTCAAAGTTTTGCTTGATTCGGCAACTTCAATCAGTGTTTTGAAAATTGTGATATGCATTGAGGTGCAATGCAAGTGTCTTAGCCTCTTAGGACTTAGGCATGAGTCGAGAGGCTAAGGCTCTCTCCTTGGTTGAAGCTCTAAATAAAGCAGTAAAAGCCGTTAGTCTTTATATTAATGCAACTAAATACTCCCAGAAAAATAGGACATCAGGATTTCTAATTTTCATTTTTTATAAAATTTGTTATTATAATGGGTCTCTAGAGGCATGCTTATTATGGTAAAGTCCAGCTAGGTACCTATGCTTTCAGCCTTGTGCTTTAATTCCCCACACATGCCTTAGGCAATGCTTTAATCCACTTGCTTTAAAAGTATTTGTTTGCCCTTATTGGAGAATTAGAAAGGTTGTGAGTTCAGTATTTGGAAGCTTTCTTTCAAATGGAGTCTTCAAATTTGCAGTTTAATACAATCCTGTCATGCTGGCTGTTTCTGATCCGTAGACAGTGACTCTGAGAGGCCCCAACCATTGGCTGGCAACAGGAAAAGGGTGGAATTTTGAGAGGGGATAGAAAATCTTCCATCAATTTTTTTGCAGAGCGCCACTTCTTTTATAATCGTTAAGAGTGTCGTGGACCTGAAGTCTGAAGAGATATGCTTATTGCTGGCTGTTCATGCTGGCCTTTTTCGGGGGTAGGGAAATCTATTAGGAAGGCTTGAAGGGCGTAGCACCAGTGACAATAGGGAGAGTTAGGCACAAAAGCAATATATACTGTTTGTACTTACTTTGTTAGCTTGTCAAGGTTCACAAAGATAATCTTAATTAGATTTGTCAAACTCAGGGAACATGTTCACTTAATTTAATTTTAGCTACAAGAACTTCCCTCTTATAGATGTGAACTATAATGTTTTTTGAGGGGTGTTTGAGGAAGCTAGCTAATGTTCTTCTACTACAGTGAGTATGAGTTCTCTTTATTACTTCGATGCCCTGCAAGCTAATCCGGCGGGGAGCTTTTTGGTGGGAAGTCGTGTATTTTCGATCTTGGATAATTAGCTAAATAGAAATATCTTGAAAATTTAGTCAGATTTCAAAGTTCTGAAACACTATGAATTTGTTCTAGGAAAAATTATTGATACGGTTGTGATGAATCCCCCTTTTGGAACTCGCAGTAAGGGAGTTGACATGGAATTTCTATCAGTAGCTTTGAAGGTACAAGATTGCAGTTCGCTAAAATTCTGTTACCATTGTTCTATTCTTCTTTATGTGAACATATTTGCTAATTGATTGTTCTTGAAATTGGTTGTTTCTTATTAGGTTGCTTCTCAAGCAGTATATTCTCTGCATAAAACGACAACAAGAGATGTATGTTTTCCAAACTGAAACTGAAATCTTTTTTGATTGATGCTTTACAAGTTTTCATCAAATATTCTGAAATGCTATGCGAACAATAGTTTCCCTTTTTTTAATTAAATCTTATGAGGGAATAAGAAATCTTCTATTACTATTTGTTATACTATTAGTTATAGTATCAGTGTGTTGTTCCTAGCCTGACCTATCCAAACAAATTAGAACAGAAATATGAAATATAGAAATGGCTCGCTATTTCTTCGGAATCTGAGTGATAATCATTGTTTAGGAGAGATGATCTAGTGGTTCAAGGCGTATTCTTGTTCTCTGAAGTTATCAAAGGAGTTCTTGGGTTTTTTCCATTTGTTTGCTTTAGTCCTGGACTCCTGGTATACCTAAGCTAATTTGTAGGTGAACATAATACTACTGCTAGTGCAACTCTCTGCCCTTGCTTCATTTGCAATCGTTTCTGAGTTGTTGACATGTATTTGAACTTGAAGGCTATTTGGGCGAGTTTTGCGTAATTGTGTTGCCTTTAAGACGCTTAGTATATATTCGTAAAATTCAGTTAGAGAGGGTTTGGTTGGGAGGAAAGTGTTTCTTAGTTTCCTCTCTCTTTTCTCCCATCCCTCCCGCTTTGAATGCTAAGACATCTCCTTTATTAGTCAAGATACCTACAACATGCATGGCTGATTGGTTTCCGATAGGAATATGGTTTTACTATCCTATATGTTCAATTAAAAACTAGATTATGCAATTACCAAACTAAAAAGGATTATTTGCAAAAACTCATCATTCTTTAAATGATTTAGACAGGCAAAACCGACTTGTATTGGATTAACTGATCCAAACTGAGATCACATGACCTGGTTTTGACTAATATGTAATATCGATTGTTGTATTATAATTGAGTTAGTTGAAAATAGACTTGGATCATATGACTGAAACCAAACAAAAATACTTGCATCATGAAACCAAAACCAGACATGATATGAACGAGCCGTATGCCACCTCATTACTATTGAATCTGACAAAGTTGGTAAATGTTGGAGTACAAAATTTCTTATGTAATGTACATGCTTTGCAAGTTTGTAATGAATCGATCAAGAGGGAGGGGTATTTTAGGAAATACAATTAAGTAGTGTCTTGAGGAATAAGTTAGCAAGCTAGTTTACCTATAAATAGAGGAGATTAGGGAGTGAAATGTTGTGTTGAAAATTGTAAAGTGTGTTTTGTAGAACTTCTTAGGGTTATTTGGGAGAGTAAAGCCTCTCGAATGCTTGATTAGGAGTGTTCAAGCCACTCGAAAGCTTGATTATCCATTTCATTTTATGTATTTCCTTTTCATCAGTAAAAAATAGTCATTTACAGTCTAATATTCTGAGTTAGCTATGTCAGTTCATTACAACGTTATTTGTTAAGTTCAGAGGACCTGGTTAATGTACTTTTAACTGATGTTTTCGGTAAATTTTCATTGGACGTGTTTCTGTTTAGCACGTAAGAAAGACAGCCTTGCAAACATATAATGCTAGAAGTGCAGAGATTTTGTGTGAGGTTAGTACTACTGCTAACTTTCAAATGTAAAGAGCAAGTGTCCTGGTCTCCTTATGATAATGCAGCTTTTGCTCATTGCATCTCCTGTGTTTCCTTCAGCTTCGATATGATGTTCCAAAACTATACAAGTTTCATAAGAAAAAGGAGGTGGATATTGCAGTGGACCTCTGGCGATTTGTACCCACAACGGCCTCTGGAAATGGTGTTTGATGTTGCAATATGGGCGCACTTTTTTTATTGCCTGTTACTGTAACTCATGTTTTGGCCAAGTAGAAATTGGCATGTGACTTACGATCATTCAGGAAATTGTGCGTATTTTGTAACATGTACAGACAGGATTTTTTCTTTTCGAAATGTCAAGATCAGCTGTGCACAAAATCGAAAGGCAACGTGTCGTCGTTGAATGTATCCTTGTTTTTTTTCTCTTATTTGATCTGACACAAATTGAAACTACCAAGTAGTATTTGGTGTAGTGGCAAGGGGGAAAAGGGGTACTATTCGGCCAACTATTTGATTTTGGTTGGCATGGTTGTAGATATGATACCTCCGACCAAATTTGACCACAATAGGGTCAAACTATCCAAAATTGGTTAAGGGCTAAGGAGAAGGAGGAAGTAATAATGAGAAAAGAGGGGTACATAACTACTTAGTTGTATTTGTCAGTTTGCTTAGACACTTCAGCTTCCAAAGTTACTAAATACAACATTTTGGCAATTATTTTAGAACTACTCAAAAAAGAAATTATGTTGCAACTCTTTTTGAAACAAGACACTATATCAAATTGATTGCTCAGAGAAATATTACTAAATCAGACCACTTAGGGAGCGTTTGGTTTCCACGGGAAAAGGAAAGCAAAATCCTTATGAGTAAAGTGTTATTTGGACATGCTAATGTTCTTCTACCTCTATTCCTCCTCTTTTCCTCAACATCAAACGCTCTTCCTCTCTCACTTTGCTGTTGTGCCCTCCCCGCTGGCCATCCCCTTCCTGAGATTTGCAGTCTTCTAACCCCTTTTGCTTTTTTCTCTCCTTGTTGGGGGTGAATAGGCGGGGTGGCTTTTGAGGTTGTCTGTGGAGATGAGGGTTGGTTTGGGGTGCACATGGTGCGGTTGAGGTGGGTGGTTGAGAGGTTTCCTTACTCCTCTTTGTCAAAGTAGAGAAATTTGGGATCATGGAGGAGAAAAGCGAAAAGCGACACCCCAAATCAGATTTCCAAATAGTAGATGATTTACACAGAAAACAGACAAGCTAAATATGCTGCACAAACTATATATGTGAAGAATAATATATATATAAATGCCTCAAATAACCTTTACGAAAAGGTTTTTTCATGTTTTTCTCCCAACTAAAAATACAATTGAAGATGCAGCCTCTTTCTGTCTCTACATCAGACTTCTCTCCTATAGACCATAATTGTTGGAACATGAGCTATATTATGATGATTACAGAAGAAAATCAGGCAATAAAAGCAAACAAAAACTGCCTTTAGAATGATACAACAAACATGAAAGAATTAGACTATTGTTCCTCAACTCAAAAACCCCAACCAACCTGAACAGGTTATTCCAAGATATTCTTCAGATGCAATGATATATATTCAGTTATCTTTTAACTCTCGGCTTCAGTTTCTGTATTTGAGCTTTCGGTTTGCTCACCAAGGGTGAACCGAGCAAACCTCCGCACTTTTATGTTCTCCCCAAGTGCAGCCACGGTTTGCTTCACAAGGTCCTTCACTAGGATACTGTCATCCTTTATGAAAGGCTGCTCCAAAAGAGCGAGTTCTCCGAGCCTCTTCGAAATCCTTCCTTCAACAATTTTTTCTCTGATATTCTCGGGTTTTGACAGAATATCTTCTCGCTGCATCTCGATCTCCTTTTCCTTGCTCACAATGGTTTCTGGTATATCCTCAATCGATACATACTCGACACGTGGGCAAGCTGCAACTTGCATAGCCAAGTCATCTACCAATTCCTTGAAATTTTCACTTCTACCCACAAAGTCAGTTTCACAGTTAACTTCAATAAGTACTCCGATCCGGGCATCATGAATATAGGACCCAATTCTTCCCTCAGCTGCAAGTCGGCTAGATTTCTTATCAGCACTTGATAAACCCTTCTTTCGAAGATACTCTTGAGCTTTCTCGAGGTCTCCTCCAGTTTCAGCGAGAGCCTTCTTGCAATCCATCATACCAGCTCCAGTTTCTTCTCGTAATTGTTTAACTAAGGCAGCTGAGACTGCCACTGCTGGAGCCCTGCATTTTGATGTAATAACCATTGATCAGCAGCACAAGCTTCAATAGAACTATTTGTGTGTTTCACTTTTACAGGGAGATGCTGATTTATGCTCTAATTTGTGAACTATTTGCGGATGAAGAATAAACAAATACAGAATGTGTTCCTATAGATACGTAAACTATTTGGCCAAGGCACATCACATTGGGATTTAGCATGTTATCTTACTTCACTTAATAACTGCAGTGCAGTAACAATTTGGAGAGTAATTTATCTGACATGGAGTCGCGGTGATGTATGATAGATATACCCAGCAGCTGAAGTCAGAGACTGCTCTTTTTCTGTTTTTCAAAATAGGCTACCAGATACTAAGATCCCTTTCACAAATCTCAACAACAAAGAAGTATATACAGTAACGAATATATGCTTGTATCATGAAATATATACTAGATACTGGAGAAAGATCAAACTCCATCGAATACCGTAGTGAAGGCTTCTAGGGAACTAAGGGGACTGGTAGAAATAAAATCTCTTACACGTACAATTTATAAACTTGTTCAGTAGTTTTAACAAACTAAAGTTTAGTTTGAGGCATGCTATAGATAGGAATGGATGCAGACAGCACAGACACAAACCATTTCATTCTTCTTTCTGCAATATAGAATCATTGGATATAATATGAGACAGAACAAGAAGGAAATCGTAGCAATAACTTACTTTTCAACAGGTTTTTCAACATCAGCTGCAACAGGCTGCTCCTTATCTGCTACAGGGGCTGATTTTGCTGCAGTTTGGGCAGCCACCTCAGCTGCAAAATTTTCAGATTTCTTTGCCAATCCCTCACCGAGGTTGTACCTCACAAACCTGTTGACTTTTATGTTTTCTCCAATTGTTGCAATTGTCTGCTTCACCCAATCCTTGACAACCACCTTATCATCCTTGATGTACGGCTGTTCTAGCAAAGCCAAATCTCCAAGCCTCTTATTGACCCTCCCTTCAACAATCTTTGATCGGATTTGCTCAGGTTTTGATAACAGATCTTCCTTCTGCATCTCCATTTCTGTTTCTTTATCCAAAATATCTTTGGGAACATCATCGGTAGAGAGATACTCTACTTGAGGGCATGCAGCCACTTGCATGGCTAGATCATCGACCAGCTCCCGGAAAATATCACCCCGAGAAACAAAATCTGTTTCACAGTTCACCTCAATTAGTACACCAATCCTGCTGTCATGAATATAGGAACCGATTCTCCCTTCAGCAGTGGTTCTGCTGGATTTCTTATCTGCACTTGCCAGTCCTTTCTTTCTGAGATACTCTTGGGCTTTAGCAATGTCCCCTCCAGTCTCAGATAGTGCCTTTTTGCAATCCATCATCCCTGCTCCTGTTTCTTCTCGTAACTGCTTTACGAGAGCAGGGGCTATAGCTGCTGCATTTATATGTAAAAATCATTTGGAACACGTGAAATTCTGATCTCAGAAGGCCACAGAAAAGTGAAGAACAGATAAATGATGAGCACTTGTAAAAGAACCCTCTTAAAAGAAAAAGGTGGGCTAAGTAAAGTTTGATATGCCATTTATCTGGTATTTAAGGGACGAAACAGAACAAATACTGCTATGCTTTTATTGGAAGGCTAGAAATCATAATGTTGAAAAAAGTACGCCTTGTCACCATGAAAAAAGCTATTAACTTTGCCCTTGGGTAGATTATTTCCTCGAACGCCCACTGGTTAAAAATAGGCTACTATGAAACTTTATGCTTTTTAAGGAGCATTCGAGACCAATATGATGACTTCAATTAACTAGCCATAGTAAAGGGGGGGGGGAAGAGAAGGAAAACATCCTTAAGTTTTGATGGTGTTGATTTTCTCGACTTATAAAACTTCTGCAGGTATTCTTCACAATGCTAGAAACAAGTTTGACGAAATACATGTATTTGTTCAGTGACCAGGAAAAGAGAAACACTTTGGAAACTTGGTACTGTATATCGAATTACAAACTCCTTTGGTCAGAACATCATCTCACTTTAGCATTAAACTAACAGTAAACAAATATAGATTTCACCATTAATTTGTGGAAACTAATCAGAATGATTTCAACACAAAGCAAGACATAATACATTTTTCATTCAATTGAAATGCTATTATATAAGGGATCCTACGGAACTCCTTAAATATCCTGGTAAGGTGCCTTAAGCTATTTCAAAATTCAGAAAATGTTAGAAATAAAAAACTAACAAAGGGGAGATTTTAGTAACCTTTAGGAGCGTTTCCCTGAGGGGTAGATCCATTTGGTCCTTCATTTGAGCCATTGATACTCCCATTGACCTCAGGAGCTGCATCAGTGGGGATTTCTACTGGGACATCCTCTTTTGAGCTAACATCCTCAGCTTGAGTTTCTACTACCGCTTCCTCGCTAAGGGGAGATACCTCACTTTTTGTCTCTTCATCTTCAGCTGACGAGGCAGGTGATAGTGGTATTGTTGCCTCATCTTCTGCAATTGAGGCACTGATACTCTGGTTTTCTTCAGGAGTAGACGTCTCCACTTTTGCTTCATCACTGGATATTTCAACTGCCAAGTCCTCTTTTGCACCAACAGTCTCAGCTTCAGTTTCAGCTGCAACTTCCTCACTAATTGATGAAGCCTTACTTACTGTATCCTCATCTTCAACCAAAGGGGCAGCAGAAATCGGTGTTGTTGCCTCATCTTCAATCAAAGGGGCGGCAAAAACTGGTGTTGTTGCTTCATCATCAACCAAAGGGGCGGCAGCAATTGGTGTTGTTGCTTCATCTTCAACCAAAGGGGCGGCGGAAATTGGTGTTGTTGCTTCATCTTCAACCAAAGGGGCGGCAGAAATCGGGGTTGTTGCCTCATCTTCAACCAAAGGGGCAGCAGAAATTGGTGTTGTTGCCTCATCTTCAACCAAAGGGGCGGCAGAAATCGGTGTTGTTGCCTCATCTTCAACCAAAGGGGCAGCAGAAATTGGTGTTGTTGCCTCATCTTCTGCAACAGGATTATCATTTTGACTTGTCATTGCAACTTCTTTACTGTTTGGATCTTCTACTTCCTCCCCAAGAGAGGAAGCAGCACCAGCATCAAGGTTTTCTGACGTGTCAGCAACAGAATTAACTTCACTTCCATCTTTGCTTGAGGTTTCTGAGGATGCATCTTCCTCTGTAGTAGTTTCAACAGATGTCTTTTCCTCTGGTTGTTCTCTGTCATCCAAAAAAGCAGCAATATCCTTGTTTCTACGGAAAGCAACAACAAAAGGGTTGGTCGCTTCATGGACAACACCCTGGTTCAACTTGCCATCTAGTTTTTTCACATCTTCCTCTTTCTTCATGGTCAAAGTTACTACACCTCTTGAAATACGCAACACACGAACATTAACTTCTTGTCCAACCTCCAGTGATGTGTTTCCCATAACATTCCCAAAACCGTCATCGGGTTCCTCTGATGTGGGTAGAAAACCTTCCTCACCCTCAGGAAGTGATATAAAAGCACCACTTCGAGCAAAATTTTTAACAGTGCCAACAAGATCCTGCCCCTGAACAAACTTGGTTTTCTTCACATCCTCTCTCTTTGCAGCGCTCCTTCTAGGTGACCTAGGCCTGTCACTGTTGCTACTATCTTTCTTTTGTTGGGGCTTAGTGCTACTATCTTCTTCACGCATTGAGAGAGATATCCTCCCGGTCTCTATGTTCACTTCTACTAATCTCACCTTCACTTCTTGGCCTAAAGAAACCACATCATTTACATCCTTTACAAAGCTTGCACTTAATCTGGAAACGTGCACCAGACCATCCGTAAAAGCTCCAAAATCAACAAAAGCACCAAACGGCTGTATTGACCTTACTTTACCAGTAAATGTTGCCCCAGGAACTAAGTCCTCATTCTTCACAGGTGGCATCTCACTCTTCCTACCTTGTCTTCGTTTGACCCGAGTAGGAGCAGCACTCGCATCAGATTTAGTGGAGGGTTCCTCATTTGTCTCAACTTCTTGAGGTGGTCCGGCAGATGCTTCCTCCTCTGCAACTGATGAACTTTGTTCCTCCACTACTACATCTGTCCCAGTGGCTGACAATCTTGGAATTCTTGAACATCCACTCCTCAATTTTTGGAACACTCTGATGCTTTGTGGAAGAGCTATAATATGTTTTTGCGAGGATAATGAGGGTCTTGCAGGATTTTCAGTATAATTGTATCTGGTAAAACACCTGCTTTTCCTTGCTGTTAAGGCATTTCCAGGAATAAATGAGATATTGCTCACTGAACAAGGAATTACAGGCGTCATTTTGCCTAGTGCATAAATTTATGGTCTTTTTTCCTGATATTAGTAAATCATCTAAGCCCCTGCAAAACAATGATCAAAGATCCTCAGAAGGCACATAAGCTTTTCTTATATGCAAAGATTTGATACTGAAAAACAGTCCTAAATTGTCCGCACACTGCTGAAATTTAAACAAGGCAGATTTATGTTTTATCATTTACATCCCATCATCCCTGAAGTTTCTTACATCACAAATGCTTCATTCTTCATCTAGCAGCATAGAATGCATAACTATAGCATATGACTAAACAATCCACATCACCTTAAACCGCATACCTATGTTACTTCGAGTCTTCGACACCCTCATTCACATCCAAAATTGTGTGTCGCGTCCGTCAAGACACGACATGACAATTGGATACTTTGTTTTTAACTAAAAACTTGAGTTCACAAACTACTATGTAAGCTTCCTGTGGTGTGGCATTCAAATCTGGCCTCTTCTGGTCAATTTTATTATATCTTTTTTCTCATTAGGATAGAAAAACCTAGGTTGGCTCCCATCTAAGCCTTCTTGATAGCATCATCCACACAATGTCTTAATTCAATTTTTTTTTTTAAAAAAATTTAAGACTTGACACTCGACCATGAGTAACCTTGTGGAAGCTTAAGGTTGGGGCATAATGACTTAAAGAGAGCCAAAGGTAATCAACTCTACAACTAAGACTCCATACATATAAAGTCTAATACAAGATTAGTCCGAAATCATAATCATAAGATAAAAAGAAAACACAACAGAGAGGTTTTTAGAGCATGGAAAATAATAATGTTGTATAGTATAGAATAGCTTTGGAGCAACATGCTAACCAAACCAAAATAACCTTCCACAGTCTACCCGGTACTTGTTCTTGCTAATTGCCACCAAATTTCAATACATTTTCTTCTCACAAAGGCCCTATATTTTTGGAAAGAATTAATGGTAATTAAATTAAGTTCATTTCAGTTCAAACAAATTCAGTGCAGTTCAATTAATTTCTTCTCACATTTTATTCAGTTCAGTTAGTTTCTTCTCACACTTATCCCCTTAAATAATTTCAGCTCAGTTCACTTCTGAATTCAGTTCAATTCAGTCGAGTCCAGTCCTAAAGAACAAGGCCAAACATAGGCTATTGCCTATTGCTCACACCAATTTTCCTCACAATTAGCCACCCATTACTCATCCAAAATTGATAATCATACAACACCAGGGGAATTCAAATTAAGAAGTTAAAACTAAATAACAGATAAGTTCCTGAATTCCGAACTAACTCAAAACTTCAAAGACATGAATAAACATGAAAAAAAAACACCAAACACAAATATTTCAGCAAAAAAAAAACAGCCCATAATCAAGAATTCAACAAAAACCCAATAACATGTAAGAAACATTCATGATATATAAAGCAGCAAATTTCTGAATTGATAACTATACATTGCATAAAATGGGAGGCAAATAATTATACATATAAAAGGTCGTACCTTTTCTAGACTACAGGTAAGTTGAAGAAAAATAAAAGGATAATAATTCTGGGAAAAATAGGATAAACCCAGAAAAGAAGAGAAGTTGTGGGTGTCAGTCTCTCACAGACACAGAAAAATTGTTTCTCTCTTTCTCTTTGTGTTTGTGGAAGTGAAATGAAAGGTGGGGGCTTTAACTCCTTATCTTCATCACTGATATATCAATGTCCCCATACTTTAAGGGTATGGCCTTTTCCCTTCATAAGTTCATATAATATGAGCCAGTCCATCTTATAATAAGGGTCCCTTTGCCCTAACTTAAGCCCAGCCCAAGACTTCAATTTTTTTTAATTGAGGAAATGGATATGGCCGGGTTTTGGTTCAGGTTAGAAAATAATATTAGTAGAAATAAGTTCAGTTCGGTAAATATATATTGTAATCGGGTTAGTTGTTTCAGTCATGACTGTGAGGAAGTCTTTCTCGTATTGTTCTATTTAGCCTTGGGAAATGCTTTTTTTATAAACGAGTTGTGTTATATATAATTTTAACTTGGTGGTAGTTGTGTGGTAAATAAATTGTGAAGTGGGAATCATGGGAATAAGGGTGGGAAATGTTGAAGAAAGTGTGGGAAGAGAAAACGAGGGACAATCGAAGTCATGTTGTTCATTTTTTATTTTCAAGGTAGAAGGAAATATAGTAATTTAAAAATGTAGTTTGGTAACAATACAAGATGTAATATAGCAGTGGTGGAACCATGTCAAAAATGAAAGTATTCAAACTAATTTGGGATAAATATATATAAAAAAAATATTCACACTATTGTGAGACGGATGGAGTATTTATTTGCTCTTGTTTGTCCCATTTCTGCATAATATGATTTACCACCCAATAGTCCATTACCACCCTGAGTGGTTATCATAATATTAACATATGCTTGGACATGGAGTTGCATTATTATTTACATTGAAATGAAACATATCTTCAAATAAGATTCTAATTCTATAACGATCCAAATTTATTGGCACCTCCTACTTTATGGCTCTTGCCAACTAACAATGGTAAAAAGAATACTTCTTTCGAAGATAGTAATAGTTTGACTTATATACTTATCGTTCAACTTTGACCGTTTAAAATTGCAATTATATTGATAAAAGAGTAAATGTCGGGATAGACGGTCTATCCACTTGCTTTGGATAAAACATGGTAAAACTAAAAAAGTTTTAACGTTAAAAGTCTATGTGTTACAGATTTTAAAACCTTGAATTTTTAAGTGAAACCTCACAATTTTCTACGATCTAAATCTATATAGTCATGGATGGACCGTCTATCACAAGTCTTTGAATTAATCAAATTATATAAAATTTTTATTTTTGAAACATATAAATTGAGACAAATGCAAACTTACATACTAAGATAAATTTTATATCTTATATACTAATCAAAAACTATAATTATGTATATGAAATAGTTCAAAGTCAAATTATTGTAGTTTATAAAGAGCCAAATCATGTAAAACTTTGATCGATAATATGTTTATAAATATTTCACATACAAATACACAATGATGTAGTACATTGTAAAGTGTGAAAATCAAATTTCAAAAGACGTCATCATGATGGACTTGAAGCCCATATATGTCCACATCATAAAAAGCTGTCTCTTGAAGGCCATTAGGGCCGCAAAGTAAATAATTGGACCTTGGGCCCTACTACCGTTTTAGGGTAGACTATCATTTTCTTCATGGGTTTAAACGTGATCCAGTTAAGTATTTCCTATTTCTTCATCTTCCCAAAATATGACTTCAATTATGTGATTTTGTAATGCACAATTTAGCACAAGTTTTACCTAAAAAAAAAAGGAATTCAGCACAAGTACTCCTGCTAAAGTTCCTTTTCTTCTTTATGATATATTTTTTAAATATATGAAGTAAGTTAAGGTTAGGACAAAATAGAAAGCCAATAAAGTATTGCATACATAAATAAAATAGTTATGACCTCATTGTTTTTATGGGTAAAATTGTATATTAAAGTTGTTAATCAATATAATTGAATTTGTTCCTTAGGCAATCCACATATAAGTTTCATGTTATCTGAAACAAAATATACATCCCCAACCCTTCGACCAATATAATATGGATAACCCTCGTTATATTTCCACTAACTCTCTTTCTGAATCGATTTTTTCATTTATATTTTCGCACTATCATTACTCTTTACCATGATTGATTAAAGTTTGTACCCAAACCTATTAGAAATTTTATTAGAAGACGAGGGAAATACTTCGAATAAGAAGTGAAGTTAGTCCAAAGGTTGCTGATTTCAGTTATAGTTGTTTTGAATTACAACTAGTATTTAGGCCCATGCAATGCTCTAGGATTTATATGTATTACACTTTAGTACTTTTTTTTACAGTCTCGGACCCGCTTTAGTACTTTAAGACAACTATTCTATTGTAGAAAAGAATTAATAATAAGTTATAAATTAGTATTACTCATAAATGCAATTAATATAACTTAATTATTGTTTTTCATTGAAAACATAATATGATTATTAAGATTGATTTAGGCCCAGGCGATGCTCTGGAATTTATATGTATTACACTTTAGTACTTTTTTTTTAGTCTCGGACCCGCTTTAGTATTTTAAGACAACTATCTTATTGTAGAAAAGAATTAATAAAAAGTTATAAATTAGTATTACTCATAAATGCAATTAATGTAACTTAATTATTGTTTTTCATTGAAAACATAATATGATTATTAAGATTGATAAAAGAAGCAACAATAATGTAATAGCGCAATGGTTGGAGCATTTGTATTTCATACTCAAGGTCGCGTGTTCGAATCTTCTCATGGACAATTTGCACTTTTTTATGAGAATAACGTTGATAAACATATTGTTGAAAAGAAGGGAGAGTGACACGTGGCGGATTGCAATCCGTGCTTACGCTTATATATATATATATATATATATATTATATATATATATATATATAGATTATTATTGATCGGTTTACCAGTGTTAAGTTCTTTGAATTTGATTGTCAAAATTTTGACTTATATCAAAAGATGATGAGATGGATGACTAGTGTTCATCACTATTTTAATTTGTTGGTCGTTTGCATCATTTGTAGTTCAGTAACAAGTTTCAATTTCTTATTGAGATACATGTTGTAGAGGGTCAAGTCAATCTCTTCAAAATTAGGTTACTCTAACTAGGGGTACAATTCAGAGTAATAAGTTTATGAGAGGAGAGAAAATATAATATGATTTTATTAATGTGTGTTCCCTAATGAACCATAACTACAATATATATATATAGGAGTACATAAGAACTTCTACTCGGAAACAATCTCTAAAAGATATAGTATTCCTAATACTTAGATTTATCTAATACTTATTGGAAATAAATCATAAGATAATATTTCCTCTAAGATAATATTATATCCTAACTACTAATATATCATAAAGATATTTATCATATTTTTAGTATTCTAATATATCTCTAATACCCTCCCGCAATCGCAACGGCAGTAACACGAACGTTGCGATTGGAGAAAAAAATTCAATAATAGTTGCAGATCAATCGGATCAACTGAAACTTGTTTTCGTTGAAATCGATACACAAATCTTGTGTTGTCGTCTTCAAATTTTTTGTTTTTCTTGAGCAAAATCGGGGAACGCCATTCTTTTCGAACCCTTCAATTTGCAGTATAATTGTCACAACATTTTTGTTGGACCCAATAATATCATCTGAACAGGAACGTTATTCTTCTCGAACCTGTCAATTCAATAATAGTTTTTCGGAGCAAAACTAAGCTCAAATCCATTGGTTTTTCCAGAGCAAAACCGTGCTCAAATCATATAAACCTTGTCTCACGACACAAGGAGAGTCGATAATATAAATCCATGTTTCATTGTACAAGGAGAACCAATAAATCTATGTCTCACGACACATGGAGAGCCGGTAAATAATCTATCATAAGAATAATCACCAATTGCGTGACACCACAAGAAAACCATAAGTCTCAACACATCAAATCAAGAGTAAATAAATGTGTAGTGTGTTTGAGGAAACTGGAATACAATGACCATGATTCAAACAAAACAAGGCAGCGGAAGCAACTGATATTGGGTGAAATTTTGTGTTTTTGTATGTAAATTTTTGAATCCCACCGGTGGGTTTAATTTTCTAACCCACCGGCAGGGAGAGATTTGTGTACGTATTTCCAAGATCTAACCCGCTCTTGATACCATGATAAGTTTATGAGAGGAGAGAAAATATAATATGATTTTATTAATGTGTGTTCCCTAATGAACCATAACTACAATATATATACTTCCTCCGTTTCGCAATACTCGCAACATAAGAATAGTAACCACTATTCATCTACTAATCTTATGTTATATTTTTTCACAAGTATATGCGAAAAAATATAGTCAAGTGGGGTCTTATTTGATTCGTCTTAACGCATACTATTATAATTTTAACTTTTTATAATTTTTACTTATCAATAATTAGAGATATTAAGCTTCAAAGCATTGCATTGGATAGTGTGCAAACAAGAAACGTTGCGAGTATTGCGAAACGGAGGAAGTATATAGGAGTATATAAGAACTTCTACTCGGAAACAATCTCTAAAAGATATAGTATTCCTAATACTTAAATTTATCTAATATTTATTGGAAATAAATCATAAGATAATATTTCCTCTAAGATAATATTATATCCTAATTACTAATATATCATAAAGATATTTATCATATCTTTAGTATTCTAATATATCTCTAATATAGACATACCTAAAGTAAGGCAATAAAAGTAATAACATCATATGTATGTGTGGGCTCAACCTCAGGTGTGAGTAGGAAGTGCATAACATGGGGTCATGGAGGGGGAGGGGAGGGCTAATATCGTGTTGCAAATTTCTCTTCAGTTGAAGTTGAAGACTATAGTCTATAGCCTTACGGTCATTAATTTTGTAAAAAAAACTTTATACTCCTCGTTGGATTGCAAATGTAGAATACTTGGTAAGCTAAGCAATGGGCATTTGTCTTATTCTACTTCCTCCCAACTAAGAAAAATTGTTCATAGGTTGATCAAATAAGTTTAAACCTTGCTATGACAGTTACCTACATTTTCCTTATTTCCCTACAAATATTACATGTTGTAGTCCAAATTAAACCAAGTTTGGTAAAAGTTGCTAATGTGGACTAATCAGAATAGGAAGTACATGAATTAGTACAAAATAATGAAACATAAGATCTGGACTTTAAAAAAGATGTGGGTTCATGATTTTAGTTCTCTTGCCTCAAAGGTTACAATTCTACTTCTACGACGACAATAAGTTATACCAACAAAGTTGATTGTGTTTAATCATCGCATATACATGTACAAGTATAGAAGAAGTTGTACATTATTCATCAATAGTCTATCCATTTGTTTTTAATTGTTATAGTTTATTTTGGGGATAACCAAGAAAATTGATGAAATCTATGCAATAATTGTTTGGGGAATAAATAAAGTTGTTTGGGGAATAGATAAAGTGTGAGAGAGAATGTTATAAAAGGAAAATTTGTGAAGAACCCCCTGCATCTTTCCAGTTTTTGAGAATAACTCCCGTCAACTTTTTTCTGCAAAAATAACCCCCATGAACTTATTAAAGTTATTGGATGCATCCCCTAAACCCTGACGCCGTTAAAATCTTCCGTTAAGTGGGGCCCACTTTATTCTTTCCCTCCCAAAAACTCTTTAAAATTACTTTCATACCCCCCTAATTAAACTCCAGCTGATTTTCCTCTCCCTATTCCCATTTTCCCACATTCAATCTCTCTCCTCTCTCCTTCCCATTCCCACCTCCAATCTCTCTCCTCTTTCCTTTATTTTTCTGCCATCTTCTTCCTCTCTTCTGCACACCTTTTTAATCTCTATTTTTCAAATCTGAGTAAGTATAAATATGCACATACCCTGCAAAAGCGTGCACTTTGACCAATCCAGAGTCAAGCTCTAATCTGAATGCATCCATTTAGGTACTTGTCTTACCTTGAAGCTCCATGAGTACAATCTGCGTACTTGAGTGGAGTTTGTATTTTATCAGCTTAAGCCTATGTAAACTTCCTTATTCTTGAACATATCTGACAAGTCAATTGGACAAATAAACAATGGATAAACTGGTATTTTTCTCCTGCTCTATTCATTCGAACTTCAACTCTCTTCGAGCTCGCTTCATATTCAATCCAGCATTGCAGTTTCTTCCCACTAATCAATGAGAATTTTGTTCAAATCACCCAATTCAGCATCACGCTTCATAAACGTTACTCACTTTAACTGATATTGAACTACCCACATTAACTCCAACATGATTATTGTTCAAATCACCCAATTCAGCATCAAATTTAGTGTCGATTTCAACTATAAAAAAACCCTATGTTTCTTCTCAATCAACTCATTGGATAGACCGAACAATTTTCCATTATACCCACCTGATGAAAACCCATTAGGAAGCATTACAAAGACAAGGCCATCCCTACGTTTATGTTCTAGAGATAGAGAAAATGAAAATAGGTCTTAGATGAATTTGCTTTTCTACTGACATTTCTTCCTAACTCCTTTATGGGTTTTTTGTACATCACCCTCCCAGCACTGTAATTCCAGGATTGAGTAATTTAAACAAAGGACCCATTTTTATCAACCTTTGCATCACCATAAAATGTGATTTGCAAAAAGGTGTGAAGAAGAGAGGAAGACGATGACAGAAAATAAAGGAAAGAGGAGAGAGATTGGAGATGAGAATGGGAAGGAAAGAGGAGAGAGATTGAATGTGGGAAAATGGGAGTAGGGAGAGGAAAATCAACTGGAGTTTAATTAGGGGGGTAGGAAAGTAATTTTAAATAGTTTTTGGGAGGGAAAGAATAAAGTGGGCTCCACTTAACGGAAGATTTTAACGGCGTTAGGGTTTAGGCGGTGCATCCAATAACTTTAATGAGTTCCTGGGGTTATTTTTGCAGAAAAACGTTGCCGGGGTTATTCAAAAAAACTGGAAAGTTGAAGGGGGTTCTTCACAAATTTTCCTTATAAAAACAAAAAGTATGGGGTGGTCGGGTGTTTGATGGGAAAAGTGGGTCCCAAAAGCATGAGAAATTAGAATATGGTTATATGGAGATGTAAAAGTTTACCAAATAGAGTAAAAGTGAAAGTGTAAAAATTAAAAAGAAACGTTTTAAAAAGGAAAGAGTAACAATTAAAAACAAACGGAGGTAGTATATACTCCCTCCGTCCCCCAAAGAATTTCCCATTTTCTGTGGGCACAAAGTTTAAGGAGTGATGTTGATGTGGGGTCTAGTTTTCATTTTAAAATGGAAAAGTAAGGTAGTGAGTATTTTTTAGAATTGTTTATTAAGAGAGAGAGTGTGGGGTCAAATACTTTTTGTAAGGAAAATAATATTATAGTAGGTGGGCCATATTCAAATAAGGAAATGGGAAATGTAATTAGGACAAACATAAATGGAAAAATGGGAAATCCTTTGGGGGACGAAGGGAGTAATTATATATACAAAATCCTCTTTTTTAGACCAAAATGTTTAGTACTAATTACTTTCATAAACGCAATGATTAACACTTTATGAACAATATAGTAGTAGTAGTCCAACAAATTAAGGTATCTTGAATAAGGGAGATTCCAAAAGAGTGGTTTGGCTTTAAAAGATCTCCTCTTGATCCTTATAATTCAACAAAAGTCTTTGTTCATCCCCCCATATCCTTATGCCTCTTAATACTGAGATGTACCAAACAGATTGTAATCTGATCCTCTCTTTTCCATTCAGATTATATTCTTCTAAAAATATAAGAAGAAAAACAACATGATTAGTGGTGGGTCCCATTTAATTAATTGTTTATAAGTTCCTTAATCTCTCCCTCATAGGCATTTGTGCACTTACACACATGTGCATATAAAGGCAGATAATCTGATCTTCTGAAGCAACAACACCAAAAATCATGCATGCATGTACGATTTTGTGGTATAAATAGATTCTGGATATTAATTGTCTTGATTTTGTGAAGAATAATGGGTCAACTGTTCTTAGAAACGCTTTTAACTAATATGACACCACTTATTTGGCGTTTATGTTTATCAAAGATTCATGGAGTTATTCCTATGTTTTTACTTGAAAGAGAGATTGTAGATGCAAAGTAGAACTCTTATAAGTTTTTAGCATAATATACCAGATTCAGGATCGAATTCCCTTAGCTTTTACTGTTTTATGACGATAGCAATTGATAATATATGCTAAAGATAAAGCAATACGAGAAGGTAAAAGGTACACCGACCTTGATAAACGTAGAGGTATACACCAAATGAGTATAAGTTGGTCAAAATGAGTACGAACCAAAATGAGTATGAGTTGGTCAAAATGAGTATGAAGCAAATGAATATGAATATTCAAAATGAGTACAAAGCCAAATGAGTATGAATATTCCGAATGAGTACGAATTACATAAATGAGTATGAAGCCAAATGAGTATGAGTTTTTCTGTGAGTTTTCAAATTAGTATGACTTAGCCAAATGAGTATGAGTTAGCCGTAAGAGAAATTTCTAAAATGAATATGAGTTTTCCAAATGAGTATGACTTAGCCTAATGAGAATTTTTCAAATGAGTATGAGTTTTCCAAATGAGTACGCGTTACCTAAATGATTATAAAGTCAAATGAGTATTTTTATTTAAGCATACTCATTTGAGTTTATGTACCCATTGATAAAACATACTTAAATGCTTATAAATGAGTATGAAATGTCCAAATGAGTAAGAAAATTGTTCAAATAAGTATGAGTTTGTCAAATGAGTATGAGTTGAGTTGGAATTTTATTTAAATTTCTAATTATGATACTTCCTCCGTTTTTATTTAAATGTGACACTTTTAAATTTACGGACTCCTAGGCAATTTTTGGGAAGGAAAGAGATAGAGAGAAAAAAAATAAGGGGACCCATGTGAGAGGAGAGAGATAGAGAGAGTTCATTGACCAAAAAAGAAAGTGTCACATTTAATTTAAAACTTCCTAATATAGAAAGTGTCATATTTAAAAAAAAAACGGAGGAAGTATCTCTTGATTTCAAAAATAAGCATACTCATTTGAGTTTTGTGTACTCATTATACTCAAATCCTTATAAAATGAGTATGGAAATGTCCGAGTAATTATGAAAGTTATTCAAATAAGTATGAATTGTATAAATTAGTATGAATTATATGAAAAAAATTAAATAAAAATTAAATTATAAATGTGCAATTCAGGTTGGAGAGAGGAGTCAAACCCTCGACCTCACTGCATGTTAACAAGCAACACTTGACCACTGAGGCACAACTTCTTTTGTGATACACTGGGCACGCAAAAACTATATGTATTAATACCCGTGTGTACCACCGCAAGGTACACACGGGTGTACGGTATAGCACTTACGAGTTTACTTGGATGTTTCCAAATAATTAATTAAATATTTGAATATTAGTACGATGGAGGAATAAATGATGCATAGAGATTTTGCGTTGATTAGGCTAACAACCTATTTTTGACGGGCCACTCTAGAGAGTACTCCCAATGAACTCAGAGGCCAATCAATAGCTTCCACAACTATCATTCTTTTCTTGAATTTTCTTGAAGACTTCCTAATCTGTCGCCTAACTCGAAGCTCACACTTAATGAGTTCACTCAAATCCCAAATCCAAACTTACAAAACTTTGTTTAAATTACATAAGCAAGCAAAAGTGTAGAAGGAACAATAAAACTATCTATGAAACTGGTTGATCTGATCAATAATAAAAATGTATGCAAGTAATTTCTTAATTAAGCAAGCTAATAATTGTAAGTAAGACACACTTCAACTATAAATAGTAGTTTTCCTTTTTATAGGGGTTGTGATCCTAAGGAACCACTAACCATGACTTCGTAAAAACTCGGACTTTAATTTACACTGTCCAGGCGTTTAGGAAAACATGGACTAAACTAAACATGAAATCATTAACATTATCTTAACTAAGACTTGCAAACAAGGTCATTTCGAATGACATTCATAGTTTATTCTATTTTAACTAATTAACATTAAAAAGTTTTCTAAGTAGACTCGAATCCTTTCTCTAAGTCTATATAACAAGGTAGTTGACTAATGGAGATTATTTAAGTATATGTAATCTTAATTGATCATTGTCCTAATTTATCTTAGAAGATTACAAGCTCTTTTCTTTTGTAGCTCCTCGTAGCCCTAATAAGTGTATAATTCCTATCAATGAAGTGAGCTACACTATGCGATCCCTGGGCTTGGAAGACCCTTCACCAAAGAATGTTATTGCCACTTTTTGCAAAACAGTTGATAAGGTCTTTATTTTACCTACACTAACTTTATCCTGGAAAACGCTAACTGATTCCTGACACTAAAGCATGTAATCTATCACTAGCCACACGTTTGCGGATCATGTATGACTTTACGATGTTATATGCATTATCAAATCATCATGGGGCTTTAGTTTGGTTTTATATGTTAAGTAGAAATATTCACTTGTGATCCAACATCGAAGAAGGAGGAGAAGAGTGATACACATATAAGTCTAATGGGCTACTCCACCTATCACTAATTGGTTTTAGGATAGAACCTTATTTGGGCTTATGTGTGGTCAAACTCTCCTCGGATAAAGGCCTATGTATACAAGTCTAGTAAAGTTTATCATGGTATCAAAGCGAATAATCCTAGCCCATTATATGTCCCAAGTAGGGAGGACCCAATTGTCTGAAGAATGCATGCAGGTGGAGAGGATTTGAAGAATTGTTGGGAGCAGGTATCCTAACAGTATTGTGATTGCTCCAAGTAGGGGATTTTCTGACCACATGTTAGAAGTTTAAAAATAAAGCCCAACGATGATGTTTATGACCAAACCAGATTATGAGTCAAAGATGGACTCGCAAGTGAGGGAGAGTGTTAAGGATAAATACTCACTTGTGATCCAATACCGACGACAGAGGGGAAGGATGATAGACATATAAGTCTAATGGGATACTCCACCTATCACCAATTGAATTTAAAATGGAACCCCATTTCGGCTTATATGTAGTCAAACTCTCCTCCATTAGTGAAGTTTATCACTATAGCATAGCGGTTCCATTAATTTAAGGAACAACCAGAGTGCTCTCAACTCGTGTTTCTTAGCTTAAAAGAATTTCAACAATTCCTTATCATACCAGTATAGGTTCCTTATAGAGTTATCCGAGGAACTCCCTAATGTTTTAAGATACTTCATTCTAGGAGGCAAGTCCAAGTTCCTTGTCTCCTTGTGAAATGCTTCTATGATGCATTGCCTTGAAACTCATAAATCCAAGCTCGTTTTTGCATTCATATCTTACACAGACATATGGCTTTGAAGTGTGATTAAGAACCTCAGTTTGCCATTATCATCATAACAAACCTAGACGCAACAATATAAGATAAGTTTTTTTCTTCATAAATTGATTACAAGGGCGGAACCAACAACGTAGGAGGGACTAATGTAAGTTGTGACCTATCCTATTATTTTAGATATCTATCAAAAGTTGAATTATAAACTCAACCTATTTAATAAAAATATTCCTGATCCCACCATAGATGACAAAACAAATTACACTACCAACCTATTCTCATTGGCAATTAGCAAGCTACTCCATATACTAACTTCACTACTACTATCATTTAAAGACTCTACATATGATCATATCCAAGATAGATCCTGATTCCTGAGTGCATTGGGATGTTTGTTTTTATTTCCACAATAATTCCATGATAAACAAAAAAACTTGATACTACAATTAATTTCCCACATCTCCAAAACTACCACCTGTTCAATCTCAAAGGCATACTCACATGTTTGTTAGGACATAAATGAGTTGGGGTTCCTTTGTAGTTTCCGAGGTCCCCAATTCCAGTTGTCCCAATATTATTGGATTATTGGTCAATCTGATCTCATTGGCGTATGTTTTACAAATCAATAGAAGTTTCCTTGATTAATTGACTAATCATGAAATTCAATAATTATTTAAATTAACTTTGGTATATAATTATGAAAGTGGTGTTTTAAGGGTAGATTATTATTTGATCTACTCCAATCATGTTGTATGATTTAAGTTATTGGTTTTGATTAGCCAAAAAGCTCACTATATTGCATAGGTATATGCTCACATGATCCTCCAAATCACAAGTTGTTGGGATGTCGTGCATTTTTAAAGATCTTGTACTTGGCACACACTTTGGGTTAGATTCTCCATGTTCTTTCAATGCACATGTTGAGGGTGTACATTACATTTACTAACCTATTTCATTAATATTGCCTTTTGTGAGTAGATTTTGCAAAATATGATTATAATTATACGGTTCTTTAAGGTTGGTAAGAAAAGTGTCTTATTAAATTAGAAATTGGTATAGAGTAATCCGACCCACCTTAATATAAAAGCCTTTTAATATAGTAGAAAAGGATAAGGAAATTACCATCCCAAAATGCCTACATATATCGAGAAATATTTCTCAATAACTTCGCAAATCAACACATATTATATATTGTTCACTCATAACTAAAAAAATATTCGAAGGTATGATTATTAAAGGAAAATGTGTCCAACTATGTTTAGCTAGCAAGAGAGGACCAAAGAAATAAATTTAGAAGACAAATGTTAGCCATGTTTATAATTTTACACGAATAATAAGTGATACTTTTGTTAATTAAAAGTTACATACGAGATCATCAATTACCTTCAAACTAATTAGTTATTAGACCATGTTCACTTCATCTTAATTTTACTGAATTGAACTTATTTTTACTAAACTGAACTTATTTTTACTTAATTGAGCTTATTTTTTGCTGAACCAAACTTATTTTTACTGAGCTGAACTTCTTTTTACTGAATTATATTGTTTTTTCTTCTTTGAACTACTTAATTGAACTTAATTTTTACTAAATTGAACTTATTTTTGCTGAACTGAATTTATTTTTACTAAAGTGAACTTATTTTTACTGAATATTATTATTTTAAAGTGAACTGAACAGGGCTTTAGTTAGAAACCTCAAATGTTCAAAGAGATTGATGATGTTTCTATAAGTATTTGGAGAACATAATTGGTGCTAAGAAAATTGATACTCATATCAAGTCATATACATTTTGTGGAGGGCACTTACAAAATATGAGCTATGTTTTGCATTGGTACTTTTGGACTAAAACTATTTAGTGACTCGTGTGATATTTAGAGTCGTTAGTGCACATTTGATGTTATAGTTTTATATCGATGCCCCCCTATTTTTGAGTTAAATGTGTGCTAATTGTGGTCTTAGGAGTCATATTATGCTAACTTTCTCCATTTAGTTGTGGTTTTAATTTGTGCTTTATGATGATGTAGGTTTGAGGAATCCAATCTGTTGTATTATGTACGCTACAGCGGATTGAAATTTTTTGCACATATGGGATGAGTTCTGAGGGCTCGAGGATGCTTCTCGAGGATTTGGATGAACTGAGCGTTGAAGACTTGGCGTGAAAAGCCAAGGAAGGCCATTAATGAAGGCTGCTCGATTCCATCAGGTAAGGGCCGTTCAATCTGGCGGTGGATTTCTGGCCAAAGTTGGTTTTGTTGCGAGTCCGATCCATTCGGACAATGGTCGCATAGTCGTAAGACGTTGATGTAGCTAGATCGAGCGAAGCTACATACCCGCTGAAGAAGAATTGACGTAAAGAGTTGAGCGTCCGATTCCATTGGGCGATGTTATCTTGGTGGAACAAGCTTTCCGGAGGATTTTTTTGTATTTTTCAGCTTTATTTTTAGTTCCTTCTTCTATGCATCCTAGGTTTTAGTATAAATAGGTTACTTAGTTTATTGTACCAACATCTTTACATTCATTAGTTTTATTCGTAGTTTAAAAACTCTTTGATCAATTCTCTCTCTAGATCTAGAATTTGCACTTCATTATTCATTCGCTTTCAATAAAGTTCATAGTTTTAGACTCCACTCCAGTAATTATTTCTTTTAGCTTGCATTGTTCTTGAGTAGATATTACTTTCAATAATTTATTGTTATTGTTGCAAATTATGAATTTTTATATGGAAATCGTTATTGCTTTCAAAATTATGAGTGAGCAGTAATTTTTAATTTTTAGGGTTGTGGAGATCTATGTATGCAATGAGAGATTGATAGATTACTTTGATTTCCTTTTAATTCAATTGCTTCCTATTGTTGAGTTGTTCATCCTAGATTTCGGAATAGTGCATGATTTATATATCTACTATTGCACTAGCGAATCTACTTTGAGAGGAGAGATATATCGTACAGGCTTTCAATCAATAGGCACAGTGACCCTTGACCATGCGGGAGAGGCTAGGTAATCTTTGAAAGAGAAAATGTTCGAGAGAAATTACATGTGTCCTAGGTAAATTGACTTATCAGGTAATTATTATTCATCCCTGTAATCCCGAATTGTATGCATAATGATCCACGATCCTTGGTTTTTATCATTAGTTGATTTATCCTCTATATTTAATTATGTCAGCAGTATACTTTTAGTCATAAAAACCTGTATTTGATTGTGAGTATAGTAGAATAGTCCAAACTAAATTAGTAGTACCATCTCCCCATGGATTTGACTCTGCTTGCCTTAATACATTATTAGAGAGTCTTGTAAGAATGAATTATTTTTGATAGTACACGATTGACGTATCAACAATTCGACGAATGATTAACACCTGTAGTTATCAATCTATTAGTGGTGTCATTTTGGTTGGAAAAACAATCAAAAAGAAGGAAATATTCACCTTATTTATATCATACATCTGTTAATAGATTAATTCTTGATTTTGATTAAGACCCATGCATGATATCATCTTTATTTATTTAAGCTTGTAGTTGAGTGATGGATGAAATTCTTCATTTCAAACTTTTAAGGTTGTGGGTTCGGAACTTTGTATTGACAACATTTGTATATATTTATAATTAATTTTGGCTCCATAGGAGTTTACTCAACCCATTTCTTGGACCCGTTTTGGCGGAGTGTACTAAACCGACTACGTACCACTACACACCATCGGACGACTCGCCTAAATGTCGAGTCTTTCTCCGCCGTCTATTCTATATATACGATCATGATATGTATAAGATGCTCTTGTGGGGGAATGCCACATGGCAACGTGCGATTCTTGTGCAAACGCTCTAATAAAGCATGTCCATTGCCCTTTTCTACTCCCTCCGTCTCAAAATAAGTGCTACATTTTGACCAAAAAGCTCTCACATTGTTGGTCAAAATGTAGCACTTATTTTGGGACGGAGGGAGTAGTAGCTAGTACTCTAGTAGGTCTTACGGATGGGACACGTTAGGATAGAGTTGTAGAGTTTATTAAATAAGGTAATATAACAAAATACAAAAACAATTTTTATTATAACTCTATGGGATCTCATTCCCTTCTCTTGCTTGAAAGCCTTAAGCTGATTCAAGCTATTGATGACCAAATCACAAAATGATCTTTTTTCTAAAACGCTGATAATTACCCTTCAATGGGTTTATCTACCTAGATGCATATCACTCTACACATACATTGCTGGACTCTACAGTTAAGATTAAGATTTTTAAGTATAGATTTAAAATAAATGATCTTTTCGACAGTGAGAGATAGCTCGGTTGGTTAGAACTTCTCTCCCGATTTCAGGAGATCATGTGATCGTTTTTCATCACCCGCCATTGTAGCCCTCTAGCCCTAAAAATTTTATTTTCTAAATGTATGTTGATAATCAACAACAAAGTTGCACCGTAGAAGAAGTCTAATCAAAGACCTTGAAAAAGCACCACATACTACATGTGTGTGTATAAGGCTGCAAACGAGTCGATTGCCGAGCTGAGTATTTGATCGTTTGAGCTAAGCTTGATAATAGATATAGGTGTTCGAGCATGGTCGAGCTCAAACGAGCTTTTTAATTTGCTTGTTCGAGCTTAGCTCATTAAGCTATTGGCTAGCTCGAGCTCAGCTAGAGCTTGCTCGTTTACATGTCGAGCTCAAATTCGAGCTTGAAAGTACGAGCTACAATCAAGCTTAACAAACGAGGTTTCTCCTTTTGCACGTTTTTTTTTCACGATTCACAAGTAATGAAGTAAATCAAATTTTCTAACTAAGATTTAATATAAAAGAACAAATATGAAATTTTGTTTGATTCGTTTTAGTGATAAAATTAATAATATTCGGTAATAACGAGATTATAAACGAGCCTATGAACAAGTTATAAATGAGCTGTTCATGAGTATAAAACGAGTCGAATGCATAGTAGTTTGAGCTCGACTCATTTACTAAACGAGCTTTAGAATTTTGTTCAAACTTGTTTGTTTAATTTTTGAACGAGATTGATCGAGTTTTTACCGTGCTTGTTCACGACAGAAAAGCTTATTTGGACCCTATGTGTGAAAGGATTCACATCAATTAATAATCAAAACTATCAAATAGGTACATTATTACATACACATATTCAAAATCTGAGCAGCCCAACAACGTAGAAAAAAAAAGAACATAGTCAAGGATTAGTAATTGAGTTATCTTTTTTAAACAATTTGAGTATTAACTAACTTATTGTCGTGAATAAAACAATAATAGCAAATGTAGGGAATCTTTTAAGTAATATATATAAAGATTGAGGTTGATATTATGAGAGCTTCTTCATCCATAAACACAAGTGTTAACGAATTTTTAAAGAGAATAGAAATATACTTTGCATGTGCCCAAAAATCTACTGTAGATATCATTTCCTCTCTCCATATATACCTTCCTCAATATCTTACGTTATTTTTCTTGTCATTAATTTTTTGAGCCATTACGTTACCATAATAAAAAAGTAATATTTTTTTGACTCATATTATTATTAATCAGTCGTAAATTTAGGCTTTGATAGATGTATGTCTAGTAATTAACGAGCATAGCCAGCTGCTATATAACATGATCCATGATGTTATAGGTCTATATATGATATAGACTATAGAGCAAGGAGTGATATGAAATTATAAAGTAAGATTTTTCTTAGTAATAACTAACTACTCACAGGACATGATGTATGATAGATTGATAGTGGAGTAGTTTAGTTGGTTAAGATGATTTCTTATACCAAAATTCTTTGAATGAAATAAAACTATTATCATTCTGTCAAGTGGACGTAGCTAGCACACTGATAATGAACCACATTAATTTTGTGCATGTTATTTATTACTTTATGTTCTCTTATTCATTATCGCCTAATCCGACATAACACTCTCTAATACCAAGATTACCAACAAATAAACAAATAGGAAAGGGGAATAAAACAAATTTCAGCTGGATGCCGAGTGAAAGACAAATTGAGGCTTAAGAGAAATGCGTGATTAAGGCAATAGATTTGAAGAAAATGCCGTGCGCCAAAGGCGTGAAATCAACATATACGTTGAAGAGAGAGAAAGTTCACTAAATTTATTTAAGAATATGCATTTAAGGTTGATAGGCCTTTTTGGGGGTGAAAGAATCCAATTAGAGGCTAGTTATGGCCTAACTTAAGTAGGTTATTGCAAAGGGAATTGTTGAAAGCTCAATTGATGCTTCTTTCGGTGAAGCATTGCATTTTTATAATGGTTGGTTCTTAGTTGGATTGACTATATCTCGTACTAGTATTTTCTTTAGTAACGTAGCAATGCTTTAGGTTAACCTCATAATTTGAAATCAAAAATTAATCACCTACATATAATATGAACGTTCAATAATGATAATACAAACTAAACTATTTGATATGAGTGATATTAACTTCACTCTTTTTGGTGCAAAATTATATAAGACTCATTGACAACATAGTATTATGATAATAGACCACCAGAAAGCCAAAAAAAGATAAAACCTTTATAAATTTCCAAAAATGGACATATCTAATTTCCAAAAAAATATGAGTGAGCGTCATATTTTTTTTCACAACGAATGATAGTGTTCATATTATTCATAACAAATATTTCATTCATATTATTTCGCACATATTAGTGAAGTTTCATTTAATTTGTAATAAAAAATCGTATTACACAAAAATTTACTAAATACAAATTGAGGGGAATAAACTCCTCGTCATCAACTCATTTAAAGGTTGTAGTCCTCTCCCTTAGATGATTCACAACATAATTGAAGATATTTGTTAACTACTCGAGCTTTCAAGTTTCAACCACTGCGGTATTTATCCCATCTACCAGGATGCTAATTCAGCAACCGACTTAATTTCAAATGTCGATCATCTTGTAAGGAATTTAATGATGGTAGATTGTGCATATAGTCCCTCCCTTTTCGCTATTCTCATATTTGATGGTTTAGATTTCCCCTTTGAGCGGGAGAGATCCTAACTTTTTCATCCTCCTTACATCTCTTCAAACAAGGTAAAATAATCAAAAGATTTTGGTTGTGACTTGTGAGTCCAAATCTTTTTGTCCTACAATTCTTGTACTATCGTCACCAACCTGTCACTTGTTTTTATTCGTCGATTATTGTGATTTAATACTTTTAACTATGAATGACAATAAATAAGAATAAGCGACACACAATTAACATAATTCTGTTGAGCAATCTACATGGTAATAATTTTCAATTCATTTAGTAACTTGTTTAATATATAGTTTAATCCATTCAATATGTCTGCTGAGATATAGCTATATTGTGAGTTGCCTATTGTAGCTAGAGATTCAAAGAGAAACAAAGGAAAGAGAAGAGAATGGACAACTAGGTCAACTAGATTGGTGCGAGATATTAGAGGATGTTGTTGGGTTAGAAAAAGATCAGATTGGCTTGTTGGGAGAATATGAACTTGGTCTGTCTAATTTTAAGTTTTAATACTTTTTGGAAGAGATTGTAGATCAAAGTCTTTCACCACAATAGGCCGTCATATACATCAGTACACCATATTAACTCTAGGGTTACTCTTTGAGTTTCTCTATTTCAAACTCAAACTCTTGGAATAATAGTTTTCTCTTTTTCTCTCGATAAAATGTCATTGGAAAGAAAGACAAAAGCCTAGGCACAAGGCCACGGAAAGAAAGACAGGCAAAGCGGAAACAAATAGAACATGAAAAACAAAATTACGACCAATAAATATTTACTCCGCGACTTGTTGCTCCATTTTATGCCAATATATCAACAATTGCATTAACCTCATGCTTTGAGACTGGGAAATTATGTTGTTCTCCATATAAGCCAGAAGTGTTTCCAGCTTGTTGCTATAATATCTCAAAGACCATGGACAAGAACTTCAATGTTTCACCCATGCTAGAGCATTTTTTGAACCTGACTCCACTATTAAATCCACCAAGCATTGTTCATTTCTTTGCGATTTAATAGTTTTCTTAACGATTGTTTCTCTTAAATTTCACCCGAAATTTCTTCCTTCTCCCGTTTAACTCAAAGCTTCTATAACATTGTTTTTAACTTAAATTTCCTTAAGCCAATGAGAATAATACAATTGACGAACACCAAGGGAATGAGTAAACAAATTCATGATAAGGTTAAAAAAAAACACTCCAATCAACAAGATTTTTATTTTTTGAAAGATGGTTTGAGGGGGTGTTTAGTGTTTAGTTTTGTCCTATATTCTTGAGTGGAATATTATAAAAATATAGTCATGATGAGGTTAAAAGATCATGCCCATTGATTTGGTGAGCTAGATCTTAGTTTTCTGGTATAAGATGTTTTATAATTTAAACTTTCGAAATAATTTTAATGAGCATGATTCCATTTCATATCCACTCAAAATCTTCTCGTGTTATCCAAGATTTTGAAATGCAAGACAAGTTCATTAATTCACTAACAAAGAGTCTACTAATGCATACAAAATTGTTGACTCTATGGAACGTTACGAAAAGGATGCAGTCAAATTAGTAGTACTTTTGTTTGTAATCATCATAATCATCCTAGCACAACATAAGTTATTTCACGAGGCCATAATTCTCCCACTATTATTCAACTCCAAAAGGTTTTATTGTAGCATGTTGATGAACAATAATATTCCCTCTCTCTCTCTTTTACCAAGGTACATGAAAAACCTGGGGACCCTTTCTCTCAAGGGGATCCCAAGGATATGAAAGTGAAAGATGATAAAGTATCGGGTTGGCGAGGACATTAAACGTCTGCTTTTTATAGTAATGTAATATCCTTACTTTGAAAGGTAGTATGTGACCGCGTTAGCTTCCCGAAAATATTACCTTCATTTTCACATAATTATCTCTTTGACAACTCCCTTTTTGCTTCTCTCTTTTAATATTAAAAAAACCCAGTAAATCTCTGACAATCTCAATCAAGTTGCAGTCCTAAAATAAAGGGGTCACAATTATTTTCTATATAAATAAAACAGCACATACTAGTTAGAACTTCCTAAAAGTAATGCAAATATAATATCAGAGGAGCAAGAAAAACGAGCATGCAGCCTGCACAGAATCTTACGTCGTCAAACATAATTTTGTTTCATTTTTAAAAAAATAAATCCCCTAATAATCTAACCCCAAAAAGAAAAAAAGAATAAACATAATCCCCATAATAATTCACAGATCCAGCGGTGCCAACAATCACAGAATATAAAAGGGATCATTCATAGCAAATCAAAGAAGTTGAAGATTTCTGAAAGCTACAGTTCTTCTCTCAGAACTTCAGTTTTTCAAAAAAATTTAAAAGTTGAACAAGATCAGATATTCAGATCAGCTGAAGATATGGGCAGCAGCTATTTTGGGATCCCAAAAATGGGAAACTCTAATGAAAAATCGTCGTCGTCATCGTCGTCGTCAAGGAAGAGTAAAAAGAGTAGCTCTGATAAACCAAAGCAACCACAAAGAGGTCTTGGAGTTGCGCAGTTGGAACAAATCCGACTGCGCACTCAGATGGGTTGTAGTGGATTTACCTCTTCCCCGTCTGCTACCTTTCATCATCATCAGGTAGGTTATACAATGGTTGCATAGAATATTTTCTGTATTTGATACAGAATATCTTTTTTCCTGGCCTTTGATTGGATATATATGTGCTATAGTAGAATATTTCTTTGAAATAATCTATTTTTTTTTTTTGAAATGTTATAGGAAGATATGAGATTGCAAGGAGTACCAAGCTATAATAATGGAGTACAACAATCTTCAACATCTTATAATCCATATTATTCACAATCTTCGCCTTCAACTTCATCCCCTTATGCTCATCATCCTAATTTCATGGTAAGTTTTGGTAAATTTTTGCATCATCTTATAAATTGTACATGTAGTCAACTTTTTCTGTTTCCTTCTCAATTGCACAAAGTTCCTTTACTTAGGCCCCCAACCTAGTTTTTAACACATGTACCTCTTAGTACTAATCATACGTTAAAATTTTCGACTTGAGATTTATGTGGTGCCTAGGTTATACCTTAACTGGTTACAACTATATATCGTCCTAATTGTAATAGTAAGTCTTAACTAGTAAGGAGGGTGGATTTGAAAAAGTTGACACTTGCAACTTTGGAAAATTGCTTTATAAAAGAAATGGGTTTATTGGGAGTTCCCAAAGTTGACAATATTATGCCCACTTTGTAATTATGTGACTCCATGAATTAGAAAGATGGTGGAATAACATCACAGGATGAAAAGAGTACTACTGCTATAGATAATACTAGATCCTGCGTTAAATTTATTAGTCTTCCTCATAAGTTGGAATTCGCGCTTCATTTGTTCATAAAGATCATTAATGAGAATAATCTTTCCCACAAATATTTTCTTTCATAAATTCATTGTCCTAAGAGAAAATCACCAAAGTCATTTAGCAAATTTTGCACAAGCATATCATATTGTAGGTGATCAATCACCTTTATTAGTAATAAACTCGAAACTAAATATATATCTTTGTGCTCTTGAGAGTTTCAATATTCACAAAATCTCTAATTTTCATGAATGTATTCAATTTGCAGATGGTATTTGGAGATCAAGATAGGTCAAGATACCAAGACTCTCAGCCAAGTATTGCACCAAGGTATATATCCATAATTCTAGTGAAATTAAGTTTACTAATATAAACTAAGCTAGCTTAATCAATTCATCCACTTGATCATCTTCTAGTTATTATGCAGCAAGACAATTACATCTCAAACACTAAACAAAACATTGAAATTTCAATCGGAGATCAATTGTTAACAAGTTAATTAGTTGTACCCATGAAGTTCACTTCAAAAGAAAAACTGTTGATGAAGTAGTTGAATAATACCATGTATATAGCTTGCTTTTTGGGTGCAATGTACATAGCTAATTTCTTTTTCTTGCCGTCCTACTAACTTGCTAGAGGTGTGTAAAGCGGGTAATAGTTTAATTAGTACTAACTTTGAAGTAATTAAAAGGATAACTTTAGAAATAATGTCTCATTTTTACATTTTCTTCATTCCTAGCTAATAAGCACTCTAGTTCTCATGTACTTATGTTAATGTATAGTGTATTGTTTATATTGGATCAGATGGAACCCTAATTGTGTACTAGAAAGCTCAACATATACACAATCAGATGTGGCTTCTCGACATAGAATTAGCCAGAATTATGAATCAAGTGAGCATGAAGAAGTGGATTTGGAGCTCAGATTGTCACTCTAGTCAATGAGCAAGATGAACTTTTGCTCGGTGAACTCGGGCTTTATATAATGGCCAGAAGTTGAAGAAGATGCAGTATATAATCTTGTTCATCATTGGGGGAGAGCGATCGAGCTAAATATACATATATATCTGAGGAGGATAAGGCGCGTACCAAGATCGCTTATTAGAGTCGATATACTTTAATACATACAAGATATATATGTTTTAGAAGATCAGAAAAATCAAGCAGCAGATTTGATGGCAAATAATTATGTAACTTTAGATGGAATACAAGATTGTTGTTTGCCTTTTAGTGCATATAAGTGGAGAACTAGAACATATATAGTATTTTATAAACAAGTTTCTTTGCACTTCTTTGTTGTCTTGTTGATCAATGACCTATAATGGAAAAAGAAATTTTGCTTGAAAATGAGAACAATGCAAGGAGGCTGGAAATTCAATTTCTTAATGTGTCATTTGGTATTAATGACAAAGTTAATCATGAAAAGTTATTAAGTTGGGATTGTTTTGCATGAAATTTATGGATATATGATATAAGTCTTGATTTAGTGTTTTGATGGTCTCAAAGCCCTAGTCTTTGATCATAATAGACTTTGGTGTTTAAAAGATGTTCTCATTAAGGCATAATTACTCATTGGTGGGTTTTGTAGCTCATTTTCTCTAAGAAGCTAAAAAAGAAAATATTGAGCATTAATAACATAGATCTACGCGTAATTTTATTGATAAATTACTGACTTAATACCATTTTAAGTAACACATTAAATGCTTATACATAACCTTAAGGCTATGTGTAACATTAACCTATAATATATTCAATCATAATAGTAAAAGTACCAATAAGATATTGTGACATTAATGGATTTTTAACCCTGACTTTTTTATTTTTAGAATAGTATACAATAAAAGTTCATCATCAAATTAATCGCCTTACATTGTGGAACCAACGCCATATTGTTATAACTTGCATCATATACCTGAATATATGCTATCTAGGGAGGGATATCATCTAGGGGAAGTTAGGGGTCTAGCATTTGATAGATTTTTAAGTTATTCATTATTATTTATACTACTCTCTCTGTTCCATAATACAAGTCTTATCTTATTTCCTTTTTGGAAGCTAAGCCAAACTTTAAGATCTTTGACCAAATTTTCTTATTAATATATACAAAGAAGATATACTCATACGAGATCTTGTTAGATTCGCTTTAATAAGTACTTTCATGATATCAACTTGAATATACTTTTATTAAAACATGATTGAAGGTATTGAAGATATTGCAAGGTTAAAGGTACATATTGGCCGAAGATTGTGCAAAAGAAAAGAAGACTTATATTATGGGTCAAAGGGAGTATTTGATAGATACATATAAAGTTTTTGCCGTAATGCTTGATTATAATGTTAACGAAGGAGATTGTGTTTAAACCTTGGCCTCTTCACCATTCTTGTTCAAGATCCGACATTATGTATCACATGTATGTTTACACCCGCTTACATTCTCCATCCAAGTGCTCATTTGATTTTTGCATGATATCGGACTATGCAAGTGAATGCGAGTGAGTGTTTCATGCTTTAGGTAGTAGATATACCCGGATGCATAATAAATAAAGTTTAAGAAATAGCGATTATTCTAAGAGATGGGAGTAGTGGATTTGCTTTTGCTTCATGATTCCGAAGTCTTCCTTGGAGCTAAGAATAGTGTATAATTAATGAGAGTAGCAGAAGTTTCGAGGAAGAAACCTACGTACTAAGACACAGATCTTCATGTAGTCATGTTGTTCAAAAGAACTACTAGAAGTATTATTATTAAGTTAAAAGATTAGTAGTAGTACTGTAAAGTTTAAGGAGTCAAACATGCATAATTTAAGTTCACATCTACACATGGCTGCATGGGAGCTGTAACTAATTGTGAATTCTTTTTTGTTTAGAAAAACAAGTTGGGGTTGACAGTAGTAATGCCAGATGATCCAGTGTGGAAAGAAATCAATCATAATTACCTAAAGATTTTCCATCATCTGTCAAGATTCAACCCTCAGATATGCATCAGATCTTCCTCCCAATCATATTGTATCTACACAGTTGTACCCTTTCCCAAACACAAAAATGAAAAGTTCTTTTGTTTTGGTTACTTAAAGTGCCAAAATCAATGTAAGATCACATCTCAAGGAGGATTTTCTTTTTTTTGCAAATAATCACACATAAATTAGAGATGGTATTATATCATACTTTTCTGAGTTTTCAAAGTTTTCTATCCACATATATCTTGTACCACTCAAATGCCACTCTTTATTGGTTGTTATTATTACTGTTGGAATTAAGGCTTGTAAAGTCACCTTTGGGTTTTTCCCAAAGGTCCCATATTACTTATGAAAGGGAGTTTTCCCTTGTTTATTAACTCCATCCCTCTCCTTATTGTTTGAGTTAGTTACATGGTTGGCTTTTGTGGTTGGAGGTCATGCTTGGGCTTGAGCTTGCTACCACCCACACGCGCGCACCGCCCGCTCGGGTCGGGACGGGCCTGGGAAAAGTTGGGCAGTACACAACTGCTATGGAACCTGAGTTGTAGGATAGAAAATCTGGACTTGTAGTGAAAATACTTCCTCGAGCTTTTTTGCAACCAGCTTTTGGATTGCGTAAGAGGATGATAGTACGATCCTTTCTAGCCCTAGCATGCAAGCGAATTTGCATGTAGTGAGATGGAAGTTTGACGTCTAATGTGGTTTACAAATGACCCTCGTATAAATCAAAGGAATTTTCCAACGAGCAAAAGACCTCCATAAGGTTGCACAAAGAAAATATATATCTTTACTTTCTAGAAATACGCAAGTTTGGAGAAGGAGCAAAACAAATTTTAGTATGAGATCAAACATCTACATTAGATTCCAGGCCCTACCTTGCTCACCGGCAAACTTGCAAATGTTAGCCTCAACATTCGATGTTTGGGATCATGTTAGCGTGTACAATAAGAATGGAATCGCGTCCATTCCTTGACAATTTTCAATGTATATCATTTGCCATTTTCTCTTAATATGGCACCTTTTGTTAGTGCATAATTATATCGTGTTCGTACTTTCACTCTTAGTAATTAGCATTTTTCATGCCTAATAAGCTCTAATACCATATCGATTTCAAATTTGTCTAGATCCTGCGCATGAATGAAGGAAAATCATAACTACTTAGCAATTCACATAGCTTCATCCTAAAATCAATTAGGCATGGAAATAATTCTTCAAACTTATACAAAAGGCCATTTGTGCTCCAATTCAAGACTCCTTTCACGATAAGGAAGTAGCTAGCAAGACACTTTCTATTCTGAATATCATCACACCCAAAAATCAGATGGGATAGTGTCACAAAAACGGCAAGTTAGCAATCTAATAGTCTTAAATCAAAAGGAACTAATATAACACATGTAGTAACACCTACAAACATATTTAAAGCATGATCAAAGATGTATTGTGATATTTCGAGCAACATATGTCCCATATAACCATTACATCTTGTGACAAACCAAATTCTTATAATAACCCAATACGTAGGGTTCTTGGAGATAATTTCTTTGATCAAAGATGGTTGGCTTAAGAAAATGCAGCTATTCAATCAAGATAAGAAGCCAGGCCATACCACCATTACATTTTTGACTAACAAAAATCCGAGATATGTATCAAAGTCTTTGGTTATGTTAAACCTATAGGAATAATTGAGAAGTAGTTAAATGGTAATTAAATTTTAGGTTAGATGGGGTACCTTTGTCTTCTTGAAGGGGTATAAACCATAGCCTTTAAGATCTGTCCCAGTTTCTCGGCATCCCCCCATATCTACTTGTTTGTCTCAATAATGAGGTGTAAATGTGGATTATAACCTAATCTTTTTGGTCCCCCCTTAATTCTTATTATAGCTAGTTTAAACTGGTAGGGTCTCTATGATATACATATACTGTACATATTAAATAATTAATTCATTTCATAAAAAGAAAAAACTAACTAGTTCAAGTGACATATGCATGTTAGCCAAGGCCAGACACTGATTGATATTTTATAATATATGCTTCCATAGCATGGTTAGAGGTGGAAATATTATTATTAGCCCTACTCCTAACAAAAGCAATGTAAAGAATATATGATAATGAAATATTACAATAATTATAATAAGAATTGACTGACTAACTGCGTTTACAAACCGAATGTCCGACTCTTATACGTTATGATGATCTTTGTGGAGCATGGTTTATCTATTAATCTCTTGATTAGAGTCGTAGCCATAATTTTTTTTAAAAAATTATAATAATAACATATTACTTCTTATTTAAGAAAGCTAAAAAACTCAATAAAATTATTGTAAAGAACATATCATAACATAAATAATTTATCACAAATAACTATTTCGAAAAGATTATTTCTGATTATTTATATTATTTTTAGATACTTTATTAATTGTCTTATGGAGCTTATGTATACGGTGAGGAGTAAGTCTTAGAGTAGACGGTCTATCCATAGGCTTACATATATACCGGTAAAAATCACAAGATATTCGACATAAAATATTAAGTGTAAGGTTTTAACTTAAAAGTATAAAAGGTTAAAAATTTAAAATGAACTATTAAGGGTTGTTCAATTTCACTATTGTATTCAGTTTTTGGTTTTTTTACTTTTGAAAGTCCTATGATATATGTCATATATAGGATCAAAATTTATTTTAAACTATTGTAATCATGATAATTTGGAAAACTGAGAACAAATTAATATAACAAATTTAACGTAAAATGTCATTCGGTCTATCCAAATGCTCATGATAGGTCGTCTTACACAACTCTTCGTATATGATTAGAGATAAATATGAAAAATATAGTAATTAATATCAAATATTTTGAGATCTTATTTGTTTCAAAAGGAATATTCTAAACGTTAATACTTATACTTTTTCTCCAAATAGGTCATTTAAATCTCTATTATATAAGGGAAGAGGATGGGGTGGAACCAAAAATAAAATAAAGGAAAAAATAAAATAAAATAATATATCTTAAATACTTCATTATTTAGATTATTAATCATTTTACTAATTAATTTTTTAACCGTGCACACATCGCGTGCATATAAGACTAGTTATATTGATAAGGTTTAGTCGTATCACCTAATCAAAAATAAACCTACAGACCTCTAACTAGGTAGTTAGTGGAAGCAGGGTCGAATCCACAGGGAGACAGAGTTTCTAAATCAATATTCAACCAATTCAGCTACTCCAGAGTAAATCAGAGAAGAATTAATTAAACTAATGATTCAGCTAAGAAAGACGGGAAAAAACGAGGATTTAACTATGGACTAAAACCTAGGGTATTAGGTCGGTCCACCATGCTTATACCAATCAAACAAGGGCAACTACTATCAAAATCTAAATCAAGAGTCGGGGGATTAGAGCCTATGTTGAGCTATGGTTAAGACTCAACGCTCATAGTTCAACATACGTCGCATGTTCACTAACGTAATCAGAACTACTGACGTGTCCTAGGCCTCTAGTCGTAAGACGGATCTGTGCAAACAACTATTAACCACAAGCAACCCAAGAAACTGCGCAATATTATTAATTACTCAATAAAGAACAAACCACATCACAATCACCCTAATCAAACCCTAGAAATCAATAGGACTCTAAATCACAATCATGGTATAAACATGGCTTTCCTATCTAACACCCTAGAAAGAGAACTACTCACTCATAATCGAATTAACAACGACAAAACTAATGTGAAACCCTAACAATTGCATCATGAACGATTAAATAAATAAACTAAGCAATCAAGAACAACAAAAGAGATTAGGGTAGGAAAGAGTACCAATTTACGGAAAGCAAGAACTTTTATTGAAATCGAAATAGGTTTGATCACCTCTAGATTAATCTAAAGTGTTTAAACTAGACTAAGAACAATGAGAAATAAACTAGAGTCTAAAGCTAATGAAAAGATGAATAATAGATGTCTCTAAATAATGAGGAAAAAGGTATTTATAATACCCCCTCAAGTCTAATTAAAACGGAAACAAAAGACGAATCCGCAACATAATGCACCGGACCTGATCGGGCCAAAACCCACCCGATCGGGCCGACGTACAAATCAGCCCATTTGGTCTCCTGGTCAACGCATCATCAGCAGCTTAAGTGGAGTGCAAAATTTGGACCAACCCGATCCAGCACCCGATCGGGTCTGTGATCAGGTTGGCAGCGAACAACGCCCAGCAACATCTTTTATGATACGCACAGCACATATACGAATATTGCGGCCCACCCGATCGGGTCCGAGGCATCCACCCGGTCGGGCCTGGTGCATTTTTGGGCCAACACGTTCTTCTCGCAAGCAGCATCAGAATAAGAGCCACGAGCACCCAGCCCGATCGGGTCTGGTGCATGTCTTCTCGCCCGATCTGATCGGGCACATCTTGCCCGATCGGGTCCGTGACTTCTGTACCCGATCATAAATACTTCGCCCGATCGGGCCATTTTTGCCCGATCAGAGTACGGAAACCTCCTTTTTGACTCTTTAGCTCTCTAAACTTCACGTTTAGAGGTCTTGGGACCTCCTAAACTACCCATAAAACTCGTGAGCCTTCCTACGTGCCCCGTAACATCTCGTAAAGCCGTGGTTGCTTCCAAATGGCTCGGGAATAAGGAGAAAACTCCCTAAAACCTGCAATTCAACACTAAAACACGAAACCACAACTATAAACGATAGTTAGCACAAAATAGCTCCTAAGAGCTCCAATTAAGCACAAATTAGCTTGTAAATAAGGGAGAAAAGTCTATATAAATACGTAATATCATATATATGGTCAAGGAAGTGCATGGAGTCATGGAGATCTTTAAAAGTTGAATAAAAATATATACTTCTCTATTATCTCTATTATATAAGTGAAGAGGTGGGGGTGGACACCAAAAAGAAAAAAAGGAAAAATAAATAAAATAAATCAATGAGTTTATTAAGTAATTAAGTTTTATTTCCAAATTTAGCCATCAGATTTTTAATAAAAGATGTTCAAAACTTCTAACTAAAATATCGAAAAATCTACAAAGTAAAAATAATTTTAAAAAATATCAACGATTATATTTTCTTGAGATCTATAGATAGACACCCGCTTTGCAATATTTTTATATACTTTTGAAATTTTTTATTTTGAAATACATGAGTAACTGATTTTTCATGAGTGATGGCACATTTGATCAAATTGATCATGATAAAGTATTTTAGCATGAGTGAGAAACATGATAAAGTATTTTCAAGTAGTTTTGAATTTTTTCTCCTTTGGACAGTGAGCAAAAAATACCTTACCGGGTACTATATAACTAAATTTGTCGTTGATGGTGGGGAGTAAGGGATGTTTTCAAAGAAATATGAGCCAAAATGAATTTAGCTTGAAAACAAAATATGTTGTGTACCTTCACATTTTATCGTGTTACAGTAGCCAAAACACACATCGTATGCAAATAAAATTAGGATTTTTTGTTCCTTTTTTAAACCACCTAAAATTTTCACGTTTTTCTTTTGGCTATCATTCCCAATTTTATTAGAGACTCCCACCACTTCATGATTTTTGTTAAATTTCGTTAACAAAATCGTTAAGTGGGCTCCACATATGCATTTTATTATTAGTTTACGCTGAAATTAAAGTCAATTTCATCAATTTAAGGGCAAATCCTCAACAAATTTAGAGCAAATTTGGAATGATTTACAACTATTTCAAGTTCCATTTTGTTAACAAAATGTATATGTGGGACCCACTTAACGGTTTTGTTAATGAAATTTGACAAAACCGTTAAGTGGTGGGAGTTTTTAATAAAATTGTAAATTTTAAGTGGATTTATTTTTTAAAAAATCATTAAAGTGGAAGTTTCTAAAAACATGAAAAATTTAGGTGGTAAGATGCGACTATCCATAAAATTATCTACCGTTGATTATGAAATTTCATAATAAAATTATTGTCGCACGCATCGCGTGCATAGAAATCTAGGACTGTATAAGGGAAGAGGAGGGGATGCCAAAAATCAATATTATTCTTTATTTTTAATTCCTAATTAAATAGAACAACTCTCTCCATAACCAACTATTTCACATTTTGGAAAAAAAATTACAAAACACGCTAAACAAACTAACTGTTAGATTTCATTGTAGAATTTTACAAAAATCCGCACGCATCGCATGCATACAGAGCTAGTATATCTAAAAGTGAAGGATAATTAAATACTTTTTAAAATATAAACTTATTTATAAATATGAGATTATTAGGGTAAGAATTAGAATAATCTTTTAAACTGTCCTCGCACATAAAAATAATCCTTTGGATTGTTCTCGCGCATGACCTGCACCCAGAGACCCATTACAATTTTGAGCGCTCAATCTTTTATGGTACTCCGGGCCTGTTCTGTTCAACTTATTTTCAGTTCAGTTCAGTTCAGCTCTAATAAGTTCAATTCAGTTCAGCTCTAATAAGTTCAGTTCAGTTCAGTTCAGTTCAGCTCTAATAAGTTCAGTTCAGTTCAGTTCAGCTCTAATAAGTTCAGTTCAGCTCTAATAAGTTCAGTTCAGTTCAGTTCAGCTCTAATAAGTTCAGTTCAGAGCTCTATTAAGTTCAGTTCAGTTCAGTTCCAATAAGTTCAATTTAGTTCAGTTCAGCTCCAATAAATTCAGTTCAGTTCAGTTCAGCTCCATTCATTATTTAACCATTTTGTTTAATATTATTATTGTTGGTCTAATTTATTTTAAGTTAATTATTATTATAATGGTAATACTATTAATTTACTTCTTAGACATTATATTATATCATCATCATCAAATATTAATATATTAATACTAATAATTGTAATTACTCATTATTAATTATTATTATTATTATTATTATCAATAATTATTATTTTTAAAATTAATTTATAATTATTATTATTTATTTATAAGTATCATAATAACATCAAAATAATATTATCATTATTCATTTGATATTATCCTAAATTATTAATTTAATTATTATTACTTAGAATTATTATTACTTATTATTTAATATTCATAATAATTATTATCTACTTATTATTCATATACTTATTATAATTTAATTCAATTCAGTTCAGTTCAGTTCAGTTCAGCTCCAATAAGTTCAGTTCGGTTCAGCTCCAATAAGTTCAGTTCAGTTCAGTTTAGCTCCAATAAGTTCAATTCAGTTCAGTTCAGCTCCAATAAGTTCAGTTCAGTTCAATTCCGTTCAGTTCAGTTCAGCTCCAATAAGTTCAGTTCAGTTTAGTTCAGTTCAGTTCAGTTTAGTTCAGCTAGAATTAGCCGAAGAGAACAGGCACTCCGTATTCATTACATTCCAAAGTACTCCCTTGTGTATGAGGTGCAATTTGTCTCAAAGGCATGGTACAATAATTCACATTTGTTATATGATCCGTTGTGTATAACAATTAAATTAGTTTGGTGTGTGAACTCTTGCAAGAACTAAACATTAATTTGGGTAGATTTTAGGAAAAATTGTCAAAAACTACCTAATATAATATACGTTATTGATTAACTAGTCTATTTTTTTCACTCCTAACTACCTTATATATATATGCAATACTAGCTTATAAATTTCACCACCAACGAGTGATTTTTGGTTGAAAACTCGCCAATTTTATCCGGAAAACCACTCATTTTGGCTGGAAAACACTCAAGGCCTGTTCGCTTCGGCATAATTCAGCTAAACTGAACTGAACTGAACTGAACTGAATTGAATTAAATTGAATTAAATTGACTTGAATTAAACTGAACTGAATTGATTGAATTAAATTTAATTGAATTTAATAAATATAGAAATAATATTTAAACAATAATATTATGAATATTAAATAATAATTATAATGATAAGTATAATAATGAATAATGAATAATGAATAATAATAGTATTTTGGATATTTTTAAAAGATAGTTATAAATAGATAATATTAATAATCATAAATTATTATTAATAATAATGATTAACAATGATTATAATGATAATAATAATGATTATTTTATATTCTTTGTATTAATATATTAATACTTGATGATGATTATATAATAATAATAATATCTAAGAAGTAAATTAATATTACTATTTCAATAATTATATTTAATAATATAATAATATTTAGTAATAAAATAATGATTGGGTCGAACCTTGTAAAATTGCATCATAAACCGTTTTAACGCGATTTGATTCGTTTATGCTTTTGACCTAAACCATGTTCCTCCCTAATGATAATAGTAATAATAATGAATAAAGCTATAATAAACAAAATAATACATAGATATAATAATAATAATAATAATAATAATAATAATAATACTTAATAATAAATGTAAATAATAATAATAAGAGTAATTAGTAAAATAAATTAGACCAACATAATAATAATAATATTTAACAAAATGGTTATAAAAGAATGAAGCTGAACTGAACTGAACTGAACTGAACTGATTGGAGCTGAATTGAACTGAACATAAGTTGGGGAGAACAGGCCCTCATTGGTAGTGAACACTAGTGATATTGCATTTATAAGGCAGTTAAAGTGAAAAAAAAGGGTAGTTAAATCAATAATGTCTATTACATTAGGTGGTTTTTGACAAAACACCCACATTTTAATTTTACAAAACTGCCATTTGTTACTTGTGTGATATGTTTGTTAGGCATATAGGAGTGGAAATCTATGGTATATCGATTTGTAAGGATCCCAAGAACATTCGGGTTTATTTGTGTGAGGTGGCGACTCATAAATAGAGAAGGGCTACTCTTGTCGAGACGAATATCAACAAGAGAGGCAAGTTAGAGCACCCGCTCCGGATTACGAAATGCCCGCTAAGAATTATGCTTTTTGTGGTCTTCTATTACTACTTCCATTATGATAGTAATCGAGAATAAATGCTTGTTACATCTATATATATTCATTATCTTTATATTAGAGACAGAATAAGTTTAATAGAAATTTTAATTTTATCATAAAACATATTTTTATTCCCAGTGCGTTGTTACGTAGATCTTATGCTTGCACTCAGGTTCCAATTTAATATATTTTTACTATCACTTTTGTTGCTATCTATGATTCCTTATTCTCAGGGGCGGATCCAAGGGCGGGCCTACCTAGGCCATGGCCCGCCCTATCAATAGAAATTTGTTATATATTAAATGTTCCATAACTAAATAAATTTGCCAATCATTGTATTTTTTTTTAATATACATATAATATATGCATTTGGCCCGCCCAATAGTTATTTTCTGGATACGCTACTGCTTATTCTATTATTGAATTAAGATTGTATACTCAATGTAATTTACAATAGTCAATTAGAAAAGACATATATAATTGAGGATAAACTATAATGGTGCTACTCAATCCTTATTAATCAAAAAGATCCTAACTAATTAGAGTTGTCAAAGCTATACAAGATCATCAATTTTATTTTATGAAGAATCTTGTGATTCTTTCTTTTTCTCTCTTCCGATCCTCTCCCACCTTTCTTCCCTTACTCTATATTTTTCTGTTGATTTATGTCAAAGTTTTGTGGTTGTACATTAAACTATTGAGTTTAGACAAAAAAAAAACCAGCATCCAATCAAAGTCTTAAATATACCCCATTGCAATAATAGTTTTGTGGTAAGCTTAAGGAATCTAATATTATAAAATAAAGGATTGATGTTGATTTGGTGAACAGTTGATAATTAGATTAGTACAAGTAGATTAGTGTTGTTAAGTTTGATTTTGAAAGGACTTTATTGGTTTAGCCAATCGTGTGGAGTTGTGCTGATTTTGCTATAGGTTTTTGCATGTGCATAAAATCTATTCTAGATATCATATTCTCTTCTCTAAATACCTGTCCTTAGCTCCATTCCTCCCTCTTTCCTTTTCCCTAGTTTATTTTATTTTTACATTGATGAATCAATTAGTTATGACTATTTTTCGTACCCTAGCAATAGGAGAATTACTTAATTAACATCTAATTGTGCGATTTTATTTTGAATTTCTATAAGATTTTCGTCTTCAAATCTAATTAACTTGGTTAAATCACCCTCTACGTTAAAGGAGATAATTTGTGGGTCGATGCTACACAGTCCCAAGTAATTGGACTTAAAAAGGTATGTGTTAATGGAGAATTCGGTTGTTGGTTTTACAAACTCTTTTTGGTGTAGCAGATTTACTGGCAAATCTCTCTCTATATATATAATCACATCTCAAGTTCAAATAAACGGCGCATGAGATATACGCTATTTACTGTAGAGGGCTTCTCGTACATATCTGACAAAGTTCTAATCAACTTCTCCGTCGTCTTCTTGTCTTTGACATTAAAAGCCACGCTTTTGCTAACGTCAAACGAACCACAACTAGGGCCTTTCGATCTAGCATTTTCCAGTCTTCCTCTTTCGCTGCTTCAAACTTGTTGTCTGCAAGAGGTTGGAACAAATCATTCTGGTACAGATAATAATACTCAATTCGCATCTTTCATAATCCGAAATATTTCCTATCAAATTCCCAATAGTCACTTTTTTGTCATCATTATACCTATTCAACACAATCTAGCCGCCCAACGCAACCTAAGCTCTTGATACCACTTGTAAGGATCTAACACACATTTTATGGGCTCACAAATTATGCAATGGAGAGTATTATATGCGAATAACATAAAACAATATAATAAGCAGTAAAGAACACTCAAAAAATCAGCAAGAATATTCAAGACCTGAAACACTTGGTTTGCAATAGAACTTTACAATATTATCAGATGACTCTTAATTACCAAAGGAATTCTCAATCTCTCTAGGCTCTCAAACCTCTCTCTAAGAGTTTAGACCTCTCTAGATTAGAATATTTTACTTCTCTAATACATACTCCAAAATGGAAAATTCCAAAATGGTATCATTCAAAATCCATTTGTTACACAAAAATTAAGTTTGTTCCAAATGGTACCACTAAACTTTGATTAAAGTATAAACCGTGATTATTGCCGTTAGTTTAGACGTTAATGACTTAGTTTCACACTCATTTAACCTAATTATATAAAAAAATCGGTACGCAAACAGTGCACACAAATCGAGCCAAATCTGATTGTTTTGTGCAAAATTTACCTCAAAATGATCTTTTTGAAAACCTTGCTCGGGCTAAAATGAGATGTAAATTTGCAAAAAAACGATCAGATTTGTATGCATCATTTGCGTGCCCAAAAAATTTCCAATTCTTAAATGAGGTCACAGTTCACACTTTGTTCAAAGTTCAATGATACCGTTTGAAACAAACTTATTTTTTGGGTACCCTATTGAATATTCAATTCTTGAGCAGTACCATTTGAAATTCCCCTAAAAAGCGACTACACATATACTCTCTCCTTCCCATATTAGATGATACAGTTTCACTGATACAAAGCTTAAGAGTGTTATTTGATTAACTTATTTAATTGAGAGTATGATTACTTGTATTTGTTTTAGTACATAAAGTGCATGTTGGTGGGAGTTAGGGGTTGGTGGTGTTATTACATAAATTATAAAGTACATGTTGGTGGGACCCATTAATATTAAAAATAATATTTCTATTATACTCACACGCCATTTATAGATGTGTATCAACTAATATGAGAAGGACGAATAAAGAAAGTGTATCGATTAATATGGGATGGAGGGAGTATTTATAGGGGAGAAGAAAACCTAAAACGAATAGGATAAGAAGACCTAATTAGATAAGGAATAGTAAAAATGGAGCCTTGTCCGCAACCAGGTTGTGGCAAAAGCCAGTGTGTCGTGACTTGGGTGTGGCACGAGTGCACCACTGCAACTTGCTCGTTGCAAAACTTCTCTTGCCGCGACCATGGTGTGGAATACGCTGCCACACCTCTCAACTTCTTCATTTACTTCTTTTTCACTCTTAGCTCAGTCCAAATGGATCTAAACTGATCTGAATTGAAATAAATGGGACTAATGGAACTGAACTGAACGGAATTATACAAAATTTAACTGAAAATAATATAGCTAAATAAAATTAAACCGAATTAAAGTAAACTAAAATTAATTAGTTGCCATTAATCAAGTCCAAAAGAATATGACCTTGTATGTTGAATATCATAATTTTAACAAACGTAAATCTATGAATCTTTATCGAGAGACCAAGGAACACTTTATTTCAACAAATATATCGGCTTAGTTTGTGTTCCCTTTACCTTAATTTTGCGAAACTGATGAATTGATTTGGCTTGTTCTCTTCGTAATAAAATAGCTTAATAGAACTTGACTGAATTGATCTGAACTGAAAAGAATAGTAATTTGTGAGAGTAAAAATATTGTCTAGAGCTGACTCAACTAAACTGAACTGAAATAAACCCAAATGAGTTGAACCGAACTGAACTGAACTGAAATAAACTCAAATGAGTTGAACCGAACTGAACTGAACTCAAATGGTGAATTGAACCGAACTTAACTGAAAATAAGTTGGGGAGAACAAACCCTAAATATTTATATTGCATTTAACTTAAGTAAATTGAACTGAACTTAGTTGTACCGAACTGAACTTAATTACTACAGGCCTGTTCTCTTCGTCTAATTCTAGCTGAACTGAACTTATTGGAGATGAACTGAACTGAACTGAACTTATTGGAGCTGAACTATACTGAACTTATTGGAACTGAACTTAACTGAACTTATTGGAGCTGAACTGAACTGAACTTATTGGAGCTGAATTGAACTGAATTGAATTAAAATAAATATGTAAATAATAAGTAAATAATTATTATTATGAATATTAAATAATGAGTAATTATAATTCTAAGCAATAATAATTAATAATTAATAATTTAGAATAACATTATATGAATAATGATAATATTTTTTGATGTTATTAAATAATAGTTATAAATAAATAATAGTAATAATGATAAATGAATTTTAAAATTAATAATTACCGATAATAATAATAAACTAAGTAATGGGTAATAATTATTATTAGTATTAATATATTAATACTTGATGATGATGGTATAATAACAATAATGTCTAAGAAGTAAATTAATATTATAATTATAATAAAAATTAGCAATTACTCCCTTTGTCCCATATTACTTGATACAGTTTGACTGGCACAAAGTTTTAGGAGTATTATTTGACTTGTTTATTTTATTGTGAGTAGTTAGTTGTTGGTATCATTTAGTCCATAAAGTACAATATGAGACAAATATGTGCTATGATATATTGCAAAAGTAAATTAAAAAACTAAAGAGAGATAATGCAATAGGACAAATGTGGACCAATTCCATAATAAAAAAATATATTTTTAGTGTAGGATCATGCTATTTTTAGAAGTATATCAATACTTCAGTATTATTAGCAACTTACTAATTTCTAAATATATTATAGCTTTTGTAGCTCATTTGTATGACGTACTAGTGAATATCTAGTCGGTAAAATAAAGCAACAATTGCAAATTAAAATACTCGTATTGACATGAAATTTGGTTAAATTGAGCACCAACCCAAACCATGCTCAGCCATAATGATAATAGTAATAATAACGAGTAAATATAATAACAAAATGATATATAATAATAATAATAATAATAATAATAATAATAATAATAATAATAATAAATAATAATAAATAATAATAATAACAACAAGCTATAGCAAAAAAATAACAATAATAATAAGTAAAACAAATTAATTAGACCAACAATAATAATAATATTAAACAAAATGGTTAATTGAAATTATAAGGAATTGAGCTGAACTGAATTGAACTGAACTTATTGGAGCTGAACTGAACTAAACTTATAAGAGCTGAACTGAACTGAACTTATTGGAGCTGGACTGAACTGAACTGAACTTATTAGAGCTGAACTGAACTGAAAATAAGTTGAACAGAACAGACCCTACCTCCATTTTTTTACTCGCGTCATTTAGGATAATGCCACTATTCATTCATGTGCTCTTAAACGATTAGTGCGACTTATATATAAGGAAAGTTATAGTCATGTGGGATTTTTTTAGATTCGTCTTATGGTAAATTTATTATTATCTAATTTATATAATTTTATTGTATGTGACTCAAAATATTAAACTTATAAAGTGCGCATAGAGATGAATAATTGCTCCCAATGATGCAAATAAAATAACGGGCGAAGTGATTCTCATTGTTATTCTTCTTTATAATTATATTGATTTTTACTTAATAAAACCTATATTTTGATGATGATTATTTTAAGGTGAAGGGAACAAGTGCGTAATATTAAATTTGTTTTTTTTACCATATCCTACTCTATCTAATTCTATTGCCAAGTCACAGGCTGCAAAAACTATTATCCTATATCGCTCTCTGACTAAGACTGACGTGGCACGGTAGCACTGGGGTAAACAAAGCTTTGCGCGTTTGAATATTCCTTCTAATCTAACGCTACCTTGCAATAGCATGCAACAATTCTTTAAGTATTATATTATCATAGTATCATATGATTCATGACAATGGAAAAAAGAATTATTTTCTTCATGTAAGTATTATTTACGATGCTGTAGCCTTTTGAGCGTTTTTCTTTTTAATTATTCGGCTAAATTCCACTAATTATTGGTTACATCAAGGTATGGACAACTAGTTAAATTATACTTATATATATTTAACTAGAACTTCGATTGTGACTCTATAATCATTTGCGTGAAGTGAATACGTCAACCTTTTATAAATATATTACTTTATAAAATAATTAAATAAAATGAAATTATGACTATATCATATTATTCAACAATTCCATTAAACTAACAAAGAATATTAACCTAATTAATGATGTATGTTAGCATTTAAGTTGGTTTATGATGTTCGATAGCATTTTATTATGCTACTTAGGAGCAATAGTATAGAATAGAGAGTTACATTGATAAAGTACAAAACTAGTCATGGACCTTCAACAATCAGTTTAGGCTTTTAGTGGAGTTGATTTCTTGACATGGTATCAGAGCTAGTGTGATCACAAGTTTACGGGTTCGAATCTCATCCACCCCTTCTTACTAAGTGATATATTTAGCGCCAGGTATAAGGGAACCTTGTGCTACGTCCACACTTTAAGCAGGGCTCTTATGTGAGGGGGCATGCTAAAGTATAATACTATTACTGGACCTTCAACCACCAGTTTAGGATTTTAGTTGAGTTGGTTCCTTGACATACATATTATTCTATTTCAATATTATGTTCGAGATGAGGAAACTACGTGTAAGAAAAAATAGCCAAACTACTAACGGTAACTAATTAAGCTTAAGCTCGTTGATATATATGAGCACCTTGTTTATAAGATTGACTAATTAAATTAGAGCTCAATTTAAATCCATATTATGTTCAAACACGTAAAAGATCCACTCAGTTTGGCTCATTTATAGTCCAAACAACTATAATGTCCATAGTTTTTTTTATATAAAAACAAACAACACGAAGTCATATGATAAAAAGAAAATGATGTTAATTAATGAACTTAAGTATTTTTAAAATTAATTCAACATTAAGTAATATTCTTTTGAACCACTTTGCTTGGACCAAAACATTGGTAAATTGCATGATCATATTGATAATTGAGGCCCCACTCATTTTCATATTGAGGCATGAGTTTTTTAGTTAATTTTCTAAACAAAAGGAAATTTTAGAACCACAAAAGGGATCCTATTGTTTAGTGGTCAATTTTTATATATTATATTCATCATACAATATAAATTGGATGACTTATGAAGGTTTAAAACTAAACACTTAAACTAACAGCGATGACAAATAAGCCTAGAGTTGTCACATGTACTTCTTAAGTAAGATCATCATAATGTTATACTCAATTGTAGTAGCAGGTGATTTATTTAAAAGAGCTTGAATCTTAAGTGTGAATCCTATGGTCAAAATTGTCTTGTTCTTTTACATGGTGCAACTCTCTCTAGTCTTTACTCCCTTTCTTTCTTCCGAAGAATACCAATCCATGTTCTTCAACAGACTCGTTGGGTCTGAAAAACGTAGAGCTAGGAATGGTAATGGATCGGACTCGGATTGGACTTACCAAACTCCAAGTCTGCTCCATTTCATTCGGACTATGATTTTTACACTCCTATTAGGATTTGGACTATATATTCTCGGATTCGGACTCGGAATTTTTTCCTCTGAGTTGTTTCGGACTCGGATCGGATTCGGATTAAATTACCATATAAATAACCAAAACACATCTTTGATATAAATTTTTTAATTTTTTACTTAATTTCTTATTATGTAAATCTATTTATTTCTATTAAAATGTATTTTCAATCTATTAGTTGACGAGGTAACAAGTAATAATCGGATTCTAGTCGGATCCGGATTGGATCTTACCTAAGGTCCAACTCCTATCGGATTTCATTCGGAATTTTATGTTTTCGGATTCGGATCAGACTTTTTCCTTCGGATCGAGTCGGATTCGGGTCGAAGTCGGACTGAATTGTCATCCCTACGTAGAGCCAGACTCTTGAAAATGGGTCAGGTCCAACAGAGTCTCCGTTGGATCCGTAACTCATTGTCACCCCTACATATAATAGATTGTTTTACTGAATATTTGATCAAATAATTTAACTTTTAATTATTTTTTCTTAACTTTTTATATTTGTAATGTGATCATTTAACTTCGAAAGAAACTCGTAATTATTTAGGGTCTAAATGTTCATCGGTCGGGTTTGGGCTCGGGTCCAATGATTTTACATTTAGACCCTCCACTAAATTAGACCTCTGGACCCATATATAATTTATAAAAATTTAAAATTGATATTTGAAATTACATATTTACAGTTTACACTCTAATTTCAGGTCACTCATGGTGGCAACGGCCAAATTAAAACTGATGAATGAGTAATTTGATATTATCGTTATATACTAACCTATTTGAAACTTATGTAGTTATCTAATTTGATATGATGGATTTCTTATACATCTGTGTAAACTTTTTGATTGAACTCGAATAGAAGGTTTTCTCTTGAATTATAATTATATTGATTTAAAATTCAATTTATAGTTAGCAGTCATACTTAGAGTTGATTTTGTTAAATTCGTTAAAACAATGGTGATAATATAAATGCTAAAAAACAAAAGATATCGAAAAATTGTAAGTTAAGGGCCCGCTAGGCCAAGTGGGTATGGTCTAGGCTTAAAATTTTCAAACCTGATTATCTAGGGTGGGTCTGGGTCCATTGCAAAAAAAAAATGGGTCTGGGTGAATGTCTCATTAGACCCTATCTAGCTAGATCCGAACCATTACCTTCATTAGTATGTGTTGGAATAATGGCTTTAAAAGCCTTAATTAACAAAACTTAAATGGCAATCTCTTAGGATTCCATTGTAAGTGTTATGGCTAGTTGAATTGCTAACAACTAGTAACCCCCACTTATGAGCCTTAAACATGGCAATAATTCACATAAATATGGAGGTACAATATTATGTAATAAATTATTATTGTGATTTATGGTACTTGTAACCTTCTCTTGTTGGTTATAAGGTATCCTTATAAATAGGTGTTTGGTCTCTAGTATGTACGAGAGAACAATTCCTTTCATCTATCTTATATTCTCTCTTGAGCAAGAGCTTGTGTGACTCCAATCCCTCACACTCAAATACATGAGTATGTGGGAGTGATGTTAACCTTGGGGAACGAATCGGCCATAACGTTTTGTACCTTGGACGGGCCGAATCTCGTTTTTAAGGCAATGGTTTTAGACCATGGCATCACATACCAATTCCATCTTTAGTTGTTTTAGGTGATTTATCCATCACAAAATTTATTGTAGCCTTGATATACCTAATATTTCCAACAGTTTAAAAACGAGATTCGGTATCAAGGCTATCAATGATATGGTGGAAATTAGAATAAATCCTTTAGAAAAGTTGCGTAAAAAATTACGGGGACAGAGAATAATTGGCCTAGATGGTTCAAGATATTTGGTTTCATTGATCCTCAGTTGGTGACCCATCAAAGATGTTGGAAGGGTAGCGGCATGTATTTGTGGATTCGTGCGTACCAAATGATAATTCATATTTGGCAACGTTAAGTGTCCCTTCGAAAAGCTAAGTTTTCCTCTAAACTATTGCTCATCATCTGATAGATCATGATATTTGAGAGTAAATTATATATGTCCTTTGATGGCATTAGTCTCTATACTTAGTAATCAATTCAGCGAAATACTTGTGGAAGAACTTTACTATTTTATAATTTAGTAAGTATGGTATATTTTGCTGAAATGGGTACTTGAATGGTGGAAAGCTTTGCTTTCATGTTTGTGTGATTTACCTTTGCAAGTATTTATTTTCACTCTTGTGATGTGTTTGATTCTTATTATTACATGGTCGAGTAGTTATCTTATTACATGAGTTGTATATAATACTTGACTTCCTGTGTTGTGGCAAGAGACATAGCAAGTGATGTATGTTTATGTATGTATGAATGAATAAATTGTTGGTGAATGATAAAGTCATATCGCACAAGTTCACAACAATTACGTCTTTACTTAGTGAATTAGTGCCACACTTTTTTAAAGAGCGGAGATGTGAAGGGAAGTGATCAAGTACATATGGTCTACTAAACCAACTCCCACAAATTTAGGGAAGTTCTCGCTCTAATAATTTATTGTCAAACTTGAACTTTACATATAAAATGTATAATTTGCCCCATGGTTTAGTATTTGACGAGTAATACTTATAATTGCTAGTGTGAGCAACATGGGGATGAGTTAGTACTAGCAATGAGCTATTTTGAGTCTCTTGGACTATGGTATTCTCTCTTAATGTCTTTGGTTGAGTATTAAACAATATGTTCTTTTTACATGGTGATGTTTAATACATAGTGAATATTCCACATTAATTTCTAACGTTACAAATTTAATTGTAATGAGTTATTATTGTGGTTCAAATTCTTGAAGTTAAAGTCCACGTTAGATGTATGTGAACATGTGTGATCATTGGAGACTTAAAGGAATTTGACTTTTTATCCTTATTTTTGGTAAATTTCTTTAAAGCCATTAAATAATTTTGGTCTATAGTGATGATGTTTAGATACCTTACCAAGGTTTTAAATTCAACAGTTTTTGTCCAATGTGGGGAAAATATTATGATGTTAAAGTTGTTGGACTTAAAAGTTATATTTGACTAAAAGACCAAATGATTGATAGTGAGATGAAAATAGACCAAATGTTCTCAAAATTAACAGTGTGTGTTTGACATGGTTTAGAAAAAACAATGTTGGGTTTTTCATAACAATGTCATTTTTCTTATTTTGAGAAGGTATTGAAGATTCAAAGTCAATTTATTTATGTGAAATATATTTTAGCATGAATCTCTCTTTTAATAAATTAAAGAACTCATCAAGAGGATGTTGATTTGAGTGAGTATGCTAAAATGACTTTGAATGTGATATGAGTTTTGTAATGCTTTACATAGCATTTATGTGAGAATGATTTGAGTTGTGAAATATTTATGTATTGTATTACATATTAATATGATATAGCTATTTGTGTGAATAACTTGAGTTTGAATTATTCTCACAGTTATTAGTGAACAATTATGATTACTTCATATTTTATATGTACGTTAGAGGAAAGTACAATTGTTATATATTTGCATCCTACAATATATCTATTGTGTATTTGTGTTAGAGTTTTTTGTGATGCAAATATTTTGATAGAGTTCACTAAAGTTGCTACGTTATTTTAAGGATCATATATAAAATGGTTTATAGAATGAAGATTATATAATGAGTTGATTGTATAAATTGTCCCATTATTGTATTTTGTGTTCTAAATTTGGTGGAAATAATAGCAGGTTTCCAAAGTACTTTTTGACCATTTGTGTCATTGTAGGTGAATACATTGGTTTGAGAATCCATGCTTGATTGTGGTTGTATTTTCCTTAATGGAAATTTATGGCAAGGAAAGCTTTGTACTATGGAAAGAAGTTGGGACAAATCTTGATCCTTAAAAATTATTGAGATGTCGAGGGGGATAGGCTTGAGCCCACTTGTTAGGTAATAAGCATTACATTACCTATCCCTATGGCATACATACATTGTAATGCTTATATGAGGTTTGAGTCATTGAACTCTTAATGGATCTAATACCCCTTGTGGTAGGTGCTATTTGAGATGCACTTGAGGGATCCATCGTTGTATGATGGTTGAGTTTAAGTTCTTAAACTCTTAATGAATCCATAGCCCAAAACATGAGTGGTCCTATATGAGATGGACTTGATGGAGTCACCGCTTTTTGTGAGGTTGAGCAAATTGCTCTTAATGAATCTATGATCATTGTGGGGGTGCTAATAATGAGAAGCATTTGACAAGTTATGTGAAACTTTCTTAACCCCATGATACTTTGTTCGATTTTAGTGTTGTTGAGATGCACTAATAGATTCACCTACGTGAGTGTGAAGGTTTGGCCACCTCCTATGAGAAGCTTGGGCGGTTTTTCTAGAGCACTCATGAGACCCAAGGTAGAGCGCATGGCCATTTTAAAGCGCAATGTGATTTATCGCGGAGTTCATACAATATTAAGAGTAATAACATGTGTTGTGGGGGTCTCAACTTAAATCTTAGAGTTCAAGATCCATTCACTCTTTGATCAAGAGTTTTGGGAGTTCAAGACTTATGTTCACTCCTAGGACTTGTAAGTTGTTGCCTCATTTCACTAATCATTTGATTCAAATTACTTAAGTAATATCAAATGTTAAGTGTTTAATCTCTTCTCTTGCTCAAATTTGTATTCATTGCTTTCAAAGCCATTTGTGGGGGATTGTTGGAATAATGGCTTTAAAAGCCTTAATTAACAAAACTTAAATGGCAATCTCTTAGGATTCCATTGTAAGTGTTATGGCTAGTTGAATTGCTAACAACTAGTAACCCCCACTTATGAGCCTTAAACATGGCAATAATTCACATAAATATGGAGGTACAATATTATGTAATAAATTATTATTGTGATTTATGGTACTTGTAACCTTCTCTTGTTGGTTATAAGGTATCCTTATAAATAGGTGTTTGGTCTCTAGTATGTAGGAGAGAACAATTCCTTATATTCTCTCTTGAGCAAGAGCTTGTGTGACTCCAATCCCTCACACTCAAGTACATGAGTATGTGGGAGTGATGTTAACCTTGGGGAACGAATCGGCCATAACGTTTTGTACCTTGGACGGGCCGAATCTCGTTTTTAAGGCAATGGTTTTAGACCATGGCATCACATACCAATTCCATCTTTAGTTGTTTTAGGTGATTTATCCATTACAAAATTTATTGTAGCCTTGATATACCTAATATTTCCAACAGTATGGTTATTAGACCGCGATTATAACTATTTGCTAGAAATTCCCAACTATTTGATGAAAATCCATAACTATAACAGTGTGTGGTACAAAAATAATAACTACATCTAATAAAATTGTAACTATGATCATGGAAGCATATATCTTATAACTAATAGAGTATAAATTACAACTAATATATAGGGTATAAATCATAAATTAAACTTTATATCATACTTAATGGCTAAAATTTAGCATAGATGCACTCTAGAGGAGGGTTTTTGGAGGTAATTAGGGGGGATTGGAGCCTTGTAGGTGTGGTATAGATTTTGAGAGTGGATTTAGAGGGCTGGGAGGGTTTCTTTGTTGGAGTTGACTATATAAACTACAAGCATAACATTAGTGCTAAGTATTAGTTCTATGTATATGACTGTCCATCCACTTCAGTTTAGTCGTAATAAGCGTATTAAGTTAGACTATCATTTTATTCTCGAGCATGTTACTATGTGGTGATCTTGTTGTATGTTCAGTTTGTTCGGATACAGTCTCATTTAGCTGACATATTTCAAAAGCTTTGTCGAATTAGCGTTTCGAATTTTTAAAGTACAATCTGCACGTGGTTTCCCCTGTATAGATTGAGGGGGTGTAATAGCTTACTAAAGGTTCGTTCTTTTTAACTTATTTTCAGTTTTTATAAGTTCAAATAAGGTCTAATAAGGTTTAATAACGTCGAATAAGGTCTAATAAGGTCGAATAAAGTCTAACAATGTTTCACCTAATAAGGTCAAATAATGTTTAATTATATCGAATAAGGTCTAATAAGATCTAATAAGTCCATATAAGTTCAGATAAGCAAAATAAGTTGAAAAGAACACAGCCCAAGAGTACTTCTTTAATTAATAGCGTAAACTTTAATTAATATCCCTAGATTTCTATGCACGCGATGCGTGCGACAATAATCTTTATTATGAAATTTTATAATCTACAGTAGATAATTTTATGGATAGTCGCATCTTACCACTTAAACTTTTCATATTTTTATAAACTCCCACCTTATTGTTTTTTTTTAAATTCCATCTACCATTTACAATTTTATTAAAAACTCCCACCACTTAACGGTTTTTGTCAAATTTCATTAACAAAAAACCGTTAAGTGGGTCCCACATATACATTTTGTTAACAAAATGGAACTTGAAATAGTTGCAATTCTTTCCAAATAGTTGTAATCTGTTCCAAATTTGCTCTAAATAAATTGATGAAATTGACTTCAATTTCAGCGTAAACTAATAACAAAATGCATATGTAGGGCCCACTTCACGGTTTTGTTAATGAAAATTAACAAAAATCATTAAGTGGTGGGAGTTTCTAATAAAATTAGGAATGATAGGTGGAAATTTAAAAGAAAAATTCATTAAGGTGAGAGTTTCAAAAAACGTGAAAATTTTAGGTGGTTTTGAACAAAAAAATCCTAATTTTATTTGCATACGATGTGTGTTTTGGCTACTGTAACATGATAAAATATGAAGGTACACAACATATTTTATTTCAAGCTAAATTCATTTTGCCTCATTTTTCTTTGAAAACATCCCTTACTCCCCACCATCAACTACAACTTTTGTTATAGAGTACCCGATAAGGTATTTTTTGCTCATTGTACAAATGAGAAAAAATTCAAAAGTACTTGAAAATACTCTATCATATTTCTCACTCATGCTAAAATATTTTATCAGGATCAATTTGATCAAATGTGCCTTCACACATGAACAATCAATTACTCATGTATTTCAAAATAAAAAAATTCAAAAGTACATAAAAGTATAGGAAAGTGGGTGTCTATCTATAGATCTCAAGAAAATATAATCGTTGATAATTTTTTAAATTGTTTTTACTTTGTAGGTTTTTAGATATTTTAGTTAGAAGTTTTGAACATCTTTTATTAAAAGTCTAATGGCTAAATTTGGAAATAAAACTTAATTACTTAATAAACTCATTGATTTATTTTATTTCTTTTTTCTTTTTTTTTCTTTTTGGTGTCCACCCCCACCTCTTCACTTATATAATAGAGATATCTCTATAGTATAAGGGAGGAGGGGGTGGATACCAAAAATAAAAAATTAAATAAACAAAATTAAATAAATTAAGGAAGTCAAAGCTCTATAATCAAGGAAGGTATGTTATTATTTTTTCTTTTTCTTTTTTTAAAAAAATGTTAATCTTTTAGCTATACTTTTCATTTCTTCAAAATCCTTAGATGTTACTATTTCGTTCACATAACGTGCATATAAGGCTAGTACATATAGTGTCACGCACCCTTGCCTAAAGGTAACTATTGATCAGAATACACAAACTAATGGTTACAAAAATATAACCATTACCTATGAGACCCTAGTCAGAAAAGAATGAGCTCATTGTATGAGTTCAATTTTCAATTTTTTGATTTTATGCCTATAGAGTTATATTTTTTGTTTAAAGAATATGAAAACCGAAAAATAAAAAAGATAACAAATCGAGCCATAACTATTGTTATAAGCAATACTGATGCCATATCACCCATAACTAATATCACGTTACTCATGAAACCCTATTTAGAATTTATATTAGGTAATTTTGGATGATCGAATTCACATGTCACGCAACGTTCACCTTCAAGGCTTCGACCATACAAAGAACTCATGAAAATATGTCCGACAAACTCCTGCATGAAACAGCTCAATTAGATTTGGTTTGTTTTGGTAATTCATAAGCTTTTCATTTTGATTTCCTTCTCCTAAATATCCCAATCTTTTGACAAATTTTGTCTACATTTTGCATTAAATCCCACCATATTTTCTGTAAAACGAAATAAATCTGAAAATATCCAAGTCTGGTAAATTAAATGCTAAGATTTACTGTAATACTCAGTTTAATTCCAGCTTTTTAAGGACAAATATGTTCAGAGTAGTAACAAATACTACTTATCTGTCCATGGAAAATGGATTCTTTTCTCATTAAAAGAATATATTTTACAAGATTTCTAGAATCTCCTTTTAATGTGATGTGATTCAAGTTTATACTACATTTATTTATCTTTCTTTTCCATGTTTACTTTACTTCACCCTAGATCAATAATATTCAGTAAAACTAAATACATTACGATAAAAATCAGTTTAATTTTTGGTATAAATAAGTTCTAGTATTCAATAAAAAGGATAATTATGAAGAAGAAAAACACTGGAAAATTTGTAAGAATAAGTTCAATATATTACAAATACGACCCTATTCGCTTCACCTTATGTATACTGATATAAAATATTTTTATAACTGAACTTAGTTGTAGTGAACTGAACTTAATTTTTACCGCACTAAACTTAATTAGACTGATTTCCTATATAATTTTCATCGTAGTTACTGATTATTACTGAAATAAACTTATTTTTTGTTGAATATTATTGTTTTAAGGTGTAACATGCCTAATTTCAATTTAGTAAATATAAGTTTAGTTTGGGGCATATAAGTTCATTTTGGTACAAATAAGACCATGTTCAATTCAATTTATTTTTACTTAACTAAACTTATTTTTACCGAACTTAAGTTTATTGAACAAAACTTATCTTTACTAATTCAGGTTTTTTTTCTTATTTGAAGAACTTACTTATACTGAACTAGACTTTGTTTCCCTAAACTAAATTTTTTTTACTGAATATTGTTGTCTAAAGGTGAACTGAACAGGGCCCAAGTATAATGCCATAGAAATAAGGCGAAGTGAATATGCACTAATTAATTAAAACATAAACTTTAAACATTACATTAAGGCCCTTAGTGCACCTTAAAATAATAACATTAAGTTAAACACAATATGTACATAAATGGAGCGCGTGATATGCAGATGCATCATTTCCTTCTATGCATCCATTTTCATTTTCTTTTCTTTTTTTATTCGACAAAGACTACTTAAAAACTTATTTTACATACATCATTACATGTTATACTTGGACAAAATACGAAAAAAAATTATATCATTTTTAATATCTACAATTATCTATATAAGAATACAATATGAGTAACACACAAAAACTAGAAACTCGTACACTCCTAATATGTAAATATCACATTCATATCACGCGCCAAGTGTCTTTTTTATAATATAAGTAAAATTAAGTAACACTTCTCTCAAGGTTGCATCATGAACAAAAAGGTAAAAATAACCCAAGTGAAAAATGTTGCAATTTGTTGCCAAAATCACCCTTTATAAACATAAAGAGTGATCTTTAAATAATTTAAAAAAAATTGCCCCTATTATCGATGGATTGATTTTGTTAGTAAATTTTGCTATCACATACATATCTTACATAAACTTTACTTAAGCCTTAAACTAACGAAATTGACATTTTTATATCTTCTGACTTTTTGCTAAAAAAATAAAATTATATTTAAAAGAGATCTCACAAATCCAAGACTAGGAATTTTGATGTCAACTATTTTATTTGGCAAACTTTTCAACTACTAATATAACAAAGATTTTGTTATAATATCCATTTTATTTACATAAATCCAATTATGGACATAAACTAACTTAAATGGCATGCAATCTTCCTTACCCCAAACCACCCTCTCCCAATAAAAATAAATAAATTATTATAATATAAATATTTAACTTATAAAAATTTCCTTAAGTAATTAATTTAAATAATCTCAAAAAATATCAATTAATTAAGCTAAAAAGGATAGAAATCATAGAAAGTGCACAAAAATCCATATGTAATTGTGAATATATATACTAATAAATCTCCAAAATCTGATACAGCCAAGCAATAGTTACTAAGGGGGTGGGTGGGTGAAACTTTAAAAAGGGGTGAAGCTCAAATTATTATTGTGTGAAGTCAAAGTCAAATTCTCTTCCATTGAGAGTTTGAAGTAGGAAAAAAAATTTCGGGAGAAAAAATAAATAGAGATTAAAGAAAATCATGGGAAGTTACTTTGGTAATCAACCAAACAACATGAAAAATATTGAGAAAGCTGGAAATTCTTCTACTAGTTCAGCAAAGAAGGGCAAGAACAAGTGTAGTACGAGCAATAATACTAATACTAATACTAATACTAATAATTCGGAAAAGCCGAAACAACCTCAAAGAGGTCTTGGAGTTGCTCAATTGGAGAAAATTAGATTGCATAGCCAAATGGCTAGTTGTGGCATGCTTCCTCATCATCAAGTTCCTCACCATTTCATTAATTCTACCTTTCAGGTTAATTTCTTTTCCTCTTATTCAATGTTTAAACTTCTCATTTGTCTTCATTTTTTTATAATTTTGATATTGAATTTGTATGATGATATAGCATGTTCCTGAGGATATGAGGATTCAAGTTGGCTATGCACCACCACCACAGCCACCACTACCACCATTTTGTTATTCGTCGCCTTCGGTTCCATCATCTTCTTATGGTTACCATCATCATCATCATCCCAATAATTACATGGTATGCTAATTAGTTTAACGCTCTCTTTAAAACATGGAAATATAATGTTAGCTTGAATTCTCCTTTTTCAGTAAAAAAAATAATATGTGGTTTAAATTGTTAATAGATTGACCAAAACTTGCAGGAGATATATTTTCCTAAAAAAAATATACAATATTATGAGAAATTCTTCTATATTATCCCCCAAATTTTTGTACAATATCTCCTAGGAAAAAATATATATACAAATTGTTATTAGTTCTATTAAAGCGGATAGAATCACATTCTTTATTTTATGATGCTACAATAATATTCTTTTATTACATTTTGGATTCATTTGTTTTTGGTAAGCCGAACCTACTTTTACAAAACTGACCTTATTTGTACTAAATATAATTGTTTTAAAATAAAATGAATAGGGCCGTATCAGCTATTTAATTTTGGGAGTTTTTTTTTTTTTTAGGTTTTCTACTTTTGTTTTCTTTAAATTTTGCTATTAATTGGCAATTAAATTTATCATATTTGATCATGAAATAACATCGCAGATTGCAATGGGAGATCATATGGAAAGGACAAACAACATGAGATACAATGAATCTCAGTTATGCAATACAGCAAGGTATGCATTGTATTTTCCAACTAAATTAAGATTTATTTCCTATTGTAGAGTGCTATATATTTTTCTCGATAATTTCTGAATTTCATACCAAATTTCATGATTTGATCAGCCCTAAAAAAATTATATTATTTCTTTTGTACAAAGAACTTAATTGTTTCATACTCTTGAATTAGATGGAACCCTAACAACAATTTTCGAGTCGTCCGGGAGCCTCAACCTTACATTCAACAACCAGGCATGGTCACTAGGCACCTTCTGAGCCATGTTGATCAGGTATAAAATCAATACTTTTCTTCCAGGAAAATAAATGTTACACATTTATTTCTGAAATGATTAATCAATATCTTCCAACTTCAAATTAAATTTCATGCATAATAAGGGTTTTTTGATACAGCAACAACAAAATCTAAGGAACAATATGTTCGAATCGAGGAGTTCGAGCTGCCAGAATTCTGAAGAAAACGAGAATGAAGAACTGGATTTGGAGCTTAAATTGTAAATTTTTTAGTTGATTGTTTAGGTTTAGATTCAGCTGGAATCGTCGCAGTTTTGTAATCATTTTTTTTGGCATAAGTAAAAGAAATTAACCACAGTAAATTATCACAAGGTATAGAAAATATGACAACATTTTTATTAGTTTCAGCCACATTTGTAACAAATACTTCAGTTATTAGTTATTACTACAAACTTATGTGATACAAATGAAAGCCTGTTTACAGTAAATGAAAATCAATCATATGATCACTACGACTTTCATTTAAGTAGTTGATACTTACTATTTTTCCACAGTTTCTAATGCATAAAATTAATAATTAATACGTATATATAGTAAAAAAAAAATTGATAAGTTGTAATATTAACGTAAATGAAAAGTGGAGAAAGCATTTGGAGAACTTTTTTTAAAAAAAGAGAATAGAAAAGACTGGAGAGCGAATAATGTCATCGCTTACTTCATCGAATCATAGTGTCTTTCGCGACTGTATATAGATGATATACACTTGTTCGGTAAAAATTGTTGTTGTGGAGCTGTGGTAGCGAGTAACGGTTGTAGTAACCGGTATTTTTGACACAATAACATTCAATAAAATGGAAGTTGGATTAGATGAATGATGAAGTACTTTTTCAAGAATGATCTCTATCCCAAAAGCAATTTCTTTATATTTTGCATAACACTACTTCGACCACTAAAAACTACTTCAAACGCTACTTCACCAAAAATCATTTCTAATCATTGCTGATAGATTTAAACTTAGTCAATCCTCTAATAAAGCCATCTCAAAAGCTCAGGGTGAACACCCCGAAAGAGGAAACTGAAGTTGATAATTGTGTTGAAAGTTGCAAGTATATGCTCAATTTGGGGGACAACATCAAGAAAAAAGTTTACCATTTAATCAAGCTTAACTATTAGCTTTATGTATGATGTACAAGCATTTAAATTTGTTAAACAGATAATTACTTTACTAAAGAAGGCACCCATTTTGCAGTCTAATCTCTCAAATCAGTTGGTGTAAAGAAAATCTACATTAGATTAGTGATATGACATCATTATTAAGATGCTAATCAAGGTGGATCTTATTCCTTTTCTCCTTGATTAATACACAAGATTAAAAGACACCATTACAAATTACAGATGAAAGGGGAAGTAGGTAAACTTAGACATACAACAGTTATGCAATTTGACCAATTTTGCTCCCAAGTAGAACTAATTGGAAGCTTAAGTCAATATAGGAAGCCTCTTTGCTACCTTGTAACAGAAGTGAAGAACGAGTTGATTTGGATAAGATTGGATTGAGCTTTAAAACATGTATATTAATTATTTAAATTGTTTTAGGTTTTGGATCTCCGAACTAAGGCCTTGTTGTATTCACCTTAATTTTACTGAACTAAACTTATTTTTATTGAGAATTGAAATTATTTTTACTTAATTGAACCTATAATTACAGAGCTAAACCTAACCTTTTACCGATCCATGTAGTTTTTACTTCTTTGCATTTCCAAATTTTACTCGAGCCTTGTTCAATTCACTTTAATACAATATTTCCTCCGTCTCACAAAATTCTTTACACTTTCCCTTCTACTGCGTCCCAAGTTACTTTTTACACTTTTATTTTTGGACATGACTCATGCCATATATGTCCTTTAATTCATCTTCCTTTACAAAAGTGATCTATCTCTATTACATTTTATTAATCCCTCTACTAAACTCCTATCACATCTACTCTTACAATTTGGACCCATACTCTCCCTCTAAATAAAATTATACTTAAAGCATGCAATGCCTGCAAAATCATATAGATTTTATTGTGGAAGGGAGAACAGGAATATAGTTTGTTTAATACAAAATGTAAAAACGGTTAATTTATTGTCTTCTAATTAGTTAGAATATTTGTTCGGGCTCTGTCAAAAAAAAAGGGGGGGGGCATAAATTTAGAAATTAAAAAAAAATAATGTTAATTTTGGTGTTCACCCCATCCTCCCTTATAGAACAGAGATAATAGCACTAAAGGTCTATTCTCTTTGGCTGAAACTGAACTGAACTAAAAGGAATAATAAAATGTAAGAGTAAAAGTATTGTCTAGAACTGAACTGAACTGAAATGAAAATAAATAAGGTGGAAAGATTGGGCTTTAACTCCCATCACATCTACTTTTTAATAAAATAAGAATTGATAACCAAATGACAACTTAGTACCTAAAATTATGAGCTGGAGTGAGTGTCAAGAGTATTCTAGGACGAAAGAAGTAATATTAGATAAAAAAAAGTTATGTTCAGTAAAATTTAATTTCAATTCAGTAAAAAACAATAGTAAGAAGAAGAAAAACAAAATTAACCACTAAAAATAAGTTTGGTTCAGTAAAAACCAATAGTGCGAAAAAGAAAAACAACATTAATCACTAACAATAAGTTCGATTTAGTAAAAATAAGTTCACTTCAGCAAAAAGTGTTCAGTTCAGCAAAAATAAGTTCAGTGAAAATAAGTTATTTCAATAAAAATAAGTTCAGTTCATTTAATTAAAGGTGAAATGAACGGGACCTTAACTAAACTTATTTTTACGGAAATGGACTTATTTTTGCTGAAGTGAACTTATTTTTACTGTAAAGGATTAATAAATACTATTGTTTTAAGGTAACTGCAGACGGCCTAAGGTATTATTGTCTTATTGTTTTGATTTCAATTAATAATTTTACTAGAATTGTACTTATTTACTAAACCGAACTTACTTTTACTGAATTTATCTTATTTAAACATATTCATGTTGTTTTTTCTTCTTTGATTTTTATTTACAAAATTGAACTTATTTTCAATGAATATATTATTTTTAAAGGTGACTGAAAGGGGTCTTAAGCCCTGTTCATAAAAATGCTGAAAAAATATCAAAAATACGATGATGATCTTCCCTGTGCCCTGTGTTTATTCTTTGAAATTGCTTTGGCTCTTTACTTGGATTGCTGGAGTTTGGATTGTGATGTTGTGATTTGATCTCTTATTGATATGATCTTGAGTGAATTTAGATGAGAAAACACTTACTTTGACTGCATACTTGAACAGGTTAGACTGTGAGGATTTGTTTTAATTTGGGTTCATGCATACATCATCCACTCTCTTCTCGCGAGTTAGTTCCTCGCTAGCGAAATGATCTTCATTTTGACAATGTACTTGTTGATATTTAACGATATTTTTGCGTGTGTTATGATAGATGCATTCTTTGATTAATTCTTGAGTCTCAAAGATGTTTTTTCATGAAAGATTTTCCTTCTTAATTAGCGCCTGTTCTTTCCAGCGTATTTTCAGTTCAGTTGTTTTTAGACCTAGCAAAGCTGACCCGACCGGAACGACCCGACCCGAGACCCGAAATTGACCCAAAAACGATGACCCGAAATCAACCTGAGACCCGAAATGACCCGACCCGACCCATACCCGACCTGAAATATGTTGATCCGAGATTGACCCGAATAATATATATCCATAATTTTAAAATTTCATGTAAATTCTCAACATAATTTCAAGTAAAGCCAATAGTGGTGCTCTAATACCAATTCTCCCCTTAAGCCTTAGTCCAATTCTTCGATCAACGATCAAGAACTTTGTATCGTTGTTGGGGACCTAGGGCAACGACCCAAAAATTGACCTAACCCTAAACTGAAAGCGACATACCCGAAACTCGACCCGAAGCAGACCCGACCTGAAGTCAAGCTGACCCGAAAGTGACCCGACCCGAATTGACCCGACCCGAACGACCCGATTGCCACCTATAGTTGTTTTATGCCGAAGAGAACAAGCCCTTAGCCTTGTTGAGTAATGACTATACTTTGGTATTAAACCCATTACAAGCCTAAAAGCCTTATATTTTGATTATTGTCCAAAGCCTAACTTGGGGGAGCGAGTATGGTAGGTTGGTATTGTGAATTTGTGATGTTGGATGAGTTTTATAGTGGTCTTGGTTCGAAATAATATACTTTTTGGTTCGAAGAATTAAGAAAAAGGAAAGAAAGAAAAATGATATGTAAGTTCAAAAGAAAAGAAGACAAATTTTGGAAATTGGAAAATTTGTTGTTCTTTTATCCACATTGACTTGGTTGGCTTTGTGAGATCCCATAGTAGGTTGATGTTTTCAGAAGTCGTTGGTGCCATTGGAGTTAATTAGACCTTACTTGGTCTTGTTTTTAGTGTTGTTTGCCCTCCTGTTCAGGGCTTTTGCACCACATTCACAAAATATTTTATCTATCTTTGCCCAAGCCCTATTGCAACCTTTCTAGGGTCCTCCTCAGTATATGTTGTATGTTTGTTGGATTGATATCGAGTCAAATTATCAAAATTAAAGAACAGGTTTGCTATCGGAATTGACTTGTTAGGATGAGTGTCATTCTAAACATATGAGAGTGTGAGTTGGGAAGGGATAGTATAATTCAATCGGTGAGCGTTCGGGTTCAGGCACATCTTTCACCTGTCATATAACTATATAAGTGAAAGGAGTGGGTAACACCTTGTTGAGAACCTTTTCTACGATTTGTATGTCATGTAAGGCAGTTGTATTTGATTAAATGATGGAGTGAACTAAATAGTTGTTTTGAAACTTGAATGATACTAAGTATTGAATATATTTTGAGCTTTATTTCTTATTTGAGGGTTGAAGCAATCATATTCATATTCATGTCATGTTTTGCTTGAGGACAAGTAAATGTTTAGCTTGGAAATTTGATGTGGCATATTTACATATAATTTTGAGATGTATTTTGGTTGCATTTCAAACTCTTATTAGAGCTATTATGCACATAATTGCATGGTCAACTTAAGTTGTGATCTACTACTTTCCGCTTTTTTGTTTTGATGCAAATGGATTGCAGTTGTCTAAAATCGAGCCTTTTAAACATAGAGAATGAAGGTATCTTTAGGATCACAATGCATCTGTTTAGCACAACTTTGAGTTAGAATGAAGAAACACATTAGTAAAAGAAGTGCAAAAACGGACACCATGTTCGCTATTTTACTCATAACCTTTGATAGAAAATCAATAATAAAAAAATTCCACTTAGGATGGAAAGTAGACTTCAATGGCCTTCCAATGGTAGGTCACAAGCCACAAACGGTTTTCCGATTATTTGCAAGTTGACCCAACTGCATCAGTGTCACGCCCGATCTCATAGGGCGAACGCCGCCTAATTGTGTCGTCATTTTTTCACGTGTATTCTCCCCCATTCATTGGGATTTTCCTTGTCGTTGTTTGTTCATTCCGCCTGATGCCATAAGGAGCTGCACTATATTTGCTTTATCTTTATATTCTCTTTATTTCTTCTATTTGTTTTACGGTTTCCTTTTTAAGTGAGACTATAGACCTCTTAGGTTTATTTTCTGATTTTTTTTCATTCATTATTCTCTTTACCCCTAGAACTCTTCCTCTCCAGAATTCATACAAGTCTTCACCTTTTGTCTTCCTTATTTTTAATTACTTTCAATCTTTATTATTCCAATTGCTTTCAACCATGAATGTTCTCATTAATTTTGTTATTGTGTGTTGCAATTATGAGTGAATATGTTCAGAGGATCTTGCTTATACATCAAGCACTCATCTCCCATTATTGGGAATAACAACAAGAATCGTAATTAAACAATGGAAAAACCACGGCAATTAGCGTGGGAAAAAAACCCATCAAGCCACTGTAGACCGTAGTACTGTATTACTTATCCTGAAGAGTAGTGCATCATATAACTTGCGCAATATACAAAGGAGTAGTTGGTCCAGTGGTAAGAAGAAAACCTTCCAACCTCAAGGTTGGGCCTTTAGGGGTTCAATCCCCACTAGGGGCACTTTGAGGGTAGAGATTCCCCTTACCCTTCTCCCCTACTCTCAAGTATCTGGCCCATTATGACCCGGTCGGGATCCGAACCACTTCTTACCCAAAAAAAAAAAAAAACTGCGCAATACAAGGTCAAGCAACCATAAAACGCACAATGTCCCATGACATGCGATAAAATTGCAATTTCTTACCCTATAATTTTTTTTTAACTTATGCCATGGAATTTTTGAATAAAAATATCACGTGCGTTAGCATGTTTAAACAAGAACAGAGCATTGGGCAAATTGACCCATATTGAACTTAGTTTTCAAAAGAAAAAAGAACAGGAATTCTTGGATTTTCAAGGATTGTTTTGTAACTGCTGAAGCAGCATAAATAACTGACTGATCATGCATTCATGCCATGCTCACACACATGAAGTTCCAACAGGAAGTGAGATTCATAAAGTCAGAAACCAAATGAAGATATAATTTGAAGAACAAGAGTAAGAAATGAATTTAGATTCCTACAGTTCTCATTTCTCATCTGTCATTCTGGGGGTATCCTCAATTTGTCCTCAAGACAAGATTAAACTTGACACGATCTACTCTTACCGACTAATATAGATCTATAAGAAGAGTAGGCATCACATTCCCTTATCAAAGACACAAATCTCATCTCTTTTCACATTATGAAACACGCGCCATTGACAGTTTTTCAAGACTGATGACAATCGTAATCTACAAAATTGTTCTCCTAAGACTTGTAAATTATGTCGGTGTTTTCAGCAGTGACAATATAGTCGCTATATAGAACTAGTTAACTGAATACAGTTAACTCACGATTCATACAAAGGACAGTGTAGTATTTCATTCCTCACCAGCATTGATTGAATTGGAATGTCTTAGACTCTCGCAGCCCGGGCAATTGTGCAAACTTTCATGAATATAAATGTCACAATCAAGGCAGAAATACTTCTTGCATTTCGGACATGTAACACAGTAGCCAGATCCAGTCCCTGCATCATCCATTAAACATGAAAGACGCTTGAGTCTGAGGAAGAGTAACAAGCTGCTAAAATAAGATAATAAGAGTGTGTTTTCTACTTGAAAATAACAAAACGTTTAAGGGAAAATTAGTTTGGATAAGTTTCAGCAACTTCCAGTAGGTTATATAAAAAGATTGCAGTAAGTTTAGACAAGTTCAGCGAAATCTAGGTGAAGAGAAAGCACCCTAGACAAGCTTATTACATACTAAAGATTTCCGTCATATTTTTTTGTTATCTTGCAATATCCACTGCCAGTACTCAAGTAAACTACCATGACTAACATCAATTTTTTATTAAGTTTCACTTGATGCCTCTACTGTGGGCCCCAATATAGGCAGATATCTCATTGGAGACAGTCACTTGAATTGAGTTTTCCCTGCTTTCTCGAAGATCAGTGCTTGATTGGCAAGAGCTGGTTGAATTTTTACAATTAACGGGGACAGCCATACAGGAATTTTGAAGTTTGAACTGCCTTGAATCAGCTGAAGTTTCCAATTCAACAGCATATTACTCGTCTTTTAGGCCTAAGAAATGAACATTTGGCCAGCATGCCTAACCAAACATTCTCGGAAAGTAGTTATCTAATCTTCCTTTGTTTTGTTTGTAAAGGAGTGGAAAATAGTTTTCCTAATGGTGAAAATTAGTTATCCCAAAAGTGGGAAACATTATCTTTCTATAATGAAGGGAAGACACAATTGGCTCCATATTTCTTACCTTCCTTTTTCCTTCCTCCCATCTATCCTCAATCCTCCCTTTTTCATTTCCATTCTTCTCTTATATCTAACATTTCACGTAGAAAACCAAACAAAAGAAAACTAATCTACAATATAATTTCCCTTGGAAAATGTTTTTTCATGGAATGTGGAAAATGTTATACGTCCAGCCAATCGCAGCCTTGTGTAATGACAGCTGACAAATGCATCATCATTCATCACAGAAGCAATTATAATAAACAGTGATTTAACTTAATGGCGGTGACTCTATGAGAAAGTCCAAGGAATAAGAAGGGAAATACATATATGACCACTGGCCAAACACTATATTGTCAGATTTATTACCTCAGAAAACACATTCTTCTCCCTTCCGAAGTCATATATTATGCCCCTGCCACCCAGTGAGAGATCTTTATTTTCATCCCTTAGCCAAAGTCACATGCAGTAAATCTGGTAACCAAATTTTAAAGATCTATTGAAATGGAAACCAGCCTCACTAGTCATCCCTTAGCCAAAGTCACATGCAGTAAATCTGGTCAAGGTGAAAATAAAGAACCTAGAACCCTAACATAAATGCACTTGACCAGCTTGGAATGACTGTTCCTCAAACAAGTGAACTCAGCTTGTTGTCTAGAATCACCCAATTATCTAACCCTCAGATAGCTAGAACCTGAAACACTAGCAATGATCTGTCATATGATAGTCCACCAGAGTTACTCCTCAAGACAAATATGGTAAGCCCAGGGTTACATAAATCAATGCCCCCCCCCCCCCCCCCCCCCCAAAAATCGATTTCCGACCTGAATCGGAGTTCGATTTCGAACTATACTGAAGAATAGTCGACCTCTTTTTGTAAAAAAGGGAGGAAGGGTAGAGGTGAAGAAAAGATGTCACATATATACTTATTTTCTCCTTAACCTCAATGTGAGAGCAGTCTGCATTCTGCGAAAAAGATGTTTATCCTCAAAACTTCACAGAGAATCTTAAGGCTTCTTTGTTTCCACTGGAAGATGGAAATCCAACGATAGGGCTATCTGCTGATGGGGCACATAAAGGGTTAGCTCGTGTGCTGTTGGTTTTTCCTGATCATATAATTTGCTGCTTTCGCAGTGGTCCTATTTCCCAACTCATGATTCTATTATTCGGTGTGTTATTTTGAGCCACACCTACTTATGTTGCAGCAGATCTGCAGCATTTACCTATAAAGACAGCTAAATGTCTAACAGTTTTCTGAGTATTATTCGGATCAGATAAGAATAGACCATCCTATCAATTGAAATTAGTCACTTCCTGCCAATGCTCGCCCTAACTTGGAGACATGTAAGTCAAATAGCATTTCTTTCAATTGCTGTAAGTATGTCAGAAGATCCTCAGTTCAAGTAAGAGACATGTAAATGAGTCAGACAATAGTTATTAAAATGAGTTTGAACCCACACTTGCTATACTAAATATCACATCAATATACAACAAACACAACCAAGCCTCATTCCCAAAATGATTTGGGGTTGGCTAACATGAATCGTCATCTGAAACCGTTGCAAAAAGAGATGCCATCGACAAGTGTGATAAAAAGTTTTAAAAAGGTTTAAGTTTTAAAAAGTTTTCAACAAGTTTTTAAAAAGTTCAACACAAAAAAGTTTTAAAAGAAGTTTTAAACAAAAAGTTTTAACACAAAGACAAACACAATTAAAGATAAACAAATAAATATAGTAATCACATCCCTTCCTCCACGGAAATACCGTCCCTCCACCCACTTCTATCCAACGTAATCAATATGGGACAAAAAAATGCTAGATATCATATTTCAGACATAACATTATCACTACACTAAACCATATTCTTCTGCACTTGCAGTAGGTATAAGCCTGGAAAACAGATCAACCCACCACCTCAGTTTAAAAATATTGGCTACTATGTTTTGCTATTCAATGATCAATTTAACACCTGAAGCACTAAATCAAAAGGTTACCTAACTGTTGATGCAGCAAGTTTCTGTGAGAAACCGTACAAGAAATCATACAATAGAAGAAGGCCATTGGCTCAATGGAAGAACGGATAAACTGGTGCTGTTGTCTAATGGCTCAATTTAAATAGGACATTTATCAAAAAAAAATGCAGGTCAAATCTCTATTAGACGTTAAAATTTTAAAAAGAAAGTGCTAGGTATAGTAGTTTTTCAAGGTAGCTTCTAGAGATAGAAGCAATGTTTAGGACAAATAGCATCAATTAGACTGAGCATCATAACTAAATCCAATGAACTCATTAATACTTCACTTCTCTAGTATGAATCTTACCAGGATTCATCAGATTGTGCATGCATCCAAAGCAGGTATCAAGTGATTTCTGTCCAGTGACATTTCTATTTGAAAAAGACACTTCATCAAACGGTGTTATTGGGAAGAGGTGATGATATGACCTTGCCAAATGGGGAGAGGAAACAAGTGTCAGCCCACATATGCGACATTCTGTGGGCAGCTCACAAACACGTGCTTTGCATCTTGGACAAGTGTATCCTGCGCCAACCTTGGCCTCTTTATGACATACACATATTGAGACCACACCCTCTGCTGCTCTTTGTGGAAAACCCATCTTGATCAAATTAGCAACTGCATACTCAGCTATAGCAGGAGGAGGTGGTGCATGTTCCAGCAACAACTCTTTCAGATGAAACTGCAAAAAGGGAGAAATCTTATTGAGAGATTCATATAATTGCTGAATGAATATATTACGCTGAATCCTAAAAATGTCACCATAACTTCAGTTCACGCAACTAAAAGTTTCAGTTAGGATAGACTGTCCAATACAACTCACCTCATCCAGAGCAATAGAATATGATCCACCTGTTTCCTGGCATATATGTTTGCATATAAACATCTCCGCGGAAAGACCCACTATTGAACACCTAATTCTCGCCTTCTTACATTTTTGAATGGTCTCCATTATGTCACCTGGATCACAAGTACTAAGAGCTGAATACATAATTAAAACTTCACGGTGACCATATGATGGAACTTTATTCAAATGTTCATGAACAAGTTCTAGGGCGTTCTGTAAAGACGCATCTCCAGAACACTCCAACTTATTCATCAAAGCCTTAATGTGAGACTCCGGGCTTCCACCCATATCCGTTAAACAATGAGCAACACCATCTTTAATCTTCACAAGAGCAATTTGACTAAGTGGGTTCTGATCAAAAAACTCTCTCACAAAACCCTCCACATGTTTGGCAACAACGGCCATTCTGCTTGGCTTGAAATCCATCTCTCCCGCTGCCTAAAGAGAAGGATTCAAAGTGTTAAACAGATAATACAAAAGTGCAACTGCACTCCATATCAAAATGTGATATCATATTGACTGAAGGAGTAGCTAATATAAATTAGTCCTAAACATTTCAAGCCTTCATGTCCCTGAACACAGGTCCAACATGAGTAGTTTTCCCCAGTCAAGCATTATCAGTTTCGCCAGTAATGTAATACCCAAATAAAACGCTAGTGACTAAAAGCTTCAATCACAGATTACACCAATGCTTCAAAATATAAACAATTAATAGCTTCATCTTACATCCCACAACATATCGCTGCAAATTATTACATAATTCATATAAACACTAAGATAAGAGAACAATCTTATTCATAATTATTGGCCCTACTACTTGGAAGACAAATGTTGGATCCCTCCATGGCTCCATTCCAAACATAGTTGTTAGAATACCGATTCAAATCTTAGAATACGATTCAACTATAGTCATCCGATCCTATCTACGATTCTATACGATTCTAGAAATTATTTATAACAAACGAGGACTTTAAACTTATAAATCAAACTAGATCATGGAAATACAAGTACTTTTTTCAATATATATTGTCATTTATTCCATATTATAGTGTAAATATGAGCATGTTCTAATGGAAATTGACTATAATATCTTGACTATGTATGTTTGTAGAATCGTACGATTATACGATCCAGTCTTACGATTCAATTCTAAGAGCCCCTTCCGATCCAATGCAGAATCCCGATTCTAATAACATTGATTCCGAACTCTACAAACTCAAAATAAGAAAAGAAATCCCTAAAATTCGGTGTTGAACTTGAAAATATCATAACAATTAGCCTATTCAAAACCATACATCTAGCAATCCTGATTAATTTTGCATATGTTGAAAAGAATAGACATATAAAGATCTCATTACCCTCGAGAAATCCATGACGACATATATATATCGAATAAGGCCTTTCTGAATTCGAGCAGCCGTTGAAGTAGATGAAATGGAACGAATACGCCTACGATACTGAGAATGATAAAGAGTCTTATTGTCAATTGGGCGAAGTAGCCCGGACTCATCTTCTTGCAAAGATTCCCATGATCTCTCATCAGTATAAGCTCTTTCCCAAGCAGACATATCATTATCCTCTTCTTCATCATCCTCGTCTTCATCTCGTTCATGTTGTCTTCCTCTTGAATTTCTAATCTCCCTATGTTCAATGCTGTTTATCATCTCTTAAATCTAAGCAGGAAAATCATTCAAGATCAGGTAACAAACATTACACACCAAAGCATTAGTACTCATTTTGCCTTTTGTGCTCCACAGACGTGAAAAGCTTAGTTCATATCTGATAGATGTGAACTAAACATCTATTAGATACAAATATACTACGATTTTCTATCAGTATACTACATTTTTTATATATATACTACAAGTTCAGTAAGTTCTAAATTTATTAAGAAAATATACTACCTTAAACTTTTGCTAAATATACTATATTATTTATAAAATATACTACATGTACCTATAAATCCACTACGAATAAATTGATAGATGTCAAATTTCCTATATATCTGATAGGTACTGGGCAGCCCAGACCGCAATTCCGCCAAGACACATTAGGTATTTCCAAAAGTAAAATTGGTGTTTTCACTTTGCAATTGAATAGGCTAAATCCACATTTTCCATATTCATGTAAATTAAACAACCAATCGGTAAAAAAAATTGAACTCACGGTATACTTAGGGCGGGAGAATAGGCAGGGGAAATGCGGGATATAGAGGAAGCAGGAGCGGAGTTGAGCAAAGAGAACAGCAACAACGTATGATAGGAGGATCGGAGGAGGCAGCCACCGGCCGCGCCGCCAGGCAGGAATGTAGGAGTCGCCGGAGATGAGAAGATAGCAGGAGTGCGGCACGGCGCAAGTGGCGGCGGTGGTGGTGGTGGAATGGTGATTGGTGGAGGCCGTGCGGATCTTTGTTGAAATTATGATTCAGGAACACTCAATTACTAGGACTCTAGGAGTAGTTCAACAATTCATACACACGGGCCAGAGCCCGACAAACAGTACTTTGTTTTATTAATAACAATTATATAATTATTACTCCCTCCGTTCTATAAGTATTGCAATCTTTGACATTTTGCACTATTCATACAATACCCTTCGACCCTCTTTTGTGATTTATACACAAGGATAAATATAGCCATGTGGGATCTTATTAGATTCGTCTCGATATATGCTTAATTAAAATCTACTTTTTATAATTTTTACTTAAATAAAATTAGAGATATTCGCGTCTAAAGTAGTGCGTTGGGAGGCGTAAAACTCCCTATGTTACAATACATATGGAACGGAGGTAGTATATTATTGTTTTCTTAATTACAGTCCGGTTTGGTCGGTTTGGTTTGGTTCGGTTCATTCGGTTCAGTTTTGTTTAGCTCGTTTATGCCAAAGAGAAGAGTTTATAACTACGTGCATCAGTGCGTTGTACTAAAACAAAAACCACAAATGACAGATGTTTTTCATTAATAAAAGGAAAAATTGTCAAGAACCACCTATTAAAGACACTTTTTTTTGAGAAAACCACCTAGTCGGTAAAGTAAAACAACAATTGCAAATTAGAATACTCGTATTGACATGAATTTTAGTTAAACCGCGCACCAAACCAAACGTTACTCAACCATAATAATAATAGTAATAATAATGAGTAAAGATATAATAACAAAAATAATATATACAAATAACAACAACAACAATAATAATAATAATAACAATGATAATATAATAAGAATAATAATAAGTAAAATAAATTAGACCAATAATAATATATTAAACAAAATGGTTAAAAAATAAATGGAGCTGAACTGAACTGAACTGAACTGAACTTATTAGAGCTGAACTGAACTGAGCTTATTAGAGCTGAACTGAACTGAACTGAACTTATTAGAGCAGAACTGAACTGAATTGAACTTATTAGAGCTGAATTGAACTGAACTGAACTTATTAGAGCTGAATTGAACTGAAAATAAGCTGAACAGAACAGGCCCCAAATAAGTAATTCATTTAACCTTGTAATCAGTTCCCTCCATCTGCATTCAACCCCAAGTCACTCTTCTAGAGTTACTAATCTGTTGATAAGTGGTTACGGGGCTAATGGAGTTATTAATTTGGTCTCAAGGGATGGTGTTTTGAAAGAAAAAGTATAGGTGGTTTTTTATAATAAAACGTTTATTATGTGGTTTTCTCAAAATAAGTGTCTTTATTAGGTGGTTTCTGACAATTTTTCCTTAAAATTTTTTTGTCTAATATTGATGATGTCATGCCTTGTGGATTGTGAACGTGGATAGGCGGTTAATTACTAGAAGTAGCCAATAGAGTTAAGGGGGTGGCTAAAGTGCCTGATCTTATTGATGGTGGATCGAAAGAACAGAAGGTGGATGTAATTGAACGACGCTTCAATTACTAGGATATGAAAGCTATAATTGATGTCCTAATTAGCGAGTTTTTGCCAAAAACTCACTCACTTGGGCTTTCTTAAAGGTGTGAAATTTGCCTATATGTCGGGGAAGTCTTTTAACTTTGATGAGATTAAGGCGTGGGTGGTGTTATGGAGCTTGGATATTACTCTTTAAGTGCAACACTTCTTCTAGAAAGTGGTTATCTCTGTATTGCCCACTCGTAGACTCGTAGTGCTCTAAAATGCAAGAACCTGACTAAAGATGATATTTTCTTATGTATGGTACAGAATTAATGGACCATGCTTTGTTTGAATGCACAAGGTGAAGGAACTATGGGTGGACAATGGGCTTGTGGAACTAGGCAACCTGGTGGAGTCTCGAATAGAAGAAATAAGCTTGTGTTTGAATCCAAAACAAGACCAAATAGGAGTGGTGGTGGAGCAGGCTCGTCGCTATGCAAAAAAATTATGGTGAATATAAAAAGAAGGTGCATGCGAATAGAGTGGTGAAAAGGGTTTTCGAGCCCTCGTTACTGGCAGCCCCTTCCCTGAGGTACCATTGAAATTAATATCGGTGTGTCGGTCTTGGGGCTATTGCGAGGGATCATGAAGGTAGGGTGCACATGACGCAAAAGGGTGTATCGAGACCCTTTTGTCTTATTTTTGTTTCTTTAGACTTAATCGGGGTATAACTATATCCTACTCCACCATTTTGATTTTCGGATACATAGTTGCAACTAAATTTTTGATGTCATCTTACATTAGGATCGGGCCTATCTTAGCTTCCTGTAAAGTGATCCTCCTTAATTTACCGCCTCCTAATATTCCTGTTCATTTTGTTGAACAAAAAAATAGAATTCAATGAGGGATTTCCTTAGTTTTGGACAAGCATATGGGCCAATTGAGTTGAAAGGGAAAGGCTCGAGAATATGATATACCGTGTAAAGAGACGGACTGCCTATCTCTTGTGAAGCGGCTTTGGAAGAGGAGTTCTTTATTTCTCTACAAGATTGCGTAAATTCAATATATCATGTAATTGGCAACATCAATGACATACTCGAGTGTGCAGAAATGCTCTTGCCTATCATGAGATAATGACAATGATTTCATATGTAATTTGTAAGAAACATCCATATTATTGTAGTGCAATATAAGCTTATCCCTAAATAATTTATTTTTTCATATATTTCAATTTCCACTTAATAATCACTACCACTTATAAGATGGTAATAGACGATGATGTAAATTTATGTAGGAAAACAATATTATGAGATGAATTCTCATTATCATAGAAATTGATGACTTTGTTTTTCTTACAAAATTACGCTAAAATCCATTACCACCCGTCAAACCGATCGTTGGTACAAATAAATATACAATTATTTATTTTCATGTTCTTTCGGTTCATATTTGTTCATCAAGAGTTTCAGTATTAGTAACTTCCTATTAGTTGTGTTATTATATATGTTGGCCTACTATATAGGGCCTGTTCTCTTGTGAACTGAACTGAACTGATTGGAGTTCCAGTGAACTGAACTGAACTGAACTGAATTGATTGGAGCTGAACTGAACTGAAATGAACTGAACTGATTGGAGCTGAACTGAACTGAACTGAATTGAATTGAACTGAATTGAATTAAATATATATATAAATAATATTTAAACAATAATAATATGAATATTAAATAAAAATTATAATGATAAGTAATAATAATGAATAATAATAATAATATTTTGGATATTTTTAAATGATAGTTATAAATAAATAATATTAATAATCATAAATTATTATTATTAATAATAATAATAATAATGATTAATGATTATAAATTATAATGATAATTAACAACAATTATTTTATAGTCTTTGTATTAATATATTAATACTTGATGATGATTATATAATAACATTAATATCTAAGAAGTAAATTAATATTACTATTTTAATAATTAGATTTAATAATATTTTAATATTTAGTAATAAAATAATGATTGGGTCGGACCGTGCAAAATTGCATCATAAACTGTTTTGACGTGATTTGATTGGTTTATGTTTTTGACCTAAACCATGTTCCTCCCTAATGATAATAGTAATAATAATGAGTAAAGCTATAATAAAAAAATACAGTATTATATAGATACAATAATAATACTTAATAATAATGATATAAAATAAATAATAATAAGAGTAATTAGTAAAATAAATTATAAAAGAATGGAGCTGAACTGAACTGAACTGAATTAAATTGAATTGAACTGAATTGAACTGAACTGAACTGAACTGAACTGATTGGAGCTGAAGTGAACTGAACTGAACTGAACTGAAATGATGGAAGCTGAACTGAACTGAACTGAAAATAAGCTGGAGAGAACAGGCCCATAGTATATTCTATGACCCTGTTTGACAAATAGAGTATAGAGCTTAGAGTTTGCTGTTAGAGTTTTAACTTTGTGTTTAGAAGATCTGACTACTGATTTGACTAATTGTGTTTGGTAACACTTAGCTTATTGATAAAAGCTGATTGTGTAAAATGACATTTGTGGGCATGTGTCTTTTGTAATATTTCTTTTTCTTTTTAAAAATAACAACTAAATTATGGGTAAGAACGTCATATTACAATCTAAATTTCCATCCTCTTTAGAGTTTCAACCTCAAAACTCTATCAAATCAGTCTTTTTACCAAACACCTCTAATAGAGTTTTGACCAGTCTAAAACTCTATCTGGGGTCTAAAACTCTAAAAAACACCCCAAACCTCTCATTGCCAAACATAGCCTAAATCTCTATTTAACCCTAAATACATTAGCCAATGGGTTTAGCCACCGCCTCTATTTTCACCTACCCTTTTTATCCCCTTATCTCCAAATGCTTTGTGTAATACTACTTTCTTTCTTCCTAAATGTTCTTCATATTAGCTTTTTCACGTTCATCAATGCATATTTTATATTATAAATATCACCCAACATACATTTGTAAAACTTATAGAAGTTTGTATTTGATATCAAGTAGAAAATATGTGATGATAGAAACCCACCTACAATCGTAAATTTTATGTTGCACACGGACTTATAGTGAGTACCATGCGCACAATGAACATCAGTCAGTGAACAATGAACATCACCCAATGAACATTACCCAATGAACAATGAACATCACCCAATGAACATTAATTGGACATCACCCAATGAACATCACCCAATGATCCACCCAATGAACAATGAACAATGAACATCACCAAATGAACGTCAGTTGGACATCACCCAATGAACACCAGTTGGTTCTTTTGATTTACTTTATTGTTCATTTAAGTGAACTTAATGTTCTTTTAACATAAACTGATGTTCATTGGTGACATTTTCAAAATTTCAAAAATTTGAAAATTTTCATGTCAAATCAATTTTGGAGTCTTGTTCATTGGAGAACTGATTATTGTACTTTGTGTGTGAACTAAGTGTTCTTTTAACACAAACTGATGTTCGTTGGGTGACATTCATGGGTGACGTTCATTGGATGATGTGCAACTGATGTTCATTGAGTGATGTTCATTGGGTGATGTCCAACTGATGTTCATTTGGTAACGTTCATTGTTCATTGGTTGATGTTCATTGGGTGATGTTCATTGGACAGTAGGTGATGTTCATTGGACAGTGGGTGATGTTCATCGTGCGCATGGTGCTCACCATGAGTCCGTGTGCAAGATCGAACCAATCGGTCGATGCTACACACGGACTCGTGAAAAGGAAGCTGCGCACGAATCTCCAATGAACAATGAACAACTTTCAATGAACATCACCCAATGAACAATGAACAACTTTCAATGAACATCAGTTGGACATCACTCAATGATCATCACCCAATGAGCATCAGTTGAACATCACCCAATAAACGTCACCCCAAAGAACAATCAGCTCTCCAATGAACATACTCCAAAATTGATTTGACATGAAAAGTTTCAATTTTTTGAAAATTTGAAAACGTCACCCAATGAACATAAGTTTGTGTTAAAAGAACACTAAGTTCACACACAAAGAACAATAAGTTAAATCAAGAGAACATCAGTTCGATTCTTAAACTTGACATGAAAATTTTTAAATTTCCAAAATTTGTAAAAATGTTCTTTTGATTTGATTTGATATTCTTTTAATTGAAATAAATGTTCTTTTAACTGAACTTGATTTTCGTTGCTATAAGGTTTTATATTTCGAAATTCAAAAGTTTGAATCATATTTAAAAATTGTAAATGTTCTTTTGATTTGATGTTCATTTAATTGAAATAGATGTTCTTTTAACTGAAATAAATGTTCCTTTAACTGAACTTAATGTACATTGCTTTATGGTTATATATTTTGGAATTTCAAAAGTTTGAATCATATTTTAAAATTGTCTATATTCTTTTGGATTAATTTGTTGTTCATTTGAGTGAACTTAGTGTTCTTTTTACATAAACTGATGTTCATTGGTTGACGTTTTCAAATTTTCAAAATTTTGAAAATTTTCATGCCAAATCAATTTTGGAGTCTTGTTAATTAGATAACTGATTATTGTTCTTTGTGTGTGAACTTAGTGTTTTATTAACACAAACTGATGTTCATTGAGTTACGTTTTCAAATTTTCAAAATTTTAAACTTTTCATATCAAATCAATTTTGGAGTTTGTTCATTGGAGAACTGATTGTTCATTGGGTGACGTTCATTGGGTGCTGTCTAACTGATGTTCATTGGGTGATGTTCATAACTATTCAAAATAAGTATGAATATTCCAAATGAGTATGAGTTTTTCAAATGAGTATAAGTTTTCCAAATGAGTATAAAGTCAAATGAGTTTGTCAAATGAATATGAGTTGGGTTGGGATTTTTTTATTATTATTATGATATTTCTTGATTTATAAAATAAGCATATGTATTCATTGATTAAACATACTCTAATGCTTATAAATGAGTATGGAAATGTACAGATGAGTATGCAAGTTGTTCAAATAAGTATGAGTTTGTCAAATGAGTATGAGTTGGGTTAGGATTTTATTTAATTTTTAATTACGGTATTTCTCGCTTTATAAAATAAGCATACTCATTTGAATTTTTTGTACCCATTGATTAAACATACTCAAATGCTTATAAATGAGTATGACAATGTCCAAATGAGTATGAATGTTGTTCAAATAAGTATGAATTATATGAAAAAAATAAAATGAAAAAAGGGAACATTTTGGTTAGAGTGTAGATTCGAACCCCCGACCTCCATGCAAAGGTAGCACGCATAGCACAACCCTGTGACCATTGAAGCAAATGTGTTTTGGTGATACTTTGGCGCACGAAATGTATATAACTAGTACCTGGGTGTACCTACCGCTAGGTGCACCGAGGTGTATGTTATAATTTGCGCTTTTTCATGGTAATATATTGTCTTTTTCATGGTAATATATTGGCTTTTGTATGGTAATATATTGTCTTTCTCATGCTAATATATTGTCTTTACATGGTAATATATTGTCTTTCTGTGGTAATATATTGTCTTTCTTATGTTAATATATATTGTCTTTGCATAGTAATTGTTTTTATTTTTGGGAAAAAAACAACTTAATCAAACTATTAATTTTTCCTCCTTTCCGCATAATCAAACTTTACATGCTTTCGACGCATCGCGTGCATTTAAGGTTAGTCCTCATAATGCCAACTTCATCTCAAGCACTTCAATTAGACCTTGAACATCTTATGTGGTTATGCCAGCCTTTGACAACAAACTTCTGATAAGAGCCTGAAAATTTTGTTTCGTCCTTAATTGTGGCTTATTCTTTTTTTTGGACCGTTAATTGTAGTGCTCACTTTAACTTCTTTAACTATACTATCCTTAGATGTATGTGATGTATGCAAAAGAGTAATATGTAAGGATTTTAGAAGAAGTACAATGTTATGTCTCTAGTGGGATGCATATTTTTTCTTATTTTTTTTAAAATAATCTTTAATTTTGGTTATTTAGTTTTTTAGATGGTGTAATTGTAATTTAAAAATAATATAAATAGTAAAACAAATAAAAATACATAAAAATGAGCATCAAATATTAGAGAACAAAATTAGCAATAGTAATCTAACAACAAAATGGCAAAAAAGACAAAAAATCTTACCAAAAATTATTGAAATATGCTTGTAATAAAAAAAAACTTAATCCGGAGATTGATCTTCCCTAATTTATTTTAGTTGCTTTTTCTTTTTGCGCGGGGTTATTTTTGTGGGATACATTTCATTATTTCAAACAACAAATTAATTGTTCTTATGTTTTTATTAGGCGTGTTGGGCTTTACAATTTTTATTATACACCCGGCAAGGATATTTTTTACATTGGTTTTCTTTTGACCTACAAAAGAAGTACTTCCTTCGTTTCGTAATACTTGCAACCTTTGATTCGTCTTGATACATTCTATCATAATATCAACTTTTCATACGGAGGAAGTATAATATTTAGTAGTCTCGGTTGCGGTAAAACTTGATCACACATAAGCCCATATGAGGTTATATAATCCAATTGATGATAGATAGAGTAGTCCATTAGACTTATATGTGTATCATCCTCCCCCTCCTTCTTCGATGTGGGATCACAAGTGGTAATTCTCCTTAACGCTTCAAGGACATTAACAATACTTCCATTGTAATCCTACGTATTGTTTTGCTTTGCCTTTTAGATTATTAGATAACCTACCTGACAATACCCCTTTTTGTTAGGGTGTTCATAAATATCTGATCTGGTTAATTTAATCCGCCATCTGGTCGATCCGAAATATAGTGTTTCAGATAATTCGAATCGGATATCCGATCATTTTCTGATCGGATACACCCTTTTGGTCTTTTCGGATATCCGAAAGATCCGAAATATAATTAAAATCGGGTATTTTTCCGTTCTTTTTACATTAGATACAATTGATTTTAAAATTTTCCCAAAAAAATCGAATCGAATTATCCGAGAATCTGATCCGAAATTTCAGATATTTGAAAATGCGGGTATCCGAAATTTTCGGATCGGATTCGAATCACACTTCTCTTGATCCGAAAATGAACACATCCTACTTTGTTGTAGATGACCTTCCCAGATTGTGAGAGTTGCACTGGATTAACTTGTGTGCGACTATGTTATAATATACTTGTATGTAGGACAACACAAACTGCTACTCGTACTTTAAAACCTATTAGCTCAAAAAAAGAGATATGCCCAATCTGTGTGGTTTCGACTCCCACGTAGATTATAACATGACACTTAACAATAACCCTAAACATAGAGTAAAAATGTTCACAATCATTATGGAACTAGCGTACATAACATCTAACCGAAAATTGACATTATTTTGACTCATACCAGCTGTTATAAAATGGGGGTTTATTAGAAGTTTTCCTTTTGAGGTAGGAAGGAGGTCTATCTTGAAAAGGGCAAATAAGATAATTCTTTCTCCAATGAGTTTAAAGTCATAGAGCTAGTCAACTGCTACAAGTGTACAAGTATTTTTTTTTATGGTGATATCATGCTCGACCCGTAACCTAGCTAGTATGACCTCATAATCCACACAATGCCAAGCCAAAATAAGCCTGCATTTCTAGGAACACCAAGATTTTAAAAACTTGATAAGGTATCAAATATGTATCATTTTTTTCTTCAATAAGGTTTACCTCACATTTGGCTGAAATTAGATTACAAAAAAAATCAAGCAACCTTTAATTAAAATCCTCATATTTATTGCTAGAAATAGCTAAAACAACCATTCACCATCCACTATTTTTGGCCACCACCTTAGCTCATCCAAGGTGAAAATTGCAACAAACAAAGGCAGCCAATAATTGAACATATTGCCCAAAGAAAGAAAAGAAATCCTCGAAAACAGATTATAAAGAAGCCAAATTAATAAAAATAGAGGGAAAACAAAAAAAAATAACTAGGTTTATTAAATTAATGCCTAAACAAGAGGGGAAGCAAACAAGAGAAACACAAAGTTTTTCTTTTGTTTTTCCCTTATACTAGCTTAGCCTAGCTTAATTACACCTCCCTATATATAACAATGTCTACATCTTCTCCATTGATCATCAATGTAATAGCCATTTTTTCTCTTCTCTTTGTATGCTCCTCGGCGCAATTCTGGGGATTCCATCAACCACCAAGAAATAATCGCAACGATGAAGAAGTTGCAGATATTCCACGAGGCGTTCTTCCACGTATTGGACGCCTTCTTCCACGTTTCGGCCGTTTACCCGGCTTTGGAGGAGGAGGAGGAGGAGGAGACGAGGATGAGAAAAGGATTGAGGATGAAATGTACGAGACACCGGAACAACAACGTGACGAAGAAGATGGTGAAGCAAAAGGGAAGATAGTTACACAACAAGATATTCAAGAAAAACAAAATATTCAGGAAAAAAAACCTAAGGAAAAAAAAGCTAAAGTGAAAAAACCTAAAGTAAAAAAACCGAAGGTAAAAAAACCTAAAGTAAAAAAACCTAAGCAGAAAAAACCTAAAGTAAAAAAACCTAAGCAAAAAATAGGTAAAGGTGAGGAAAAACCTTTACCTATAAAACAAGGTAATCCAGAAGAAAAACCTAAAGAACAAAACAAGCCGATTATACCCGTACAAGGAGGACAACCAGGAGAGGTTGAAGAGACGAATTACCCCGGAAAATGGGAAATAGTTTCTCCTAACTCTGGAGTTTCAGCCATGCATTTACAGTTGATGCCTAATAATAAACTTGTAATGTTTGATGCAACTTCTTTGGGGAAATCAAGCATTGAATTGGGTCCTGGACGTTGTCGCCTTGTTCCGAACACAACAAATGTATTCGATTGTTTTGCACACGCTGTCGAGTATGATCTTCAAACCAACACCGTACGAACTCTCAAGGTATAGTAATTTTATAGTTCAATGTTTTGTATGTCATTTTGTCTATGTCTCAGAATTTTGTTAGGACTCGTCGTAATCAAGCCATGGCATGCATGCACACGTAAACTTATATGTGCCAACTAACTTAACTACTAGTATAGTTTACATTATACATAAACATAGGTATGATAGGTTCTACATTGACATGAAATCATTCATAAACTTTCGCATCATTTGTCCTTTGTATTTCTACGCAACACATAATCTCCAATGTGTATAGCATGACAAAAAAGCTAGCATATTGAAGCATTGGCTGGTCGCCCAGAGATCATCTACATTGTGTTAATCAAATTCAAAAAAATGAATTTCTATTTTGATTTTTAGGGACATGCCTTTTAAACTTTGACTCCGTAATTTTTTAAACTATAATGATGAAAATTATAGAAAATATTGGCATACATATGTCATCGGAAACATTGTCATAAAAGTTGGCATTGAGATGATATGATTAAAAGTATCAATAAAGATGTGCTACAATGACCGCTAAAAGTCAAACAAGACAATCTTTTCAAGTGAGATTAAGTATTTGTATTAACATATTCAAACGAAGAAGATATATAAATTGTCAACCTTTATTCTTTTCAGGTAGATACTGATCCATGGTGCTCAAGTGGAGGACTTACCCCAGAAGGTGTCCTAATAAACACAGGTGGATGGAAAGAAGGAGAGAGATCCATCCGCTACTTCGAATCATGCCCTACATGCGACTTGAGGGAAGGCCCCATTATGTTAGCAGACAACAGGTGGTATGGTACCCAAACAATGTTAGCTGATGGACGTTACATAGTCCTTGGAGGACGTCGTGCCTTCAACTACGAGTTCCTTGCTCCAGAAGGCAAGCCAAGCCCAGGAAGAATCGATCTTCCTTTCCTTCTCGAGACAACTGACATCCACGAAAACAACCTCTACCCGTTTGTTCACCTAGCTCCAGACGGAAACCTTTTCATCTTAGCCAACTTCAGGTCCATCTTACTTGATGTAAGAACCAACAAGATAGTCCGGAAGTACCCAGACTTACCCGGTGGGGCTCGTAACTACCCTGGCTCTGCCACCTCAGCCATCCTCCCAATCGACCTACGAAATGGTGGTAAAATGGACATTGAAGTAATTGTTTGCGGCGGTGGACAACCATTAGCCTTTGGTAAGGCTGAGAAGCAGAAGATTTTCCTTCCAGCATTGGACACATGTGGAAGAATTAAGGTCCTAGACCCGGCTGCCAATTGGGAAATCGAGAAAATGCCAACAGCTCGGATTATGAGTGATATGTTGAACTTACCAAATGGTGAACTTATACTCCTTAATGGAGCTCAAAAAGGAGCATCTGGTTGGCAATTTGCTGAAGATCCTGTCTTAACCCCATTTCTTTACAGCCCAAACAAGCCAAATGGGAACCGGTTTAAGGTTCTAGCACCAAGTCAGATCCCGCGGATGTACCATTCATCATCCGCGGTTCTACAAGAAGGTAAAATTCTTGTAGCAGGAAGCAACACAAACCCAGGTTACCTATTCCGAAACGTTAAATTCCCAACTGAGCTTCGAGTTGAGAAATACAGCCCTCCTTATCTTGATCCGGCTTTAGACAAGTTCATGCCTAAGATGGTTAACTTGGGAAATAAAGCTACTGGTTATGGTAAAACCATTCAGGTAACATTTAACATTGCAGCTCCTGGCCAAATCCAGCAGAAGGATGTAATGGTAACTATCTATAAACCACCTTTTACCACCCATGGTTACTCCATGAACCAGAGGCTTCTAATCTTGAAAATTTCCAGCTTAGTTGCTCAACAACCTGGAAACTATCAGTTGCAGGTGGAGGCACCTGCTACTGGTGAGCTCGCTACTCCGGGTCATTACCTTCTATTTGTTAATTATCGCGGTGTTCCAGGTGCTGGTGCCTGGATTCAACTGAAGTGAAATAGATAAAACAGTTGGTTAATCAGACATTTGTAAAAAAAAACAAAAGGAAACAAGAGTTCTTGTTCTGATCTTTGTACTGTGTAGTTTCAAGTTTTGGTATGTTTTTGAGATTTTTTTTTATAAATGTATTTTTGTTATGTAATGTAGTTCCAAATTACAATGTAGTCCACAAAGTATGAAGAAGCCCTTTTTCTCAACCAATGGAGTCAGAATCTATTTACCCTTTTTTGTACAGGATGATTTATATATATGACATTTTACATATTACTGATAAAAGCAAGCCCTTACTCACGATAAACAACAGCAAGTATTAAAGAGGTGGTCTTTTACAAGATTTCGCCTTAGAGATGCACTACCACTTGGTTCTTTTAATGGTCAAACCGTCACACATGGACTTATACTAGCATCAAAATAACTTGGGAGAAAAACAAAAAAAAAAAACCTCCTTGGACTAACCTCGTGTGCAGTGGAATCGAAAGATTAATGAAATTGAAGGCAATTGTCGTATTCCAGAGCAAGGAGCTGATATAAACAGCACGTATACTCCGAATCCACCTCCCCATCTAGGCTAACTAAGGTAAATGATTATGATCTTCAGATGGGCTAGCCTCGGATGATGGATTCATATAAGGATGTCAACAGAACTAGAACTTATAAGTGCCATCTCTATCACATCGTACAACATCGTCCATATGTAATGAATATACCTGAAAAAGCATACAATCGACACCATTAAATCAGATTACAGTAGGGTGTACTTTACCTTGTTGTTTTGGATCCCGGATTATGACTTTTTTCTTCTTCCCTCTTCTATGAAGGGTTCAAAACAACAACTATTTCACGCAAACACAAGGAAACAACACTATCATATAAGCGTGAGAACGACAGGAAAACGACTAGCAAGAGATCAGATAAATACCCCTCCCCCCAGACTCACTTCCATTAATCACAATAAATATAGTGGTTTCTTTTCATTGAGCTACAACAGTATATTACCTGTATTAGTCTCTTTCATTCGGCCGACTATATCAGATAACGTTTTTTAGTATTTGACCAACTACCAGTTGAGATCATGAGCTTCTACAATGCCTGCACGTCTTATCTCTGATGTCCCACCTCCATGCCTGCATTTCTTCCTTGCACAATCCTTTTACGCATCGCTTAACGCGTTCCAGCTTTGCAACAAAGTCAGAACTCATAACCTTGTTGTTAAGGTATTATTGAAGATAATATTTTTCTGCATATCTCATGACAAAATACTTGGCATAATACAATGTACAAAGGAAATTGTATTAACTGTAACAAAAAAAGAATAACATCATAGTTGTCCATTAAGTCATACATTGCTAGAAGCTATATAATCCTTTGACTAATAGCAAAGGATTCCATAATAGATTATTAGTAACTCTCTAAAGACAGAAAGAAGCTTTAACAAAAAGGGAGATGGGGAACCTTAGAGCAACATTCATAGCTTACTTTGTCATTTCGCTTCATATATGCTCGGTTTTCGTGCCATATTATCAGAAGATACTACCCTCTACTAGGGTCGTAATGGCCGATATACAGGTCCTGGCAGTGATGTGGTCTTCTTGTCCAAATTTATAGGTAAGTACATGATCATCACAAAATTCCCTGTTATCCACAAGAAAATAATTTTCTAATTAGTATAGATAATGCATTCCTACGGCCACTGAATGGAATTGGGATGAAAAAGAGTTAAAACGTAACTTCAAACGACCTAGTACGAGGTCTCGTTATATGAACTCCATTCTGACTTATTCTGTTCTTTATACAGAAATCTGTCTTCTCTCCTCAAAAACCTGGTAACTAATTTTTCTCCCCTTGCTTGTAGATTGGCTAGCACATTATTGTTGAACCACGTTTGTATGTTGATTATTTGTTCTTTTTGTTTCTTTAATTTGCTTTCTTCATAACAACTTGGAACTGTTTGCACCACAAAAATGTGTCTGACTCCAGGTCTCATATCAGGTTCAGGGATAAAATCAAAGGTTGGTTACATGGATGGAGCGGTTTCTATAGAAATCAAGCTTCCATCAAGCAACGCTGCTGGAACTGTCCTTAACTTCTATGTAAGTCTGTGGTATTCAATATGATCAGAATGTTGAAGGTGCGGAGCTAATATTTGTGATATGCAGCTGTTTTCGCCTGATGACCAACTTGACAGGATATTCTTCGAGTTTCTTTGGAACAGGGAAGCCTGCAATGAATGATTTGACATTTCCCTTCAGTCCTCCACTGTCCTTGAGTATTGATGACACCATCATGGATAACGATCCATTCTCTTCAACTCCAAAATGCGTTAGTTGTAGGGCGGATTGGGACTTAGGTGATATCTGGTTAACCAGGTCTGTTAAGATAAGTTGAGATGAAGAGAACGCACCCTAATATCCCCATGTATGTCAATCGTGGCAGCTGATTTCTATCCATTTCGCTATTTTCAGGTGGCTAGTAAACGGTGTACTCATTTGAGTCTTCAGGAACTACCATGACCCAAAGATGAATCATCTCGACTCAGAACAATGCACCGCTTATTCAGAATTTAACGTTGCAGATGATTGGGTGCCAATATAGATTGGAGCCTTGGACCGTTTAAGGCAAACCTCCAGAACTACCTGGCAGATCCTTGCTACTGCTCTGACAAAAGCTGTGTGATGTAGTATCAAAACCTGCTAACAGGTGGACTGATTTCAAATATTCCGAGCTCACTGATAAGCAGTACAAAGAGATGAGCAGGATCAGATACAACTGCATGAGCTGTGACTACTTCACTGATACTCAAAGATTCAATGGAACATTCCCTAAAGAATTCTCTCTTCCTCAGTACTAGAATGATAATCATGGATGCGCTTCTGAACATGCAGGGTGCCTGAAAACATCGGCACTTAGTTCTTCGGATAAGGGAATTTGGAAGGAAATAGAAGCTCACACTTCCCTCCTATTCTTTTCCTCTCCTCTCACTCTTCATCCTTGGGAAGTTCAGCAGAAGGATGCAACAATTGTGTACTAACCGCCTTTAAACACCAATGATTACTCCATGAAACAGAGGCTTAATTTTTCTGCTTTGTCCTTTCACAACCTGCCTAGTGAGCTAGCATCTCTCGGTTGTTACCTTCTATCATTAATTACCCTGGTGTTACCGATGCTGGTTCCTGGATTCATCTGCAGTGGAATAGTTAACAGAGTTGGATAATCAGACATTCAGGATTGTGTAAAAAAAAAGTAGAACGAAAAAGAGTTCTTGATCTGTTCTTTATACTTTGTACTTTCAAGATTTAAAATTTTATAAACGTGCAGTAACCTTTATGTAATGTAGTTCCAGATTACAATGTAATGTACAAAGTACTTAACATAAGCCCTTGTTCTCAACTACTGGTGTACGAATCTGTTTACCTTTATTGCACAAGATGATTGATATACATTACATTGTAAAGCCCTAAAAAATTTATGCTCTCAATAAATCAGACAGCAAGTAAAGGTGACTTATAGATTTCACCCCGAAATGATATACTATTTCCGGCCATTTTAATGGTTACACTTTGTAATTTTGAATTTTGATAGAAGTTTTCGACGAAAATCATACACTTATAACAACATCAAAACGTTATCATGTGTGACCTCATTTCGGTTTGTTAGAGCGCATATTTGCAAAAGATTTTTATTAATGCTCAATGTGTGCATTGGATAACTTTAAACCAAGTGTAGCAGAAAAAAAAGAAGAATGGAGCACATTGCAAGCAAACAGATGAATTAAAAGAGATACATATATTGATATATCGAAATCAGTAATTGATAAGAAGATGGCAAGGGGCTACATATGATGAGTAAATAACAGAACCAACCTATTTCTCTAGTTACCCAAATCTGAAGCTCACAGGGTTGTTACTTAGGTGAGAACAAAACAAATGGACAGATACTAGCATTAACATACGAGAAAAGAAAAGAAAAAAAAGCAAAAGTTGAGAAAAGCTTTACTCATTGGACTAATCTATCACCCATTTCCAAGGGAATTGAAAGAGTAACAAAATGAAGCTTGCACAAAGGTAATGAAGGATGACATTGGAATGTTAGATTCACATAAGAATGTCGATAGAACTAGAACTTATGAGTACCATCTCTATCGCATCGTACAACATCGTGGTGCATATGTAATGCAGATACTTGAAAAGGCGGACTATGGACACCATTACAATCGACTTTCATAAGGCTGTACCTTCTTCATAAAAACTGTTTTCGCGCAAGTGATTGTTGCTTTGGAAACGGGATTTTTGAAACAATTTTCAGGAACAAAAATTAAGGGTCCAAAACAACAATGACTAACGCAAACACAAGGATACAACACTATCAGAAGCGTGAGAAAGACGTAAGATGACTAGCAAGAGATCAGAGTATTACCCCCCTCCCCTCTGTCTCAGTCTCTCACTTTCATGAATCATCATAAATATAGGGGCCTCTGCTCATTCACCTACTACATTACATAATATTGTATTCGTCTCTTTCATTTGGCCGACTAAATTATGGAGTATAATATTGAATTACAGCTACATTTTTTATTAAGTATTTGACCAACTACCAGCTCAGATCATGAGGTTCTACAATGCCTGCACGTTTTTACCCCCTGAGATTCCATCTCCATGCCTGCATTTCTTTCTTGCACATAAATTAGTCCATTGCACGTCCATTAACGCGTTCCAGCTTTGCGACAAAGTCATAACTCGTAACCTTGTACTACATGTTAATTTGTATATGAGGTATATGAAGATAGTTCTGCAAATCTTATGACTATATACAATGTATAGCAGTGCAGAGGAAATTTATTATTTGGATAAAAAGAATAAAATCAGTTTTTGTTCAATACATTAGGAGCTCTTAGATATAGAGTGAGATTGAATTACCCTGCCATCACAGTTTTAACTATCATGACTTTTTTCATTCAGATGCTCCATATAACTATCCAATTACAGTTTGAAATACCAAGTTACATGTATTGAATGTTCAATTGAGATAAACCAACATATAACTGGAGTTAGTCTCGACGTTCTTACACTACCTTATTATGAGACATTAAAAGGCATCATCAGAAAAGGTTTCTGAAAATCACCTCGGTCTCACAATGAGGTACTATAGACCTCATGCAACATCTAGCCAAGATTGTAATATGCTGTAGATATGACCTGAATAATCCAATACATCCAAAACAAGGCCAATAGGCATGAATAATAAGACAGCATGACTGATATAATAGTCATACGGCGTTAACCATGACCCTCCAAAACCTTAATTTACAGTCGTCAGGTGTTATTGAGTAGGTCTTTAAGGAAGTCATTAACATAATATTATCATTAAAAAATTAGGTCCAAGAGCCTAATTTTCCCTTTAACCCCCTTCCTTCCCCAATAAACACCAGCTTAAAAAACAATACAAAGAGGAAGACAAAATTAGGTCCATGATGAGAAGTGCACTTCCATAACCAAAAAAGGGAATTCATGTGTTTCATTCCAAATTATACTTCACAGAACTACGTGACTGAGAAAGAGTGGGTACTCTGTTGGACATGGATATTTATACGACAATACAAGTACCTAAATCGGCTATTTTTATGAATTTTCAAGATTAAGGCCTAGAATGAAGTGTGGAATGATCCATACCCACGTCGGGTTTTGACTCGGGTACTTGATATAAAATGAAGTCTCGAGTTACATAGATTTAAAAAAGTATGAACAAATAGTCTTCAGATGGATCCTAGTCAATTTAATGTATATGTTAATCTTCAAAGTTAATATAGAGTAAAAAAAACAAACCTTTGAAGTAATTGTCAAGAACAATCAAATGAAAATGAGAGGCCAACGACAGACACTTCTATAAAATAAAAAACAGAGAAGACATAAGCCAGGACCTTTTCAAAGAATCAAAAAGGAAATATATTTGTTAACATGATAGTCGTCAAATAAGACATGCATTGCAAGAAGCTATAAAAGACATTACAGACTAATGGCAGAAGCATTCCATAACAGTAACTCTCAAGACAAAAAAGAAACTAAATAGAGAGAGATGGGAAACCTTAGAGCAATTCTCACAGCTTTCTTTGCCTCTGCCATTGTTCTTCAAATATGTTCGGTTCGTGCCACATTATCAGAAGAGACTACCTTCTACTGGAATGCTGGCGGTGGTCGATATACAGGTCCCGACAGTGCTGAACTGGGGTTGAACAAAACTGGAGGTAAGTAATACAACACAACATGATCAACACAAAAAAGAACCTTCTTTAGAGGGATTTTATCACATAAAACTCTATGTTTTAGTCATTTTTCTGATAAAACACCTGCAATTGAACCTTATCAGAGCTAACCTCGTACTTTAACCACCTCATTAAGCCTTAATAGAATTTACTTTCTTATACGACTTTGTTAGTGTAATAGGAAATTATAAAGATGTTTCGAAGTTCAAATTTACCTCCAGGAGGTGCTAACATGGGGTAGTATGGAATAAGACCTTATTTCCTTACAAAAACGTTGTCTAATTAGTATAGATTCATTCCATTCAACCCCCAAATGTAGCTTTGCTAGACAGCAAGAAAATCAGATAAAAGTCAGTGATACAAGATCACCAAAAGGAGTGTTCTTTCTTTTAAATTTTAATGAGGGACATGTTATAATACTCAAACTGTGAAACTGCATGAAATTATTTGCATATTATGTAAACCTTGCTGAAGGCTTGGAAATCTGACACCGAAATTTTTATTTGTGTCTGAAAATAATATCAGGAAGTGGTATAAAATCAAAGGCTTGTTACATGTATGGATCTATTACTATGGGAATCAAGCTACCCTCCGGAAACTCCGCTGGAACTGTCACTACCTTTTATGTAAGTTTTGTCGTAATCAAATAGATAATAATTATAAAGATTTAGTGCTAAAGTTTGTGATCCTACAGCTTTCTTCAGAGGGTGACAAACACGACGAGATAGACTTCGAGTTCCTTGGGAATGTTTCAGGGCAGCCATACACAATTCACACTAATATCTACACTCAAGGATATGGTAAACGTGAAATGCAATTCAGGCCGTGGTTCAACGCTGCTGATGGTTGTCATTACTACACCATATTCTGGAACCTCTACGAAGTTGTGTAAGTTATTTCTACTTGTCTTACCCCTCGAACCCCAGCGGTCATGATAAATCCATCTCAAAGATGGGCAAATCATCAAGTCTCATGTCTATAATATTCCCAGAAAAACAATCTTATCATCTTAGTACTCCCCCTCTACTTTTTGGATGATCCTCTTTGCTTTTTCTATGTTGACCACATGAAATTGCAAGCAGTAACAACGAAAATATACAAGGGAGAGTATGTCACAACTAGTTAAAAAATGCCCATGGGATTGGATTGTTATGCTTATCCCAAAGAATATTATCCCGAGTCATGATAACTCCATCTTAAAGATAGACAAAATCATCAAATCTCAGGTTCAACTACGACGAATACCCCCAAGTAGTCTGAAACCCCTGAAATACTCTTGTATATTATGTCAATCCTAACAGCTGATTTTCTCTGCAATCCGTATTTTTCAGGTGGCTAGTAGACGGTATCCCTATTCGAGTGTTCAGAAACTACCATGACACAGAGATAAATTACCCAGACTCCCAACCAATGCAAGCTTATTCGAGCTTTTGGAATGCAGATGATTGGGCGACCCAAGGAGGGCGTGTCAAGACTGACTGGAGCCTAGCACCATTCAAAGCACACCTCCAGAACTACAAGGCAGACGCTTGTTACTGCTGTGATCAAAGCTGTGTGGAAAGATGTAGCTACAAAGATCCTACTAATTGGTGGACCAAAGACAAGTATTTCAAGCTCAACGAAAATCAGAACCAACAGATGAAAGAAATCCAAGACAAGTACATGATCTACAACTACTGTACTGATACTAAAAGATTCAATGGAAATTTCACCAAAGAGTGTTCTCTTCCTCAATACTAAAAAGATGATCATGAATGAACTTCTCAAGAAAGCAAGGTCTGCCTGATAAACTCGGCACTACAGATCTGACAAAAATTCTTATTCCTTTTGTATTAATATTTTTTTTGTTTACATGTTTCATTTCTATAATACTATTCATTCATTTCTACAAAGATTTTCTACACACAATTGCTACTTTGTTTGCAACATTCACATATTCGATTATGTATCCTCATAATAAGTAGTGCCCTCTTGCATCAGATTAGGATTATTCCCGACGAGCACAATCATCTCCTGCTTAGTATTTCTCTCAAAGCCCATTTGACAAAATAAGTTCATGCCTATATATGTATACATGTTTACATATGCAATCATCTCCTAACATGTTCTGGATATAGGGCGCCATTTTATGCATTTTTCTCCTTTGAGATTGGATATCATATCAAAGTCACTTGGTGTGAATCAAGACACTTACATTGGTGCTTTATAGTTTATTCTTGAGTCCGGAAATGACATGATCTTCACTCTTACTCTTAAGGAAGGGGCTTTTTACATTTTGTACATACTTTTATGTGTTATAATATGTTCGGATATTTAAAAGGTTCCAAATTGTAAAGGTTAATTATTCGGAAATATAAGCTCATTAAACTAATGTGTTAGGGTATTTCTTAAGTTTTACATGACCTCCAAGTACTTTGGTTTACCTAGGGTTTGGAGGTTTTTCATGCTATATATAAAAAGACACATTTTTTTGTGTGATTGAATAGTAAAGTTTCATTGCAAGTTTTACTGAGATCTAGGTTAGTTTAACCAAAAACGGCCAATTGACCAATATGGTAAAAAAAATGGACCCTTCGCGACACTTTGGTAAACAAAATATCTCATGCGACATTTTGGTAAAAAAAAAAAACTTCAGCGACAAAAAGGCCAAAAAATTCAGAATTTTCTGTGATTAAGTTGCGTGTCTTGCACTCTCTTTTTTCTTTCTAATATTATACACGTTTTTTTACTTTAAACGCAGTTTTTATACCAAATTAGCTTAATTTCATTATTTATCACCACTAAAAAAATCAAAACCTCACACTTTTAATGTTGAACAGTATTTAACACTATCCAGTCCTCTCTATAACTGAAGCATCAAACCACAACGACGAAAACCATAACAGGCCATTGAATTCTCGAGTACTCGTCTTATGTTAACTTCATTTGAATTGTTGCAAAACTTTTTCCTTGATTCACTGGTGTTGTTGACGAGATCTGGATTATACATCTGATTTTAATCAGATTTTTGGGCTTTTAAATTCTCCGCATTCGTCTTCTGTTTTTTGGCGAAGTAGCTTCGAAGTTTCGCCAGTTTTGAGCTGCAATTTGGGGAGCACCTTGGATTAATTTTCGGCTTTTCTTTGCTTAATTTGCTGCCTCAATTGTCCTCTGATCATACACGAGCATTACTGCAGTGAATTGATAGCAATTAGGCCCTGTTCAGTTCACCTTATTTTTATTGAACTGAACTTATTTTTGCTGAATTGAACTTATTTTTACTGAACTGAACTTATTTTTACTGAACTGAACTTATTTTTGCTGAACTAAACTTATTTTTACTGAACTGAACTTATTTTTACTGATTCATGTTGTTTTTTCTTCTTTGCACTACTGATTTTTACTGAACTGAACTTATTTTTGCTGAACTGAACTTATTTTTACTGAACTGAACTTATTTTTACTGAATATTATTATTTTAAGGTGAACTGAACAGGGCCTTAGTCGAATTATGGCCTGCTAATATTTGAGAATTTCGTGCTTTGGTCTTCGCGACTTGGCTCCGAATTATCAGTTGTTTGGGGGCTGTAATTGGTGCCCAGAATTCGAGTTGATTGATGTAATATATCACTCTGATCTTATCGAACTCTTGCAAAAAATTTGGACTGTTCTTGGTCGAATTTTCGGAGTATGACTTGATTCAATTTAGACTGGATCGATTAGGGCGTATACATCACTTGCGATTTAAATCGGAAAATTTTAAAAAAAATTGGCCTTTTTGTCGCTAGAGGTCTTTTTTTTTAACCAAAGTGTCTGAGATATTTTTTTTACCAAAGTGTCGCGAAGGGTCCATTTTTTTTACCATATTGGTCAATTGGCCAACCAAAAACACTAACCACGATTAGTGTCATCTTATCGTTGGGACCTTTAATAGATCTTCTCATAAGCATGCGAGTTAAGTTGATTTTAAGTTCTTGATCATTAACCTCCACATGAAACTAAAAGATTTGTTATCTATCCCAAAGATGACCCCTAATTAAACGTGTTTGGCCATTAGTTGGCTAAAGTTAATTAGTTAAAACTTTGTACTGTGAGTTCATAAAGAGCATTTCCCATTTCCACCAGTCCACCACAACTCCATGTCACATATATATAGCCTTGTTGTTTTGGAATGGATTAATTAAAAATTATTTCAGTTCAGCTCCATTAATTTCAGTTTAGTTCAGCTACGCTCCTTTTGTCTCACTATTTCAATTCAGTCCAGTCCAGTTCACGTCAATCCAAACGAAGAGCATTAGCCGGCTAAAATTGAGTTGTAGCTAATTTAATTAAACAAACAGAAACAGGTTCCCCAAAAGAGAACAAACTACTCGAATAAAATATGACAATAGAGCTGATCAACAGATTCAACACAAGCCTAGCACGCTAACCTAAACGAACCCGAAAACACAAGGGACCATACCTGATTTTAGGCCATATTTCCAACTTCGAAGTTCAAACATCATTATTCAGCCCAGAATGTATTCTTCAAGTCTAAGTCCATGAAGCTAAAATGAACAGAGTTAAACTTCAGCTAAAATCCAGTATCACCTGACTTGAACTAAGGCTCTGTTTGATAGAGTGTAAAACGTTTTCAGATGAAAATGATTTTCCATGGAAAACATTTTACATTGGAAATTCATTTCTACAAAGGATTTCCGTTGTTTGGTTGCATGTAACATGATTTTTCATTTTAAGCATTTTTCATTGTTTGATTGAACTGAAAATCAATTACTTTAACTATAAGGGAAAAAGTTTTCCTTCCACTCGTGATGGAAAATATTTTCCTTCCAATTTTGGGAGAAAATATTTTCAGTAAGGTGGAAAATGGTTTTTCACCCCAAGTTTTACATTTTAATATTTTACTCCAAACCAAACAATATAAAATGAAAAACAGTTTCCAAAGAAAACGTTTTACACCATACCAAATAGACCCTAAAGTGAAATTAATAAAACTAAACTAAATTAATAGAGTTGCACGCACTCAACTGAACTAGAACAAAATTAATTAAGTCTAATACCTGAAGCCCAAACCAGCCCGGCAGTTTGACTACTGAACATTAGAAAACAGAGGTTGCCCGACACCTCAGCCCAAACCAAACTAAGTATCTGGGCCGAAAGCCCGCCCGGCCCATGATGAACCGTTTACAGGTAAAACCATAGTAACGAAATTGGCTCCAAATAACGACGACGTATCCTACAAACACCCAAATACCCTGTCTTCCCCCACAAGAAACACCTACACTCTTCTATCATATCACCGACCACCATATCAGTAATATCACCGCCATTAAAACCCCATTAACAAAACAATCAAAAACCCAATAACACCCACAAAATCCCACAAAAAACCCACAAATCAAAATTCAATCTTCTTCAAAAAAAAAATAAAAAAATGGTAACTTTCAGTTGTGACAACGTAAACTTACCACCACCAAACACAATCATATCAACCTTAGCATCAGTCGCAGCAACCACCGTCTTACTCGGCACAATCGCCACAGAATACATCCCTGAACAAATACAAACATTCTTCTTTACGCGCATCACGTACATATCAAAATCACTCTCTTCAACACTCACCGTAGTGATAGACGAGTTTAATGGTCTTACACCGAACCATATGTTTGAGGCTTCTAGTGTTTACTTAGGGTCAAAGATTTCCCCCTCGACTCGCCGTATTAAGGCGAGTAAGGGGAATAAGGAGAGGAATGTGAGTTTTAGCATTGATGTTGCTGAAGAGGTTTGTGATTGTTTTGAAGGTGTGGGATTGAAGTGGGTGTTGAAGAGTTGTGGTAAAGGTGGTGGGAGTAAGGGTGGTTTAAGGAAGAAGAAGAGAGATGGTGGGAATGGTGGTGGGTTGGAGAAGATGGAGATGAAGTTTTATGAGCTAAGGTTTCACAAGAAGTATAAGGAGTTGGTTCTTACAAGGTAAGTGTATCTGAATTTTAAGTACTTTTAAATGTGTGGTGTTTTTATAGTTGTGTTATATGGTTATTGTTGAATAAGTACTTTCAAACGAGTGTGTTTGGCAACATAAGCAAGGTGACTCAAATAATAATGAGGATATTTATTTAAGGTAACTATTATCTGTAATAACAACTTTTTTAAATGAGGTGATTTTAATTAAAACGTTAAAATTTCTACCGTTTTATAACTAGGTGACTTAAATTTTCATTTTTACCTTCATTGTCAAACTTTAGTTAAAGAATTAATTCTACCAAACGAGTCACACTTTATCAACTTCAGTTAATAGTTAAGTTTTAACTTTCAGGTAACTTATTATGTTCAGCTCTATTTTAGCTAATGTTGCCAAACAGAATTGGGATCGCTCTAAGTATAATTTTTATTATACGCTCGGGTGTATCATGAGCAGGATACATAGGATCCGCAATGGAGGGTAGTGCAAGGTAACTGAGAGTAAAGTATTTTTTTCCTCATTGCTCATTTGGTCGTTTAATTTTTGCTCATTTGGAGATGCTTAAAAAAGAAATGAGCAAAAAATAACTTTCGTGCATCATGGTCATAGTACACTCGAGTTTTTGCTCATTTGGAGATGCTTAAATGAGTAACGAGCAAAAAATAACTTTAGTCTATCATGGTCATAGTACTCTCAGGTGTATGATGGATACCTTCCGCTCTAAGTGGTTGTTTAGTTGACATGATAAAACATGGAAAATATTGTTATGAATTAGAAATAGAAAAAATACATGCATTACACATTCCTAGGAATTTCAACTTCCAACAAATTAAAGGAATTTACTTACCTAAAGTCCATATTGTTTCGAGTTTTAAGAAACCAAGGAAGTCCATGTAAAAACAACGAAAAACAAGTTTGATTGATATAGTTGGTTGGAAATTCACCTTATAACGTTAAATTTGTAATATCGGTACTTGAAAGTAGGGATCCTTTTACCTTCCCCTCTACTATTAAGGATACTCACTAGGCCATTATAGTGATTTGTATTACTTTATTCATGTAGTGTGGCATTGCTTCTTGTTTACAAACTGATATAGCTTCAATCTATCAGGTACTTGCGTTACATACTCACAGAAGCAAAGAAAATAAAGGAATCAAGCAAGGAGATTAAGTTACATACAGTAGACTATAATGGGACTGATTACTGGAGTTGTATAAATCTAGATCACCCAGCAACATTTGACAAGATTGCAATGGAACCAGAAGTAAAAAAGGACTTAATTGAAGATCTTGAGAGGTTTATAAGCAGAAGAGAGTATTATAGGAGAGTAGGGAAAGCATGGAAACGCGGGTACTTGTTGTATGGACCGCCCGGTACAGGGAAGTCTAGCTTGGTTGCTGCTATGGCTAATCATTTGAAGTTTGATGTGTATGATCTTGATTTGAGGGAAGTTATGTGTAATTCTGATTTGAGGAGATTGTTGATTGGAACAGCGAGTAAGTCGATTCTTGTGATTGAGGATATTGATTGCTCTATAGAGCTGCAGAACAGAGATTCTACAGAGGATGGTGCTAAAGCTGTGGAAGATGAGAAGGTTTGTGTTCTTCCCTTCTTTAGTCAGCTTCAATTAGATTGTTTGTTTTTCGAATGAGAGTCTCAAGCACGCGTTCTACACCCATCCTACGTGTGAGGTACTCGTGCTACCTCCGTCTAACCTCAGGGTGTACATTCCTTAAAATACACACAGGTATACGATAAAATTTGCATAAACATATAATCTATCTTCGTCCTTAATCTTTTACACCCGTTTGTTTCATAACGATCCCTTAGAATCAAATGTTCCGCCTTGGTAAGCCGGTCAAACTGAAGAATGCAGGTAAGGGCGTAAGGCATGTCATTGTGTCATGTATATTGCATCCCACATAGCACCATAGAAAACTTGACTTAATCGCACATCAATCAGATCAATGTATCATTTTATTAGTAACATTTACATGAATTATTGCTACTAAATTTCATCTTTGAACTAGATTAGCAAATCATGGAACCTTGCACTTATCAACTCAGAACTCAGCTAGAACTTCAGAATCATATAAAATCAGATTACTCATATATGATGGCCTAGCTATTGTTGTAATGAAGCACCATAGCTAAGTCGATTCATTACAATCGTATAACTACAATGTTTAATGAAACCATCTATATGAACAACATAGTGTAATAAGTTATGTTAATCGGATTCAAGTACTCGTGTTAGACACAGGTTCGTCCAAGTATCCAACTCGGCTACTTCATTAAAAGTTTCTAGTATCGAGGATCTGGTTGAGATCAACTGTACTAAGCATCTCTTTTCTCTCATTTGACAACAGGTGAGTTTATCCGCTTTGCTCAACTTCATAGACGGGTTATGGTCTACTTGTGGTGACGAACGAATCATAGTATTCACAACCAATCATAAGGACCGTCTCGATCCTGCTCTGCTACGCCCTGGCCGTATGGACGTGCAAATCCATATGTCATATTGTACGTTCAACGGGTTCAAGGTGCTTGCAGCCAATTATCTGCAGGTTCATGATCACCCTATGTTTAAAGTCATAGAGGAATTGTTTGACAAAGTTAAAGTCACACCTGCTGAAGTTGCTGGTGAGCTTATGAAGAATGATGTTCCTATAGCTGCGCTTCAAGGCCTAGCTAGTTTTCTAGAGGCTCATAGCAAAAGAAACATTGAGGGAGTAAATTTAGACTAGAATAGATTTTCTTTGGAGACTCTAAATTAATTGTCATTTGACATTGATGTTATAGTCCGGTTATTCAAATTTCGGTTGGGCATATCAATTACAACTGGTACTACCGAGCGATGCTCCGAAACTTTAAATTTTTGTCTGTAATTTTCTAATAGTTGAAAATAATTAATATAATTTAATGTGAAAAAACATGTCATAAAAACAAGATTAAAAAAATCGTCTCATATATAATATGGTTCTTGAAAGTCACCACTTAAATCTTAGTTTTCACTTCTATATCATCATTGATTTTGATTGCAAAAGCAATAATAACATCTTGGAATAGTGGTTGAAGCTCTTTTTTTGCATACTCGAGGTTGTGGGGGTTCATATTGTTGTGAACATAAAATCAAGTGGAAAATAATTTGCAATCACCAACAACAATCAATGGAAGCCAACAACCAAGCAAGCAAGCAAAGCAACAATAAATGAAGAAATAAATAAGAGAGTTAAGTAATGGCACCGTGGGAAGACCTGAGAATCCGGGAGTAAAAACCCACAAGCACTATGGAGTAGTATTGATCTTGATGATTGATTGAGAGAGATACAAACTATTTCAAACTAAACATACAAAGGCACAAAACCCTATAAATTCTCTCTAGTATCTTGAAATGTGTGAGATTATGTCATATTTACAAATGGGGAAAGGAGGGGTATTTATATCACCCCCGTAAATAACAAAAAAGGCAGCACATGACGTAATACGCGAAAACAGGGAGCAGGGAACAGCACCCGGTCGCGGGTCACGAGGACCGTCGCGAGTGCGACCAGGCGCGTCACGGGGGGCGACCTGGCTCGCGGGCCACGACCGGTCCATCTTCCCTTCTCCTCTTGGCAGATTCAGCTCGCGACTCACGAACATCTTCACTACTCGCGACTATGGTCTTTGACCATCTCCAGACCATAGACCCAACACATATCTTCTTGAATATATTTTTTTAAATATATGAAAATGAAATTGATAGAATGTCATCAAAGATGGCTCGAAACATGTGGCAAATTGCAACAATTATCTACACTTTTTTAATATATATATATATATAACATCTTTTTATAGTTATTTTGAAGAGATAAAAGATAAAGTATAGTAGAACATACTCTCAAAGGTAAAACTATAATTTATCGTGATCTTTTTATTAAGATAGTTTATAAATTGAGATAGTTTTATTCAACTATCAGGTATGTGGCTATTTGCGTTATATACTTAGTGAAGCAAAGAAAATAAAGCAGTCAAGGAAGGAGATTAAGTCACATACTCACATGCAGTGGATAATAATGGGACTGATAGTGAAGTGTCACCGATAGTGAATGGTCACCAAGTTCTAATGGTCTTCTTTAAATATTCTTATCTTCTTGGTTTGTTATGAAGGATTTAGGACATCTTTTTTTTTTGGACTGCAGGTTATGCGAACTCCTCTGGCCTTTTTGTCTCGGCAGAAGTATGTTATTGATTTAATTCGAAAGTTTCACTTACATACGGTTAAACTAGTCTATATTTCTTGTGCTTCTAGAGTTACTTTGTCTCTTCTTAATGGAGAGTTGTTTGTTGATCCTACAGACTATCGTAGTATGGTTTGATACTTTACATATTTAACTATTTCGTACTGCTCACCTTCGTGATGTGAAAAGAATTTTTAGGTATTTGTAGGAAATTATTGATTTTAGCTTATTATTACCCCAGGGTAATTCTCCCATTGTTATTGCCTAATCTAATGTAGATTGGGTTGGTTGTCCAGATAGTCGAAATTCTACTACTGATGATGCTATTTTTCTTGGGAAGTTTTGATTTCCTGGCGTTCTAAAAACAACCAACTGTATCTACCGTTCTAAAAACAACCAATTGTACCTACCTCTTCTACTGAAGTTGAGTGTCGTGTTGTCGCCTTCACAGCTGTAGAGATTATTACAGTTCTTCAGCTTTAGGCTGACTTTGGTTATTTTGTATGTCTTCCTGTTATTCTGTATTGTGATAATGTATCAGCTACCTATTTGACTGCTAATCCAGTTTAGCATGATCGGAGCAAACACAATTATGTCTCCTATCACTTTGTTTGAGAAATGGTTGCCAAAGTTGGACTGCACGTACGTCATATTCCTTCACAGTTGTAAGTTGCTGATATTTTTACTAAAGGATTGTCTAATAATTTGTTTTCTAGACATTGTACCAATCTATTTGTAGTTGCACCTTGTAAAGATTGAGAGGTGTATTAGAAGATATCCCTAGCTATGTAAAAAGCATATATGTCTTTTCATTATTTATGATGTAAATATAGCTATATAAATATGGGGGTGTTTGGCAATTGGCTGGTGGCTTTATATGTTGGCGGGTTTGACCGACTGTTTTTAGTGGTTTGTTTGACCGGCTGTATTATTATTGACTGTTAAAAAATGTGTGTTTGGTAAAATTGGTCGATATTGCTTATTTTTTAGTACAAGATGGAAACAAAAGGTAAAAGCCAACCATAAAAGCTGGTAAAAGCAACTTCTGGCTTTTGGCTGAAAAGTCAGTTACCAAACACTTTTTTTGGCTGTTTGACCAGAAATAAAAGCCAAAAGCAATAAAAAAGCTAGCCAAAAGCCATTTACCAAACACCCCTAATCCCACCTGTAATTATGTAGGTCAAAATCATTATTAATAATTGCACAGAAGATATACGGTTCGTTCAGCCAAAGAGTGTGATTTCTTAGCATCTTGAATTTTCCGAGCAACTATTTTCAGAGATGATTAAAGGAGAGGGGGTTGTGTTCATAAAATTTGTTCTTTACCCATAGCATGTACTAAAAAAATCCAAAAAAGACACACAAATTACACAATGGCATTAGCCCACTTTCCACTTACAATCCTACGTCCATCTCCCGTAAAATAACACACTTTACATTCTACAATCCTACATCACACATCTGCTTGCTAACCTACTTTACATTCTACAATCCTACGCGCTAATCTATGTCGCTAGAAAATAAATATAGTGGCCTACATAAACGAGGAATCATGAGATATTGAGAGCATTCACCGTGGTCTACATAAACAGAATAGAGAGAATATAAAAAGGTATACGGTGTATTCGGGTGTATTATAAAAATCGTATACAGATTGGAGAGACTTGCCAACCCATAGTTCATTGAGCACAAAGTAAAAGATGTTGGAAACAAGTGCAAAAACAAGACAAACACATTTAGTACTCCCTCTGTTTTGTAATATGTATGTTATACCACTTTTGGATTTTTTTAAATATGTATCTTTGTACCTTTTCACATAAATGGATGGTTAGTCCATCTAATTATTGCCCTTCTCTCTATCTTTTTCTTCCCTTCTCTCTATCTTTTTCACTTTTTCCCTACTTTTACTAATCTTCTCTCTTACTTTTGCACTTTTTCCTTAGCCCACGCACAAAAGCAAACACACATATTTAAAAAACGGAGGTAGTATATACTATCTATATATTTCTCCTTCTTTGGCGTGATCTATATACCTCATGTGATTGGAGAAAGGTAAAGATGAAGTATTTCCCTAAAAAGAAATAATGCAAGTAATTTACAACTTCTCAAAATAAAAAATAATACATGTAATAAAGAGCGGAGAAAGTATATTTCAAAGCTGGACAAACACACTACATACATATCTATATAATTCTCAAAACAAGGAATAGCCTATGAAAAGGTTTGAAAGGTGTAAGTAATGGTACCCAAGGGGCCTGGATGATAACTGATGACTTCAATATTTCTACACTGCATTTTTTTTTTTGGCAGTGACACTACATATATTTTTTTTGGCAGTGACGCTAAACAGTGAATACTAGTATACATTATATATTTCTCCCCTCTTCCCTGCAACCTTAATACAGCAATTCTGTAAACATATTCTTACATATTCTTCCCTTCCACTCTCCTATTCACTCATCTACTGATCTCTATTTCGACCTCCATCGGCAGCAAACACCTCAAGGGGGTCAGTGATGCCGATTCCCATGGCTGACAACATTGAGTACGATATTAGATACATCGTATTAGCCCTTTTCGACATATTTCTTCGACCTCATTTATGCCTATTCTTCACAGATTACACTACCTCTACACTTACCCTTTCTAAAGCTATTTTACTAATGTCTTATCTCTTTGGTTTTCCTCTTCACTTCCATCAACATAACTCATAGTAATGCCGGATATCGCCGGTTTCGAGTTGGATTTTCAGAATGGTCAATCCTCCTTGCCATTGTGTTTATTTTCTCTCTTTTTTGCCCAACCTCCGTTTTCTTGTACGCTCACCCTTATATCATACTTTCTTCTCTTTGGCCTCATGACTTCATGAACTTCTTACGCTGCCTTCGTCTCCGCCTTGGCATTGCTCTTTCGGCTTTTATTTCGTGCAATGTTGATCGTATGCTCATTGGTGCTCCACCATTAGAAGCTGTTCAGCCAGAAGAAGAAGCTGATGACTATAATTCTTTAGTATAGCTTAGTATGCTTAGAGAGGATAATCCCAATATATTCTTGTCGTTAAGAAGTCAGATTCACCCTTTTTGCCTACGTATATGAGTGTATAAAAGTGTATCCTTGTAACTCATGCTTTCTCCTTTCTACATAGATGTAAACACTTTTCTTAACTTGAAAATGTTTCCTTCTTGAAATTCTTCTAAAACTATTCGTGCCAAAGCAGAAATGTGTCAAGTCCTATATTACAAGTAGGATTGCTCATAATGATACGATCCGAAACGGTATCTATATTAACAAGAATCCCTTTTGTGCCAACTAACTAACATTTGACGACAAAGCAGAAATGTGTACGTCAAGTCGTATATTACAAGTAGGGGTGTTCATAATGATCCGATCCGAAACTTAGTGTTTCGAATCAAATTTTCGGATAAAAGTATTAAAATATCAGTTAGAACCATTCCCAAAATAGAAATCTTCATACTAGTTTAATTTAGAAGTGTTCAAACTAATATGGATCCTACTCATTATATCATCACTTGGGACATTCTCTTTGCTTTCATCTGTTGGAGCTTATGGTTGAGGAGAAACAAAGCAATCTTTAGAAACATACATGGTCCAACCAGTGAATGTTTGAAGGAGGCAATTACCTTGGCCGGGGAATTTTGGGCCTCTAGTGGGTGTAACTCACAAACCCAAAACCCCCTTCGTGGTAATACCATCTATAGACATAGACAAGACCATAAATTGCTCATATCCTGTGATGCATCTTGGACTGATAACATAAACACTGCCACTATTGCTACGGTGGTCCGAGATTGGAAAGGAGTCTGGATTAAAGTTTCTCTTAATGTATTCTTGCGGCTAAGCCCCTTACGGCAGAACTTCTTGCTATCTTGCTAAGTCTAAATTTAGCGCAGGAACATTTCTGGAATGAAAGGACAATTATGGCTTCATTCCAGAAATGATAACTTTAATATTATTTTGAGAAGCAGGGACCTTCTCTCCCTCCTGTCTGGTTTGAAGATTGAAGCTACCACAAGGCTCACGGACTGTTTGGCTAAGGAAATGCGAAAAAGGACCTTTTTTACATGATATTTTAGAGCTTAATGAGGTTCCAAACGTTTGTAATGATGTGTATTTGGAGGACCTCAATGTCCTTAACCTTTCGGTTACGTAGGAACTGGTTGTGTGAAACTTAACACTTAATTTGCTATCTATTATTCCTGATTGGTATAAAAAAAAACTAATATGGATAAACGTATTATCATTTTTAACATAGGATTAAAGTATGGAACAGCTATTTTTGAATCCTACTAGGCAATATACGAGAATCACTAAATAAAAATCCACTCAAGCTCCTTTCAATCCTACGAGTCAATAGATAAAATAGGCGTAATTTAATCGGAAATCAAAGCAGAAGGGACCTTCTTTTTTAAATAGCACAAAAGGTCAGGGAGTAGAAGAACTTAAAGCAACAAAGACTGAAGAAAAAGTAATAATAAGTTAACAATAATGCAAGATCTAGGATTATAAGAGGACTTCTTTTTCTTAAAGGAAGTCCCAAATGACAAAGAAGATAAATCTATATACTACCTCCGTTTTTTTTAAAATGTGACACTTTCTATTTTAGGAAGTTTTAAATTAAATGTGACACTTTCTTTTTTGGTCAATAAACTCTCTTTATCTCTCTCCTCTCACATGGGTCCCCTTATTTTTTCTCTCTCTATCTCTTTCCTTCCCAAAAATTGTCTAGGAGTCCGTGAATTTAAAAGTGTCACATTTAAATAAAAACGGAGGAAGTATATATTAAAAAGCGTAAGCAAGCATTACAATCCGCCACGTGTCACCATCCTTCTTTGAATGACACTATATCCACTTCATTCTCATATAATAAAAAAAATGTTAATATGAAGACTCGAATCTGTGACCTTGAATATGTAATAAGAAGTTTTAACTACTACTCCAACATATTATTAGTGCTTATTCTATCAAAATCAATGATGATATATGAATAGAAACAAAAAGTTAAGTTGTAAACTTTTAAAATGCATATTGTAAATGAGATGCTTTTTTTAGATAAATTTTCACACTACATATGACGTTAATTATTTTAACTATTATTAAATTCAATATGCAAAAATCTCAAGCAACATCGGAGCCTAAATACCAGTTGAACCATAATAGGGCTGCATTAGTAAAATCTAGTACAGTAGTATTAAAATGACTTTTGAAAGGGAAGTGCCACCATAGTTCTCTCTTTAACGAAGTCATACGACATCAACCAATAATTTTCAATAAAATCCCTTCTTCCTTTTGAAAACAGGTGAGTTACCCAATACAGACCAATGGTGAAGGAGTTCAGGTAAATAAAGTAGAACCATCCAACTTTGTTATATGAATATCATTCCTCAACTCCCCAATACAGCAATTCTATACTTATATATTCTCATGCCCTCCTCTCTGCTACACACCCATCAATTTGATCTCTTACTTCCACCCCACCAGCAACAGCAAACACCTCAAGGGGGTTCATTACATATTGCTGCCAATAATGCCATCCATGGCTGACAACGTTGAGTACGATATTAGGTACATCGCATTAGCCCTTTTCAACATATTTCTTCGACCTCATTTGTGCCTCTTCTTCACAGATTACACTGCCTCGACTCTAACCCTTTTTAAAGCTCTTTTACTATGTCTTATCTCTCTGGTTTTCCTTTTCACTTCCATCAACATCCCTCGGAATTATACAGGATGTCGCCGGTTTCGAGTTGGATTTTCAGAATGGTCAATCCTCCTTACCATTCAGTATATCTTTTCTCTCCTTTGCCCAACCTCGGTTTTCCTGTACGCTCACCCTTATATCATACTCTCTTCTCTTTGGCCTCACGACTCCATGAACTTGTTACGCTGCTTTCGTCTCCGCCTTGGCATCGCTCTTTCTGCGTTTATATCGTCCAATGTTGATCATATGCTCATTGGCTTCCCACCAGCAGCAACTGTCCACCGAGAAGAAACCGATGATGATGATTCTTTAGTATAGATTAGCTTAGCTTAGCTTAGACAAATATAACTTATAAGTGTTGATATCCATGTTTGTTAAAGTGCTCGATTATTCGACTCCTGGAATAGACCAAATTCTTAATGTTGCCTGTTGAGTAACGTGTGACGTCAGATTCACCCTTTTGCCTAAGAATCACTGTAAAATAAGTATCTTAAACACTTTTCTTAATTCGAAATGTTCACTGTTTGATATTCTTCTAAACCAATTTGGCAGTCAAATTCTTCCTAGTGCAAGCTAAATACTGTAATCTGTATCCAACTATCCACAATAGGTAGATCCTGCACACGGAACTATGGTGAGCATCATGCGCACGATGAACATTACCCACTGTCCAATGAACATCACCCAATGAACACACCCAATGAACATCAACCAATGAACAATGAGCGTCACTAAATGAACATCAGTTGGACATCACCTAATGAACATCAATGAACATCACCCAATGAACATCACCCAATGAACATCAGTTGCACATCATCCAATGAACGTCACCCATGAATGTCACCAAATGAACATCAGTTTGTGTTAAAAGAACACTAAGTTCACACACAAAGAACAATAATCAGTTCTCCAATGAACAAGACTCCAAAATTGATTTGAAATGAAAATTTTCAAATTTTTGAAAATTTGAAAATGTCAACCAATGAACATCAGTTTATGTTAAAAGAACATTAAGTTCACTCAAATGAACAATAAAGTAAATCAAAAGAACCAACTGGTGTTCATTGGGTGATGTCCAACTAATGTTCATTGGGTGATGTTCATTGTTCATTAGTTGGATCATTGGGTGATGTCCAACTAATGTTCATTCGGTTGTGTTCATTATTCATTGGGTAATGTTCATTGGATGATGTTCATTGGGTGATGTTCATTGTTCACTGACTGATGTTCATTTAACTGACGCGTTTTGAGTTGTACGCATGTAGATCTACATGGTTCCGTGTGTAGGATAGAATTTGCGAACTATCCAAGGCAGCTAGACTATCCCAGATATACCTAAAGACCACGATAGGCGCACAATCTCAATTCATCTAGTTCTTAGTTTTACAAGATTTCAGAGGACGACCCAACATTACAAAATAAGCACTGTATGAGCCCAATAATAGAATGCTCACCCAGTGACAGCAGATACACCATTCAGGCATACCTTATGAGCCCAATAACATATGTATGCACTCATGTGAGTCACCCCCGTGTAGAGAAAAGAGAGAGCTAGCATCATCAACTTGTGGACTTACTCACTCCGTACTACCTATGCTCGTAATTTGTCCAAACTCTACTGTTATATAGGTAGCTCGAGCCCATTTTCATGATCTTTTTAAAATCAAACATACCCGAAATGAAACAACATGAAAGCTTAGGGAACATCGCATTTTTAAAAAAGGGTGACCAATAACCAACAAATTCTTATTTTGATGCATGAAGCATTTGACAGAAACAAAACCTTGACTCTGCCAATCAGAAAAAGGTTCAAACACATGAATAATACTCCCTCCGTCCCACAATGTTCTTCTCACTTTATTATTTTATACCTCACATATATTCAAGAAGTGGAAAGAACATTGTGGGACGGAGGGAGTAATACATATCGGCCTTCATGGGTCTCCTCCAGAATATTGTAGATACATCAAATTCATGATTGGATCATGAAGTTGCAAATCATCATGATCTCCAAACACATTAATACATGATAGTTCTACACTTCTACTAGAGTCGAAGGACCATTTTGATGGCTAGACATTACCAAAATCATCTATGTTAGTAATTTAAGGTTTATTGTCACTTTATCAGAATCATCCATGGAAGCTGCAACAGACTGACACATAATTGACAATAATCGCGTTGACATCTACCACAACTGCTGAGATACAACAACTGACAACCCTTCTAGAAATACTCATTACACGGGATCGATGTTCAAGCATTATGTGAAATTTGATATGCAAGATTATGGGCGTTTGTTCGAATTCGTGTTCACCTAAATTTAAATAAACCATTGCTAGGGGGTACTCGAATGAAACATATAAGGATGAGTGTGGTGAGATTAAAATATAAGCGCCTTACAAAGATTTGTGATGTTTGTGGGCGCTTGGGAGTTGGGACACAATGAGGATGAGTATGATGTCCTATTCTCAATTCCGGAATTGGTGAATGCTCCGCATCAGTATGTTTCCTCTTCTTAATGCATACTAGCCTTGTATGCACACTATTCGTGCAAAATAGAAACATATAAGAATTTTGGAGAAATGAATAAATATTGCTAAAAGTTTGGAAACCATGGAGTCCTTGAGGCATATGGAGTTCGGAAACTTGGCTTTTAACAAACATGATCAGATCCACATATCGGCCACCAAGCTTATAAGATGGACCGAATGAACCGCTATTTTAAGTAGCGAACTGTCTCTGTCTATAACCTTACCCCAGGCCCCAGCATATGGAACACGTAATTAAATTGGAAGGGAGATAGAAATTAACATAGGAACTTTTTCTTGAAAAAGTAAAATTAAGGAGACTCGTTCAGAAATGGGAGCAAAAAAGGGCAGCTTTTCCTGATTAAAATTTTAATTTTTGAATACAAGTAGAGCAGCATTGCTGGAAAAAGACAAAGATATTAGCAGCACTAGCACCTAAAAGGTCAGCCTAGCTAGTCAATAGAATAATCAAGCATTATGGACGTAAAAGTTTTATTAGCACACACATAGCTACTCAATAGAAGTACTACATAAATACATAATACTATTTCCGTTTCTAAATAAGTGACACATTTGCATAGTGTTTAGCTGTTTACTATTCACAGTTTTGACTTTAATTAGTTTTGGTAATTTACATTTTTGGAAAAACATAGTCATATGGAATCTTGTTAGATTCGTCTCAATGTGAATTTTTTTAATATCAACTTTTTACAATTTTTACTTATTGATAATTGTAGATATTAATATTTAAAATAAAGCATTGGCAAACGTGAAAACAAGAAGTGTATCACTTATTTAGAAACAGAGGAAGTAGATTTAAAAGCCTTATTAGCACACACAAAAGACCAAGTAGTACTTGATGGGAAAATTACTCAAGTGACTTTAAGGTCTCAAGTTCGAATTTCCGTGGTTGTGGTTCTTGTGAGTGGTTGCTCTTGTCCCGCTGCCCCTACCCCCACCCCCATCCCCATCCCCATCCCTAGAAGCTGGTTGTAACCTGGACGAGGCTCCAGTTGGACATTCTCCTTACACTTTAAAATGAAAATAAAAATTGCTGTAAAAAAAAGTTTGTACCCAAAGGAAAAAATGTTGTTAGGTTGCAGCTAAATGACAAATACCCATGGTGAATGATGTAAACCTTTTGCATAGTTAATCCACTCACATCATATCCACCCAATACAAGAATTCTATATATATATTCTCTTTCCTCCTCTCTGCTATACACCCATCTATTGGTCTCTATTTCCACCTAGGCAGCAGCAAACACCTCAAGGGGCTCATTTGCCATGGTGGTCAATCCTCCTTACCATTGAGTTTATTTTTTCTCTCCTATGCCCAACCTCGGTTTTCCTATACGCTCACCCTTACATTATACTCTCTTCTCTTTGGCCTCACGACTTCATGAACTTGTTACACTGCCTTCGCCGCCGCCTTGGCATCGCTCTTTCTGCTTTCATATCGTCCAATGTTGATCGTATGCTCATTGGTGCCCCATCAGCAGCAACTGTCCACCCTGAAGGAGCTGATGATGATGATTCTTTAGTATAGCTTAGCTTAGCTTAGCTTAGACAATTATAAGTGCTGATGATATCCATGTTTGTTAAAGTGCTAGATTAATGTGCTCCTGGGATAAAACCCAACTCTTAGTGTTGACTGTTGAGTAACATGAGTCAGATTCACCCTCCTTCCTAAACAAGTAAAGATCACTGTAAAATTAAGTATCTACTGTATGTAATTTAAACACTTCCCTTACTTCGAAATGTTCCCTGTTTGATATTCTTCTAAAACAATTTGGCAGTCAATTCTTCCTAGTACAAGCTAACTACTGCAGTCTCTATCCAACTATCCAAGGCAGCTAGACTATCGTAGATATACCTAGAGACAATGATAGGCCCACAACCACCTTAATTCATCTAGTTCTTAGTCTTACAAGACTTGGGAGAACGACCCGACATTACAAACTAAGCACTGCATGAGCACGGCATACCTGAGCCCAATAACATATGTATGCACACACGTGAGTCTTCCCCATGTAGAGAAAAGAGAGAGCTACCATCATCAACTTGTGGAATTACTCTCTTCATAAGTGGTCCAAACTCTATTCTTATATGGGTAGCTTGTGCCCATTTTCATGTTCTTTAAAAATCTAAAATACCTACAAAAAATAAACAAAATGAAAGCTTAGGGAACGTCCCATTTTTGAAAAAAGGGTGATCCATGACTAACAAATGCTTAATTTAATGATGAAGCATTTGACAGAAACACAACCTTGAGTCTGCTAATCAGAAAACGGTTCAAACAAATTACAAATGCATAATACAAATGAAAAGTTTGCACATCAAATTCATTAGTAGATCATGAAGTTGCACAACATCATGACATCTAAATACATCAACATTCATTATAGTACTACTAGAGTCGAAGGACGATTTTGATCGCTAGACATTACTAAAATCATCTATGTTAGCAATTTAAGGTTTACTGTCACTTTATCAGAATCATCCATGGAAGCTACAACAGACTGTGACACATAAGTGGCAATAATTGCATTGAAATCTACACAACTGCTGAGAAACAACAACTGACAACCCTTTTTGGAATACTCATAATACGGATCCTCCACAAACACCCTATAATACCGAGCAGGTATTAGTTGATCTCCAAGAATTGTGGATAGTGTAGACCTCAGTCCCAAAAAGTACCCAAATTACTCTCCTTAAAAAGACCTTCATTTCCTTCATAAATTTCACAAAAACCCTAAATAAGTCAGATTATTTAGATTAGATGCCACTGAGATGTGGAAATCTCAAGATTATCCCAGAACTCGACTAGTAATACCTCCAAAATAATTGGAAAGAACCAATAATGCTTCTTAAACATTTGCAATTGAGGTCCTCCACAAACACACAATGATACTGAGAAGGTATTAGGTAATTTCCGAGATATGTGCACTGCGTAGATCTCAGTCACAAAAATCGCAAAGTATCACCCCTCCAAAGGCCCTCTTTTCTTTCATAAAATCCACAATAAAAAACTTAAAGTCGTATAATTGGGATTAGATGCCACCGAGATGCAAATCACTCCTCTAATACCTCCAAAGTCAAATTTAGAAACAACTAAGAAGTCTTCCCCCAACCTTTGCAATTGAAATCCACGACAACAATCATTGAGCACCATTTCAGAATTGGATTCATTGAGGAAATGGAACAGCAAACCACATTCACCCTCACATCAAAGAATGGTTAACTACATGATCTTAATTAATGTAGTATACAAGATTATCATCTCTAGGAATGGTAATGAAGATCCTCCATAACTTGGAATGTTGTATTACACAACAATCTACAATATAATGCATCTCCACTGGTAAACATTTGGTTATACTTTAAACAACCTCTTTACTCATCAAGTGATGCATAAGGTTGTCATGTTTACTGTTTAATTCAAAGTTCAAAACAACCTCTTGACCTTCCGCATAAGTGGCCGGCTCAAATTTTTAGTATAAATCAAAAGTGGCACATATCAAGTAACAAGCACAATAAGTTTCAAATCCCCTCATTGTTAAAACGGAAGCAATCGACAAGCGAACAATTAAGAACGCAAAAAAAGAACACCGAGATTTAATGTAGTTCACTAACATTATGTTAGTGACATCCACGGGGGGGGGGGAAATTAATTTATTATCTTTGAGGAAAGCTAGCAGCGCTAACATAGTATGAAGAAGGAAGGAGATTAAGGGGTCGTCTGGTTCACTATTTTTGGACTCCAAGAAACGGAATCAATTACCAATTCCCTTTCTTCTTATTTGGTTTGACCCTTCATTAATCCATTACCATTACTTGGTGGTAATGGACCCCTCCAATTTGTTACATTTCCCTCCCCCTCAAGTAACAAAATCCTTTACTTGTTGGTAATGATTACCATTTCATTTCCATTACATGGCTTGAACCAAACACCTAATAAAGGTAATAATTGTTGTTACTATTCCCCTCCTTTAATTGTTTCCATTCTAAAGCTCCAACTAAATGACCTCTAAAGGGTTTATAAGTACCCTACTAAGGTGTGCTATTGTGCTTTCTTCACCTTACAAAAATAAATTTCAGCCTTTCAAAAAGGGTGCAATCAGCGCTATCAGGTGCAAAAACACGGGAAAACTAAGGATGCTCAGGTCCAATTAGGTCTAATATTTATTTAAGATAAGTTCAGGCGAAGAGAATGCACTCTAATAACCCAAACGAAAAACGCGTACACCTCACACAAATTCAGGGTTGAGATCCTCTAAAGTTGAAAAGGAACTCCAAAGTGTAGAGTTTCCTCAAAATAGAAAATAACATTATTAACAAATTATTTTGTCCATTTGTAATTACTATATTAATTACTATATATTGAGTAAACTCTACAGCTCTAAGGATCTCAACACCAAAATTCAAGGCATTCCAACACTAATCATACAATTCAAGTCAATTTACAACTCAACAAGACCAAAAAAAAAAGGCTAAAATCTCCATCAATTTCACAACAATCATCAAATTTACAAACTTACATCAAATGGGGCAACACCAATTTCCAAATCACAAAAACCCCATAAAATAACATTAATAACAAATTATTTTGTGCATTTGCAATTACTCCATTGAGTAAACTCTACCAACTCAATAAAAAAAAAACTCTAAGAATCTCAAAACCAAATTCAAGGCATTCCAACACTAATCATTCAAGTCAATTTACAAACCAACAAGACCAAAAAAAAGGCTAAAATCTCCATCAATTTCACAACAATCATCAAATTTACAAACTTACATCAAATGGGCAACACCAATTTCCAAATCACAAAAACCCCATCAAAAAACACACAACCAAACACCCAAAACAATAAAAAGAGTACCAAACAAAGCATACCCAACTCGAGTTTCTTCACCTAAAAGCATCCCAACAACAGCAGTAGCAGCAAAAGTGGTTGCATTAGTGACAGGAACAGCAAGAGAAATGGGGGTATGACCAAGAATAGTGAAGAAAGTAGCGGAAGCAGAGAGATTAAGGAAGAGTGGTACTGAGTATTGCCATGTTAGGATTAAGTTTATGTAGTTTTGAAGAAGGGGAATGATGCGATTGTGAAGAAGAAGAGGTGGGGAAGAAGAGGATTGTTTTGATGGTGAAGAATTGAGTGATTTTTGGTCCCAGATGATTGCGCCTTTACGCATTAGTGCGTTTGTTGCACCCCAAATTAGACCTACTGTTATCATCTTCTCTATGTCGTTGATCGCCATTGTTGATGATTGGTTGATGTTGGGTAGATTCTTTGTACGATCGGACTAATGGAGGAATGGTGTTGGATCTAATTTGTACCATGGGCAATAGGGCAAGCTAGTAATCTCTTACTAATAATGCCAATGGGACGTTTGGGTTACGTTCTTTTGACGGATGTGGCTAAACTAAACTGAATCGGTATTAATAGGGTTGAATTAAATCTATGATTTAGTAGGAAATAAAAGGAATGAACTAAATTACACTGAAATATTGGAGTTCAATTGAACAAAAATAAATGGATTTAGATTTAGTTTAGTCAATAAGAACAAGTTTTATAGGGTCTGTTCTATTCGGCATAAAACAGTTGAACTGAACTGAATCGAACTGAACTGAACTGAACTGAACTGAATTGAACTGAACTGAACTGAACTGAAAATAAGCTGGGGAGAACAGACCCATAGTAAAAGGTTGAAAAGTTTTATCACACCTTGTAATATTGTCCATGTTTAGTAGAGAATAGGGAGTGCAATTTAGACTATCTTTTTGCTATGTAATGAGTTATGAAGATTGGATGAAAATCAATCTGAAAAACATTTGGAAACGAGAGGGATGGTGTAACTACTATTCTTCATTCTCGGTGTAATATAGACTATGCACTCATGTTGAAACTCATGATGCGCAGTCAATATAATGCAATTTCAAGATATGATATGATTAGCGACTGTAGGATCCTCACGATGAAAAACATTTAAGGAAAAATTGAATGGACAAAATGTTATTAATGAAAGAAAGGAGATTAGTGTTAATAAGGATGTTTAAAGGAGTTGGTTTGGTTGGTTGTTGTGTGGAGGGTTTGGTTTGATTGATAGTAATTACAAATCAAAAACATATTATTTATTGACTCATTATTTAAAGCGCCTTCTTTTAACTTGAATTTCACATCTCCAAATTTATACCAAACTAACATATTGGAACTTGTTAGGTTTTAGTTTCGCACAAACTCATTACCCCCGATTTGAGCTTATCAATACTTTTGTTTCAAATAAGTGAAAATAATAAGGAGTTCTTAAAATTTGGACATACAAAATTCCACTTTTATTTATCATATTCAACTATATATATATTCAAAATTTATTATTTTAAATAATCAGAAAACATCGAGTCGTAAATTATTAAATATTAATACTTATTTGATTGTCAATAAACCAAAGCATATAACAACCAACCCCCAAAATACATGACAATATCACATAAATGTTTTAAGAAAATGGTAAGTAGGTACCTACATTAGCATCCTACATAATCACACACCTAACACACACACATGACACACCCCATTCTTCTAGATACAACCAATTTTTCTAATTTTATTTCCCCCAATATTTTCCTAAAAATAAAAAAATAGAAAGGTCAACAAGTCAAACACCAAATTTCCAACTTTAAATTAAATTACAAAATCACATATCTCTCTCTCTATATTTCTTTTGCTTATCCACTTCTTCCAACTCAAATTTCCTACCATTTTCCTTTTCCTCTCTCTCTCAAACTTCTCCTTCTTCACATAAATAAAAAATCGACGAAAACTCACCTCACACACTCGTCGTCTCCCTCTCTCTTCTCCGCCCGCGTGTGGCTTCAGTTTTCTCTCTCCTCAAGGCAGCCATATCTCTCTCTCTTGATTTCTCTCTCTTTTTCTCTGATTTCTCGATCTTTGTTGTAAATCCTAGCTTCTCTCTCTTCAAGTTCATGCTGTTGAAAACACGATTTCGATTGATTTCAGCTGTTTTTGTGCTGTTTTTTGTCTTTTGATTCGTCGATTTTTATGGATCGGATCGTCGGAGGCAAGTACAAGCTCGGTCGTAAGATCGGTAGTGGTTCCTTCGGTGAAATCTACCTCGGTTAGCTTCAATTTTGATTTCGATATTTGTTTTTTTTGCTTTTAAGTGTTTGTTGATCTTTAATTTGTTTTTGAAGAATTTGAGTTTGTTTTTTTGATTGTGATTTTGGAAATTTTGTGTGTTTTTTTTGTTTTGCAGCTACTCATAATGATACCTTCGAGATTGTCGCTGTAAAGCTTGTAAGTTCTGGATGATTTTGGTTGTTGTTTGTTGAATTGTTGATTTTTGAGGTTAATTTAGCTGAAATTATTGGTAGAAGTGAATCGATAAACAAAATCTCTAGTGTAAAGCTGGTGGAATTGAACATGAAATTTTGCTTTCTCTTAGAGTTCAGCTAGGCTAAATATTTCTAATTTTGACACCAGATTGTCGATGTGAAGCTTGTGAGTGCAATTTTATTTCTGGATAGTCTTGGTTGCAGTTTGTTCAATTGTTGATTTTTGAGGTTAATTGAGCTGAAAATAGCTCGGTTTTGGTTAAGTTTTGCTACGCTAAATATTTCTATTTTTGACACCTTTGAGATTGTCTTTGTAACGTTCGTAAGTTCGAACTTTTTTTCTGGATATTTTGATTGTAGTTTGTTGAATTATTGATTTTTGAGGTTAGTTTAGCTGAAAGTAGTGGTGTAAGTAGTTCGAGGAACGTTGGTTGTTGGTTGGAAAATCGTTAGTATTAAGCTGTTAGACTTGAACTGGTTTTCAGCTTTAGCTCAAGCTTACTGTTAGCTGAACATATTCTGTTTTTTTTTTTTAATCTTTATTTATATTTTATAGGAGAATACCAAGACAAAGCATCCGCAGTTACTGTATGAGGCGAAGGTATACAACATTCTTCAAGGAGGAAGTACGTAACAATCTAAAATCATGTATAATGTCATTTGCTACCATTTTATCAACCTTGAAGTTAGTGTATTATTGTTGTTGTTGCTCAGCTATTTTGTTAATATTTTTTCAATATTGTGACAATTAAGGTGGACTTCCAAGCGTGAAATGGTCCGGGGTGGATGGGGACGTTAATATTCTCGTGATTGATCTCTTGGGACCTAGTCTGGAGGATCTATTTGTGTATTGTGGCAGAAAGTTTTCATTGAAGACAGTTCTAATGTTGGCTGATCAAATGGTACGAACACTTTCAAGCTTTGGGAGATACTCCGTAACTTAGAAGAATCAAATGTCAACACATTTGCCTGCTATACTCATAGCTTTTCCTGCTTGCTAAAAGCTCACTTGATTACAACAACGTAATTCTTATGTTTATTTCTCCAGATTACAAGAATAGAATATGTTCATTCAAAAGGCTTTTTACATCGAGATATCAAACCTGATAACTTTCTCATGGGTCTAGGTCGGAAAGCTAATCAGGTAGGTCCATCTTGAATATCTTTGTTTAGCCTATTCTTAATTTCTTATCCTTTCAATTAGCATTCTAAACTCATTGTATGACTGCAGGTTTACATTATTGACTTTGGACTTGCAAAAAGATATCGTGACTCAACAACAAATCGCCATATTCCATACAGGTGAGTCTACTCAGGTTGATATGTTTCCTTTATTTCTCACGGTTCCATGTAACTCTGATGCCACAGTTTAGGAAATTTGCAATTCATTTCATATATAGTTCTTTCTAATTTATATTTAAGTAGCCATGGTGTAGTCATGTATCGTTTTAAATGTTTCATATGCATTTATAATCGTGGAACTAACTTACTGAGGCATCTGCTTGATTTGTTCAGGGAGAACAAAAATCTCACTGGAACTGCGCGTTATGCTAGTTGCAATACTCACCTTGGCATTGGTAAGTTTGAATTGCATGGCTCTAATTTTGTAAACGTGGCCCGTTCGTTATTTTCTCATGATTTTTTTCTCTTTATTGTAGAGCAAAGTCGGCGTGATGATTTAGAGTCGCTTGGATACGTGCTCCTTTATTTTTTGAGAGGAAGGTGAGCTTCTTCTCTACTTTGAAAGTTATATAATGATTACCTAGTGTAGCGATCATAACTAACTATCATTGTTCATATATTTGTTCTTTCGCTGTATAGCCTACCCTGGCAAGGTCTTAAAGCCGCAACAAAGAAGCAGAAATATGACAAAATATGCGAGAAGAAGTTAGCTACTCCAATTGAGGTATGTTCTCACTTTATTCGATGTGCCTCACATGGAGATTTGCAGACAACTTTCTTTAATGTTTTTGTGGTGATTTGACTTCAGAAATTTAATAACCCTATAATCTCTTTCCCTTAAAGGTCCTATGCAAATCGCATCCTGTTGAGTTCGCCTCCTACTTGCATTATTGCCACTCATTGACATTTGATCAGCGACCCGATTATGGATTCTTGAAGCGTTTGTTTCGTGAATTATTTGCTCGTGAAGGTACTTGGTTATATTGATTTCTTCCTAGTGTAAAGATGGCTCAGTTATTTGCTGCTCCATGGAGTTTATCTAGCTTTGTCTATTAAATGTTTATACTTTATAGTGATTGAGAAAGATCATTTTCTGGATATTTTCAGGATATTCTTTTGATTACATCTTTGATTGGACTATTATGAAGTACCAGCAGGCACAAAAGAGTAGAAACCAGTCTCAATTATCGGTGAGCTTATTCCTAATTTATGGTCAAGTCATAGTGTATCGCCTTTCAGCTGTTTGTACATTTATCGTGTAGAAAATTCTTCTGATGTAAAATCGTAATTATAGGATTTTTTTTGTCTTTTATGGACTGCTAAGTTTTTATTTTTGAGCTGCATGCACTTGTGCTGCCTAAAATTTGCTGAAAAGAAACGCAAGTGCATGCAGCTTAAAAATAAAAAGTTAGCAAATGTTAAAGGCAAAAAATAGCTTTTTGGCATGTTGATTATTAGGGATTTCTTTGTTTTTCAGTCCCTCTTGTATTAGTATCTTGTGCTTATGCATCCAAATTTGGCACTAAACTTCATAGTATCCGATTCACTTTTTCTGTCACTTTAGAGTTTAGGCAGAATTGTCATGCTTCTTTCTAATGACGTTCATTGTCCAAATTTTGTAGCCAGCTGCAGGAGGGAGTAGCAGTCGAGCAATGCCGGTGGAGGTGGATAAGAATCAAGGTGCTGTAAAGTGTTGAAGCATCTTTTAATGGTCATTGCTTGTGTGCTCAAATTTAATTGCTTGTTTAGGACTTAGGAGTGTTGTAGAAGCAGCCGCGAAGGGTTCGTTCTCTTCACCCTAAAAAAAGATTTAGGGTTGATCACGTCCAAAGGTGCATAAGGTGAATTTAGGGCTGATTAGATCTAATGAGGGTAATGAGTTCTGTTTGATAAGTTGGGGTTGAAGAGAACGCGTGCTAAATATGGTTTTTCAGAAGTTCCTTTTTCTGTTTGCCTGTTTTGGTTCAAATAGTTGGTAATTCGTGTAGTTACTGTTAGCATATCTAAAAAGATCAACTTGTTGACTGTCTCCCTGGCAATGTTTATGTTATCTAGAGACTAGACTGTATCTGAAATTGTCATTCAGAATGATTAACAACTGAATTTACCAACTAAAACCTTATCAGACGCAGACATGTTTTGTGAAATCGGGTCCTGCATAGTCGTGATGACGCATATCATACAATTACATACAGTCAGGATTCGCTGAAAACCATATATAAGCTGAAAACCGTGAAAACCAATTTATGGGGGTACATATGAATATTAAAGGGGTACATATATGTATTAAAGGGGTATTATCACTTGTAAAGTTAGAATCAAGTTGTCAATATTTGCGGAAATGCCATAAATGAGGATGCACATACCCTTTATTGCTTATATGTACCCTTTCTTGGTTTATACAATAAAAACAATTTTCCCACGATCCTCTCTCTCTCTCTGTCTCTCTCTCTGTCTCTCTCTCTCTTTCTCTCTATATATATATGCACATATGGGGCGCTTGTAAACTGATACTGCTAAACTTACACCGAACCCACCTTAAAGTCCTATTTGGGAGAGTGAAGGGGAAATGAAAGCAGGTTAGAATAATAGAAATATTGGTCAAGGGAGAAGGAAAGAGAAATCTTTTGAATCCTCTGGAGTAAATTATATGTTTTTTAATACTACGATCTTTGTTTGAGCTGTTTCTATAATTCAATAGTCTAGGATCTTTTCTGTCCCTTTTTGAATGATATACTTGATTGCTGCTCTGTGCTGTGAAAAAATTTTGTGGTTGCCCTCTCTTTGAGGTGTTGTGGTAGTTCATCTAAACTTCCACCCCATTCACTATATCTATACAATGATTTTTCCTTTTGAAGTCTTTGTAATCATAATTAGGATGGCTTAGTGCCGTATGAGTTGTCAGCTTAGAATTTGAAAGACCTGGGAGAATAATGGCATTAACTTCTCTTAAATGGGAGGTGTTCCTTTTTATTATTTTTTTAAGCCTTTTGATTTTCCTGTGGCGTTTGAGGAGAATGTACACTTCTTTGTCTGAGTTATACTAGAATGTTTTCAGGAGGGCAAAATGCTATGCATTCTGTTGGTTTCACAGACCGTGTCAGAGTGGGCAATGGTGCAGGTTCTGATGCTCGCATGCATTCTAGCTTAGCCGTTGAGAATAATTGGAATACGGAAAGCACTGCATACAAAGATGTAAGGGTCTCCCAACTCAACCCAACATATATGACTCTAATGCCCTTTGTATAAAGTTTTATCTTCAGCATTATCTGAACTTAATCTTTTGTGAATGTTCAGTTGCCATCAACATCATTTTCTTCCCATGGAGTCTTGCGAAAAGATATCACGGAGCCTGTTCGGCCCACTGAAGCTTCGAACACGAATCAAGGACATGGTAGTAAAACTGGTCCTTCAAGCAGATGGATTTCTCCCCTGATGCGAATTTCCTCTGCAAAGTGAATGAAGGTGGTAATATTGCTTCCGGATTGCTGACTTTATCATGTGCAATGTATTGAATAAATTTTAAAAGTCCGCCTATCGTCCTTCCAGGTGAAGATTATGTTGGATGATTTCTTGATACTCATTTCCGGGCACTCATTGCACCTCAAATTTGCCACTTCTGTTGTCATTTGAGCTTTGTGCCATGCAGATATCCTCGGCAGTGACTGCACTTTATATGGTTTACAGCGTATGACCTAAAAAGCTTGGTGCAACCGGTGTGCTGATGCCATGAATTACAGACATCACTCCTGTATTTACCATCCCGTGTAATATGACAATCTGTGGCACATTCGTCCATGTGCATTCCATAGATGTTGCAGAATCCTCTCTGCTGCCATATGGTTGTCATCAACAGCGTTCATCTATTTGGTTCATGGTTTTGTGAGTTGCATTTTGTACTCCTATTAGAATTGAGTGTATGTGACAGTAGCAACATACATAAGCTTGACTATTAATTCTTCTGATCTAATATAAAGTTCGATGGTGTTTCTTGTACCCCTTCATTCTTGCTACTCTATGAAGAAAAGCTGTCAATTAAAAAGATCTATAGCTGGCAATATCTCATGTGCACCGTTCTGTTGAGCTTGAGACCTTAACTATACTAGCCAATTTTCAAATATACTTTTCGTGACATACTGGCAGTTTAAACTGAAAATCTTTTCACACCTGCTTTCAAAATCGCTTTGTATGTGCTGAATGTGTTTTTTTTCCATGCCGTACAAGCTCTTACTTAATGTATGCTGGTTCATTGTAGACATCTGCGGCTACTACATAAATCTGTTTAAATTTATAATTATTTGAAGTTTTCCGCCAAATTTTTTTTGAAGCTTCTTAAAATATTACAAAATCTTCCATTTCCATTACTCTAATGTATTCTTTAATTTGATCTCATGCTGCATTTTATTCCCTCGTCTACACTGAATTCCATGGTAGTCACCAGAAACATTCTGCGGTGTAAGGTCTTCTTCTTCCCTCTATCTTTTGCACTATGTATGCATTATGTATGCTTCCTGTCCCTCAACCCCATCTCATCCCCAATTTCTCTTTATTGCTCATGATTATTGTTGATCTTAAAGCTAGGTCGCATCAGTATCATAGTTGCAATTTACACTAAAAAGTAACTATTTTGTATCTTTTAGCATCTTTTAATAGAAGGTTTAGCAATTTGTTTTCTGTGTATTACAAACCCTTATTTGTTGATTTCTATTTTTATAAGTGAAACCACAACTTCAATTTTTTCTTCTTATAGGTCCTTGTGTCACTAAAAATCCTTTGCTTACTTCTGTTTTTGTCTATCTTTTAAATTATTTGCCAAAAGAGCATGCTGCATATTGATGATACTTGCTGTCAACTTTGTTCCCCCTGTTATTCGATCCTTTGAGTTCACACTTTACGCTCTGCAGGGTTTCCTAGAAGAAAGTAATGGAAGATCCTTCGTGTTCCGAGGACACGGAAACATACCTCTGCTTGTAATTGCAGTTGTCAAGGATGCTGTCTCCTGGTTTCCATCTGGTGGAACTCCTTTAGACTATTAGGCTCCTGATCAGATGCTGGTGGTGAACTCTCCAAACTCTAGTATCAGTCTGTCTTAAATGCACTGGAACTATGTGCCACTGTAGTTTAGGGAGGTGATAATTTCATATAAATTGCTACTTCAGGTGAAGCTGAAATCCAGGTGGGCAAGTTCATTTGCCTGTTGCCAGGGCTGTCTGACCAGCTTTAGCTGGCTGTGTTTTGACGTGTTGCTGATGAAGTTGTGATAACAACCAGAGAGGTTACTCCTATTTCTGCTGAAAGCCTGAAACTATAGTTAGATGCTGCTATGCATGTTGAAAATTGAGGATCGTTGTTTGTTCACGTGTTGGAGGTGCTTCGCTGATACTATTTACTTAGATATTGTGTCATTTAGTGACCTGAGTTATTTCTATTTCTTGTTCTGCTTGTTTGGGGTGAGTTTTGTGTGAATGCATCTGATGTCCCTCATCCGGTTGCAGAGGCAAATGCCATCATTGGAAAGATATACATGTCTCTATATGCAGCCAGGTATGTCACATTCTTGGGAAGTCTGTGAATATCATTGTAATTAATTTTCTCCTTTTCTGGAATGGCCCTGTTCTTTTCTTTCCTTTTGCTTGTTTTTCTCTTTCTAGTGTGGAACTAGTTTACCAATAGGTGAGCTTGACTTTGCTATGTTTGGTTGCTTAATGGATACCTTGAAGATGAAAATTGCAAATCATGCAACCAAATTGTTGGATTCTTGCTAGGCGAATCTGTATATTTTTCCTCAAGTGTTGATGTTTGCAGCCAGATGATCTAGCACTTGTTTGGCAGATGATAAAGATACCGTATATTGGGTTAACTTGTTTACTTTTTCAAACAAGTATATCTAGGTCTTACGAAGCGATGAACAAGGTTGTTATGGGTAGGATTGCACATCAGACAGGATCTTTGGGATCAAACTAATAACTAGAAAGTTTTATGAATGACACTGTTATGCTAAATTTCGAGTGGGCTGCTTCATGATTTTCCCTTCCTCAGTTTGATTTTTGGCCGAGTAACCCTTTCCTTTTTTTCTCCATTTTGACTCCTTACTCCCTCAACTAACATTGTAGCAATTGCACCACCACCTCTGGACACTAAAAATGCAAATATATCGAAAGAATGATACTTTTGTAATCTTCGAAGTTTGGAGGAAGACCAACAAGTGAACGGCCCAGACATATAGTTAGCCCAGCTATGTGTTAAGCCATCTACCTTTCTTTTACCATGTTTTTCTTGTTAGTGGGTTACAAGCTTAGTCTAGATTTCGATGGTTGAAATTTTCTTGTTTGATGACGGCACTCATCCTATCCACCATGATAGATTTATACATACACAGCAGCAACTCAGAAACAGAAAAAATAAATGAAGAGTCTAATTTGCAGGTTGATGTGAAATTTATTGGTTTTAACTCACTGCCGGAGATGGTGCTGGTGAGAGCACTGATATTGGAGTGGGTACATTATCTCTTATTTCCAAACTGAAGGAGTATAAAAGCACAACGGCTTCACATCTCATGGTTGTCAAAGAGAAATATGAAGGGATGTTGGATAAAACATTTACAGTTAGAAGTCGTTTACGATTTACGAGTGACATGAGAAGAACAAGCTGTGTCTTGCCAACGGATGTGTTACAGCTTACAACATTCAAGTGATATAGTCTGATTTGTCCTTTTGCTACAACATGAAACGGTATCATATTCTAAAACGAAACTGTTAAAAATCAAGCTTTCCGCCACATGTATGATTTTACCCTTCAATTGGCCATGAAGATTTTGAGTCTGGATCATCTGTCCCACATAGTGTCTCATTTCTATTATTTTGTCTCAAAACTTAGATAAAATAATTTTTTTAACTTATTTTGTACATGCTCCCGATTAGTAAAAGCCTCTTCAAAAACAAAAACATAGAAAATAAAGAGAAAAAAGGAAACAAATCGCGCTTTTGCCATTTATTTTACCAAATGAAGTTAGTTCTTTATTTTTTGTTCTAGGAGGGAGGATATATTAATAGGGAGCGCGTAGAATCACAACAAAAGAATTATTTTACATAAATTATGGGCCAAAATAATAGAAAATGGGACACCATGTGGGACGGATGATCCGGACTCGAAGATTTCACCTTGTTGTGCGCGTGTTTCAACCATTTAACTATGTTATTGTCAAGGTTTGTTTTTGACATGCTCTTAGAAAATTGATGCTTGACCCTCTTGTTATAATTAGACTCACAAAACACAATAGTCAAGTTTTTGTCTTCTTGATTTTGGCCATCAATAGACAAATCATTTCAGTGAAGGTTGTCAATGGGGAGTGCTTCTTCCGTGCAGTCCTATGCAGAACTGATTTTTGTTGATCCTGGTGCAACTAACAAAAGAAGATGTCCTCGGTCCAGTGGCATAGTAGAAGCTGGAGCAAGGCTGCTCAGGCTCCAAATAGTTTCAAGTCTCCCGCCTCTGTTGGGATTATAGCTTGGTGTTCTAAAACTTTGGGGGGGGCTACAACAGCGTTTATGGAGAGAAAGGTAGGGAAGGAAAGGAAAGGGAAGAGAATAGGAGGGGAAAAGCAAGTTTGCATTTTCATCTTTCCATCATGGAAGGATTTGGTTTTTAAAGAGGGAAGAAAAATAAATTCTTCCCTGTCCTATCCAAAAAAAGCTACAAATTTCAATTAGCTATTGATTTGGTTTTTAAGGATTTGGACAATGGTGTACCAATGGCTCTTTCTTTTCTGCTTGAACCTTAAAACCAAAAGATGTATCGCTTGATGGACAACAATGATGGACAAATGAGATACTTTTGAGTTATTGGATGAGATCCGAATATTTTCACTTAATAGATACTTCTATCACAAATTATTAAAAGGTCAAATTTTAATTAGACTAATTTGAACACGTTATTTTTTAAGAAGTCAATTTCATATTACTCTAATCCGTCATTTTTCCTAGACATTTTGCATCGATTTGGTCGTTCTTTGTCTTATTTTTCATTATTTCACTTTCAACCTTGAACTATTACAAATTTTTTAAAAAAAAATCGTCAGATTTACTAAGTGAATTAAATTAGTCACTAAATAGATTAAACTAGTTATTAATTGATTAAACATCATGTCAACGAAACGGATTAATAAGGCAATTGTTTAAAATAATAGTTTTTGAATGACGGTTAGTCCTCTTTTTAATATCGGCTTTGGACCGTTGTCTAGTTTAAATTTGAAAATAGGACCTCTTTTACAAGAGATGTTGGTTATTATAAGAGATCGTCTATTAAACATAATTGGTCCCGCATTCTACTAAGTAGCTCATTCCATTTCATTTGGGTTACATCTAAACATCTAGCTGTTACCTTTTTTGTTCTTTGTCTTCCTTTTTATTTCGAACTATAATATATAATAAAAAAATAATCTAGCAAAATTATCAAATCAATTAAACTAGTCACTAAATGAATTAATGAATTATATTATTCATTAAATGAATTAAAATTATGATTACTAAAGAGATTAAATTGGTCATAAAATGGATTGAGCTAGTCACTATATTTAAAAAAAAAAGACTCATTTTTTTCTAAAAATTGAACTTGGGCATTCAAATTAAACGGTTAAGACTAACTGGTTCTGTGTAGTGATTGTTTTAGATAAATAAACGGTGGAATGTTATTTGTTTGTTCAAGTATGATAACAGACAATAAGTATCAAGTTTATAGTTTAAGGAATGAAATAAGCAAAATAGAGGCATAGTTAAAGTACAAAAAGTAGCAGAATGTGGGAGAGAGTTAGTAGTACTTTCTCTATTTTTTTGTACTTGTATCATTTTCCATTTGTGGAAGTTGCAAATTACTTGCATCATTTCCTTTTATGAAAATTCTCTACCTCTCTCCAATCATATGAGTTTTATTTTTTTCCCTCTCTCCTTTTCTTGATTCTTGTGCACAATTTCAATGATACAAGTATAAAAAAACGGAGGAAGTAGTTTTTGTTGCTAAGAGTATTTCTCTTATTGATGTTCATCACGTTTTTGGCTTATTATTCAACAAAAAAACTAGGAAAATTGAAGAATAAAGAGTCAAAAGTTTTGTACGTTAAAATCTTTGGAGAAGGGATCACCATTATCAACCAATCAACTATGATTATATTAATTTGGAGGTTAAATATATTTTTGTACCTATTGAGGTTATATACATTTCTTTTCCAATCTACCGTGATGACTTTATATTAAAAGCATGATGTAGGGATAGTAGAAATGGAATGTAGAATTAATCGACAGAATATGTATTGAGTGGAGAGGAGAATGTGGATTGTTTCGGAGTAGATCATAGGTGAGGAAAAGGTGTGCTAAAGACAGTTAACAATAAATGACTTTATACTTTCTTACTTCGTTTCTTTAACTTCCTTTAACTATTTTTTTTTATGTTGATGACAACTAGAGAAGAACCTAATCTAGAGTCGGTATTCACAATTTCTTATCCAATATTTGTCTGAGATGTGAGAATATCGGAAAAGGATAACTGAATTTTTACTCCCAAATACCTCTGGTGGAATAATTAATCCCATAATCTTAACGTTGTGGACGTGAGCTAAGCATTGCTTGATCATTCCTCTTGTATCTTACGATATGTTGGTATGCTTATGATGATTTCCTTGTCGGTCTACGATATAACATATCAACGCATTTCTCCTTGCCCCCAAAAAAATAAATAAATGAGGCTTTCTTCGACTGGGTAAGCAATATCATCTTCATATTTGCATGATGAGAGTTTTGCTCCCAAGTCCCAACATTAGGAGGTTAAGAATCAATCTTACTCTTTTGTCTCCTAAATTGCACATTAAACATATTTCTTTTCCTTTGCCACATACGTTGGTACTTTATTATAAAGTGAATAGCTATTCGCCGCCCTAAAATATCCACACAACTCCCTAATTTTCTATTATTTTTCCTTCTTTACCCCTCACCCATTACTCCTAACTCATTGTCTTCACTCCCACTCTCTTTGCACCTTCCTTACCTCCACCATTCTCAACATTCCTCCTTAACCATAAACAATGTTCACACCACCACCATTAGCGTCATCTATTGGAGGAAAATGAAGGGGAAGGAAAGAAAACAACCGGCGGAAAATTCCGACGAAGAGGTAAGTTATTTTAATTCTTTTATAAAAAAATAGACACAAAAACGTGTGAAAAACACGACTGTGCCATGATACATACGTGGTTCTCACACGAATTATTTATAAGTACTGATTCTAGTAGTCTTATATTACCGATTAAGTTTAGCCTCTCTATGCTTCTATTAATAAAATCGAATTGTAGATTATAAGCGATGACCATGTCGAGGTTTATTAGATTTGTTGTTAAAATATCGGTATTAAACCCGAAACATTTACCCCTTGAATATAAAAAAGAATGATGTAGAAACAACTTTCTTCGTTTACTTTTCTTCCAAATTAAGATCCTTAAAATTTCTTTGGTAGAGTTGGTTAAATTTACTAGAAAAGGATAAAACATGGGCAATGAAACCGTGAGGATTAAGGCGTGGTGAGAAACTCAATAATCCCCCTCCTCAGCAAAAGAAAAAAAATTCTGTAACTTGGTAAATATTAAAGAATATAAGCTTGTTTATCTATAAGTACATATGGGCTACAAAATTATACTTGGGAGCTGTCGCTTCAGTTTACATTTCATATGCATGGAGCTATTGTTAAAATTTCATTTACGAAAAACTAAAACTGGTCTATTGAAACCCAGTGTAGCACCTGATACACTCGTCGTTGCTTGTTCAACGGTTCTGAATCCAATCTGGCACATGAAAGGAAGGAAATTATGGCAATAAAACTAAGAAACTGGATAACATCAGACAAAGATTAATATTTGAATCAAATTAAAACTGGATTTGAGTATTGGCAAAAAGAACCTTATCAAGAAGTATTTCCTGGAAGGTTTCGGGTCTATATACTATATTGCTGTACATCATTTGCGTAGTCTGCAACATAAAAGCAGAGAGGCTAATCAGTGTATGCAAAATGTGTAGTACTGGTACATAGCGAAGCAGTATATTGCAATAGCAGTATTAGTTAAGGAGAAACCTCCCGAATGTTGATTTTGTATTGTAGGTGTTTCATGTATGCATGAGATACAAACATTTACCGACTATGAAATTTGGAAACCGTTGGATTTAGAGGATTCCCCATTTCCGTGTTAATGAAGCCTGGGAAGGCCTAGAAAATGTGAGGTTTCTATGCTACGTAGTATACCAAAACCCCAATAAATTAAGCCAAAGCCATCACCTCATGTATCCAAATACATTAAATTATATACAACGCGGATAGGGGGTACTTTTAAGTGCACAATTTATTCCTGAACTGGAAATTAATTATTCAGTTAATATGCATTTCCACACATGATCGTTAAAGAGTCATATCTTGTGAAGATATTGAAATCCAACAAAAAAAAGATTAAGCTAATAAAAGCAGATTGATGTTTTAGCGATAACAAAGGTGTGGGACTGAATAGTTTATAAATGCAGAGTATATTTTGTAATAGATGATACTATTGAAATGCTTTTAATACTCATTAATTGAAGTTAGAGGACAAATGCTCTACCTCAGTTGTAAGGCGATTCTTGCAGTAAGACTCCCATGGCTGAGGCTCCAAGACAAGAATGCCACCCTGCTTATAACCGAGTTCCATATTTATTAGTCAATAGAATAACCGCCCAAAAGAAAATTGGCTTGTACATGCAAATGACATAGGATACAATGCACAAACACATACCGGATGGAGGAGTCTCCAGAACTTTGCAAATAGCGATATTAATCCTTCATCACCCCAGTTCAGATGAACCCATTTCGTCACGCTCAAACTGCACATCACAGATTAAAACAGTTCTATCCAATAAAAGAAGAGAATACTTCCAGAAAGGCAGAACAACCCCAGGCAGCATGTAATTGGAAACAATAATAGAAATTTCGAGTTCACATACTGAATGTTTTTTGGTTTTGATTACTTTAGATTGTAATTGTGATATTTATCTCACGCTAAACACATCATATTTCATCAACGTTGAAGGAAAAAGGGAAGCATGTGAAATTGTCCCGCATTGTTGTTTTTTTTGGTGTGTGTGTGTGTGGGGTGTGTGTTGGGGGTGGGGGGGGGGGATTAGTAGAGGGAGCGTAAGTAATTGCCTTGCAACTTCTCCAATTTCTGTGAAGCTAAATCCTTATCACAACATTTCAACAAGGTTTCTTCAAAATGTCCTATCCATATAATATTCAAGGAATCAACTTACCAAACAATGGTATCATAGTGTTCGAGCGGAAGCCTACGCCAACTAGTGACAAAATTATCAGTATGAAAAGAGACTATGTCAAGAAGTTCCCTTTTCACAATGGAAGAACCAGCTGCATCATTCTTTGGACTTGTGGAACAAGTTTCAGCACGTTCCAATTCATTTACATCCTTCACAACCTTCGACTTGTCGCACACATTACTTCCATTCCCAGTCTTCTTCTCTTCTGCTACAATTTTCCTAAGGGTAAACCAAGCATCGTTTATTCGATCTGCAGAACAAAAACATCATTTGTTTAGTACCTTAGTAATCAGCATCAATTGGGAATTTCAAAACTCTGGGAATTAAGCAGATGTACTTTCGAAGTTCATCAGATTGATGAACCTTACTGAATCTATTCTTTAAAATAGAATATACAACGGGGCCTTTTGAGGGTGAGTGGTGATTCTACAAAGGCAGCCACTACATCTGTTCGCTATATTCTAAGAATATGCTGTTCATTACTCAAATACCATTGAACAAGAGAAACACTTCCTAGAAGTACTTCGAAACTTGCTCCTTTGCATCGCAGCTTTTCAGGGACGAAGGTTAGCAACCTAGCATATGTCTATTAGCCTACCCACTAAGCCCCAAAACATCACCAGGTGAGTAGGAAGATCAAAATACCTTAGTATTTCTTTTCATGATAACTTTTCTCACCGCGTGATAAAAGAGAGGCAGTGATACATCTCACATGCAAAATACATGCCTGAAGTCAGAGATGGTATGGGCAAAGTCCCAATTTATCTCAGGAATATGTTTTTTGCAAGTTCAAAGTAAGAATACAAGGGTTAAGGAGAGGGGGAGATCTTGAACTTAGGAATCGAATGGAAGTAATGAAGACATCTAGATGGTACAGTGCCATTCATTACAAAGAAGTATGAATATTTGCAAAATAATCATTGAGCTCAACTAGTTAACAAAGTAGACAGCATTAGCCAAGTTGCTAGGGTAAGAGACCAGAGCTTAATGAACGTGAGCAGATTGTATAACAACAGCATACAAGTGGTTGTTGGAATGTAGAGAGGGGTGATGAGCATTGGCGTGAACTGAAAAAGGAGGAGGATACTAGGATTGAAGCTGTGAGAAGTTTGGAAGTAACAAATAGGCAGAAATGCATATTGGAAGAAAGGTGAAAATGATAAACTTTGTGCCTAGAGCAAAAGGAAGCAGCGAAATGTTCTCAATCAAATAATTAACGAAATAAGGTCCTACAAAGAGCATAAACCTCTGACCCCAGAAGAAAGTGGAAAAAGCGACTGCAATAAGGCTCATTACACCAAGTTCTCAAACTTTACAACATAAACTCAAAGACAGATATATGACGTAATTCAAACTCTATTAAGCCAGCAATATTTGTCACAACAGTAAACTTCTTAACTTACCAAAACTAGCCTAAAGAATAACCCCACAGACCTTTTTCATGAACATTTTGTCCTAAGAGATGGATCAATTCCCACACATATTGAACGGACAACTAATGCGACATTATCAATTCACATCCTCTTGATATAATCATAGGAGATTCTCTACCAATATTCTCATAGATTTAAGAGCCAACATCTATAATAGATTACTTCGCACTCAAGGCAGTCATTGTAGCACCGATTTTTTTTTGAATCGACATCTCAACCAAACATGCGATGTGGTTGTTTCAATAGTCACTAAGGATGAAATCATCTTCAATCTAACTAAGATGCAACTTTCTAAGTTTAAAAGATGAAAATAAATCAGGCTGATTGGACATGGTGCTTAGTGAAACATTGTACCTTAAAATACAGAGGTTGAAAAAATTGCACCAAAACCTTGTAAGAAGCCAATCCTTTAATATTTGATAGGATAATGCTTAATTTAAGGTAACTGTGAAGTTAGCAAAGGATCCTACCAACACTTTAGAATTTGCAACAACACATCGCGAAGCTTTGCCGGCAATCAAAACCAATCCACTCCCACAGATACTCCCATTATGACAACAGGTGAAGAGAACACAAAGTACCTTGTCTAAAAGACCATTGCACTTGCACCTGACATCATTGCAGCCAAACTATCAGCATTGAAAGTCAAGAAGTCAATCCATGTTTCTGCTAGTGTGAGGAAATGCAAGCAAAGTTTCTGTGCACAAGCACAAGTTTGTCTGAGCTAAGGCCTAATGACAAAAGCTTAAGACCCAAATCATCACTACCAGTATACATCAATAAAAATTATTTATAACTGCTAACCTTATTGATAGCTTTTACATCCACAAACACGAGTGAAAACAAATAAGTGAATAACATAAAGTATCATCACTGAGTAGGCTTTGCTAAATCCGGTTTGGACTTTCAGAGACTTACTTTTATCAATGTCAATGCCAAGGATGCTCCTACAGTCAAATTTCTTGGCTGCACAGCACAATTGAATTGAAAATATCAGAAATGAACATTTCCATGCTGGATTGAGAACCTAAATGCATTGATCTTTACCAATATTAATAGTCATTAAACCACTGTTGCATCCGATGTCAAGACAGTCTTTCCCCTCAAACCACTCCTTCTTAAATACTTTGAAACGTGGATCTTCCTCAACGTCATGAGCAACCTGATTCATCACAGAATCTTAATTGAATGATCTCAGGACATACAAAATTCAACTACAGTCCAGCCAGTCAGCCTACATTTTGGAAAACGGAAAACAAAGCCAGGGAACATACATACATACATACATACAATCATCCCTAATAATAAAGGTTGTTTACTTTTATATTTCATTAGGAATTCGGAAGTGGGAGTTCCTCGTTGCTATATCATCTCGACTCAACATGGGTCTTCACTTGGGATCCTTGATGTGATCAAAACATAAAGATTTACCATAGCTTAGATTATTTCGTATCTCAAAGTTTGGATTTCGTTCCCCTACACTCTAGTTTTTTATTTCTTTATTCCAAATACTTTACTAAAGAATAAAATTTTCTATTTAAAATTTAGGAAGTATTTTTCGCTTCTGGCTTGGCTTGTAATCTTAGTCTTTTAGCTTTCCTATGCTTTACTATACAGTGTACAATTCATATAACCATAGAAATCATACGACTTAATTCACTTGTCGACTTTACTTGAAGGGCGACAAGACCATCAAGGACCACCTTTAGCAATAATTTAATGGTACAAATATATAAATATATAGATAGTTTTCCTAAAGGAGATTTATCATTTCAGCTGTGGGTACACCCTTGAGAGAAGGATACTCTAAGGGGTCGTTTGGTTCACTATTTTTAAGCTCCAAGAAACGGAATCAATTACTGATTTCCATACCTCTTGTTAGGTTCACCTCCTCCTCTATCCATTAACATTACTTGGTGCTAATAGATTCCCCCAATTTGTTACCTTCCCCACCCCCTCAAGTAAAAGCCATTATTTGGTGGTAATAGTTACCACCCTCTTTCTACTTCATGGCTTAACGTAACCTTATCTATTATCATTCTCCTCCTCTATTTGTTTCCATTCCCTTTCCATCCCATAACTTGAACCAAACAACCCTTAAAAATTTTCTTCGTATCGTTTAAAAAAAAAGAATATTGATCATTCATCCCATCAAATTGATCAGATTGTGTCATGTAACTAGTTTATATTTCCGGCCATTTTGTATATTTTCCGGGATTGACTCTCTTTTCCATCAAAAGTTTGGCCTCCCTTCTCCGTTTTGCCATTTTCTTCCCATCTCCCTCCGAGTAAGAAGTTTTGACATCGGTACAACCTGGCCGGAAAATAGAGTCAAAGCCGGTGCAAAATCCTAAACCAAGAAAATATTCTAGTACCAGGGATAAACAAAACTGCCAACTTTATCGAATTTCATTGAACACAAGAAGTGAATAAGGAACATTACAATTGAAACAAATAACATTATGATAATCAAATACATCAAACTTTCTGTGTAGCAGAAAACACAATCAATCGAGTCGATAAACCGAATCCCTCAAATGCAAGGAAGAAAAGGGAAAAACTTTCTTCTTGCAAAAACAAAAATAGCATCTGGGTATCACACAATTAAGTTTATATATACATATTATCAAGAATATCTCAAAAATGCCCAAGAAAATAAAAAATAAATTGAGAGGGTAGAGAGAGAACATACACGATAGCCATAGTAATTCCTGTAATTTCCGAAGGGAGCAACTTCTTTGCGTTTTTTCTTGTAATTTGTAGCTCCATTGTTAGCGTCATTATCATGCACAGAATGTTCATTCTCTGAATTTTCCACTGATTCTGCCATTTGCTCCTTCAGCTCCAAGAGGAAGATCAGAAGATGGTTAGGGTTTTAGAGGGAGAAATAAAAGGGGTTTTTGCAAGGGGGTTTAGCAATCTTATTGCAAATTAAGTATTAAAGGTATACTTGTAAATTTCTATATTTTATATTTCAAGTTTCTAAACTTTATATTGCAAATTTTTACAAATTTTAATTGAAAAATCCTGTAATAGTGTACTCCCTCTGTCCCATAATATAGTGTTTGTTTCTCATTTTTTACAAAATTAAGGTTAGACAAAACACCAATGATTGAAGTACTTGTGACAACAAAACAAACAAATTTAAAGAGGTAAAGTAGGGAGACAAGACAAATATAATAATGACAAGTATATAGAAAAGGGATATTTTAGAATAAAATACTTTGGGCGGACCATTTTTCAAGTACTTGAGGAAGGTATGTTATAAATTTAGTATACCTTTTAAAAATGGAAACAAGAACAATATTTTGGGACACCCAAAATGAAATGCAAACATTATATTATGGGACGGAGGGAGTATATTGCAAATTTTTACAAATTTTAAACCGCAAATTTCTATGTTTTATGCTAAAGATTTCTTGATTTAATATTGTAAATTTTTGTTTTACTTAATAATTTACCATGGTAACTTCACCATGGGTCTTACGCTTATTGAATGTTTTTTCAACTGAAAAGTACAGGTTTTTTTGTCTCATATAGCTTTAGGTGTATCATGCTCATGATACATCCGGGTGTATAGTAAGTGTGGTGGTGATTGGTGAGAAATCACTTCCTTGATAAGTGTGAAAAAAGAAGTGTAGTCAATAAAAAGAAACACTTAAAGTACTATTTGCCTATTATGTACTCTAGATTTTTTTCCCGAGGGGATAATATACTCTAGATGAGAAGATGGAAATTATGGGCTATGTAGATTTAAAGAGACTTTGGGATAATCTTTGGCAATTTATGAATATACTAAATAATGGCAAAGTCTTATAAAAGACGGTCTTAGAGTAAACTTAATGTAAGACCATCCCATTAGGTCCAATAGGCATATTCCTCAGTTTTCTTGTAAGCATATCATGAACTGGCTCTTTAGGTTTCATTTGAAATAACTCATATCTATGCATGAGCATGTCTATCTTCGATCTCTTGACCTCGCTTGTTCCTTCATGTGTAACTGAGTTCCCACATCTACTTTGCACTCTTGCATCCCATGACTCTATTGTGTTCAAGAGGACCAAGACCACAATGCAGAATCTTCTTGGCCATGTTGTTCATTTCCATTTTCTCAAAATCTTCCTTGTCATACTTTGAGAGTGGTTTTGTAACTAGTTCGCCTTCTTCATTCTTTTCAGTGACTTTAAAGTCACCTATCTCAATGACTCTCCAGACTTGATAGTTTTCAGCCTTAATAAATATTTCCATCCTATTCTTCCAGTAAGGATAATGTTTGCCATTGAACATTGGAGGACGTTGAGTAGAGTATCCCTCATCTAGTTTTTCTCCAGTTGTATTCATGTTCTCTAGGATCAGCCTCCCCAGTGTTAACTGTTTCAAGAGGAACCCGCTCTGATACCAATTGTTGGTCCTATAGAACTTCTAAGTTTACTACAAGAGGGGGGGTGAATTGTAGTAAAGACTATTGTGGGCTATTTTTGCGGAATTAACAAGTTAAAATGAAATAAAGAGAAGTTAAAACAAAGAACACTAGAACTGCTTTTAAACAAGATCTTATTCCGATCCTATTTCCTCTGGGAATAAATCTTGCCCTTTTATTTATAATAGTAACTTACACCCTATTATAAACAGCAACTCACTTTGTTCCTCTAGGAGCTGGTTCCCAGTCACCTTGTTCCCCCTGAACACGTGACTTTCTCTCTTGACTTCACTCGAAGTCTTCTCTTTCTCTTTCCTCTCTTTCTCTCTTGAATGTAGAAATTTTCTCACAAAATTTCACTCACCCCAACTCAGATTAACGGAATACAATGAATTGTTGAAGAGAATAAAACCGAAATAACTTTCTAAAAGATTTACACAATTATCGTGGAAAGTCTTTAGAACTAAAATTGAGTTCTTCTTAATTTATACAGCTGTGATGAATCTTCAACGGTCTTCTTCAGCTTCTTTGTAGTGGACGCAAGTTTTTAGGCATTATCTTCCACCTTCATAACCGTTATGGACCATGTTAAGGCCACGTTCCATGATCTTGTGTTTGCACGGTTTGAATGAGTCTTCGAGTCTTCCACGACTTCTCAGCAGCTCTTGACTTGGTCTTTGGCAGTTAGGATATATGTTTGATGTGCGGTTAGCTGAGATCATGGCCCCTAGAATCTAGGACCTCAACCCATCAATTCAGCCACGCATCATCGTCAGCTCTTCAACGTCTATTTTCCTGTAAACCATTAACAAACTCAACTAATATTATGGAATCCAATATTCCATAATATTAGAATATTAATTCTACACAAAATAACTATTTATTCTATTTTCCTAAATAACTTAATTTTGGTTATTATTAAACCAATTCTCAATAAGTTTATTTTAGGCAAAATAAAATAAATAATTAAATAAAACTATATAAATAATTACAGAAAGAAAAACTAATTAAAAACTAAGTTAAAAACTATTCATTTGTCATCATCAAAATAATGAGTACAATAGTTTTTTATGCAAAAGTTAAGGTCTTAGGTTGAAAAGTTAAAAGAAAAACGCAAAAGTTAAGATTTTAGGTCGAAAAGTTAAAAAATCAATTTGTCTGGGACTGATCAGCGTGTGGCGCGCATGTAATTGGGGTTATTTGGGTTGGTCTGAGGTTAAGGCTTAACCCAAGACAGTCTTATAGTAAACCTACTCCTAAATGATATAATAATAAGTCTTATAAAAGACAGTCTTACATTAAGCTTAATGTAAGACCAGCCCAATAAGCCAATTAAAATCCCAATTACGCGTGCCACACGCTAAGGAGCCTGAAAAAATTGATTTTTTAACTTTTCAACCTAAAACCTTAACTTTTGCGTTTTTTAACTTTTCAACCTAAAACTTTAACTTTTGCATAAAAATCCATAACTAATAGGGCTAATGGAGTGAAGGGTACCGATTCCACATATGATATTAGTTATTGAATTTTATGCAAAAGTTAAGGTTTAAGGGCGAAAAGTTAAAACGCAAAAAGTTAAGGTTTTGGGTCGAAAAGTCAAAAAAATCAACTTGCCTGGGCTGCTTAGCGTGTGGCGCGCGTCATGGACTTCTCTAAGGCTTATTGGACTGATATGAAGTTAAGGCTTAAACTAAGACCGTCTTATAGTAAACCATATGTGTGATTTTGATAAAATAGGTAGTAAGAGATAATAAGTTCGAAATTGTCATTTGATTTTGGAATATGGAAACATATTAAAGATACGTACCCATGAATTTTAGAAATAAGGAAACATAGCCAAACAAATGATATGGCATGCCATGACCATATCTAGCATATTAAACATACGGATCCTAAGTATAAGTGTATCCTTTCCCAAATTTCATTATACAACCCACTAAATTCCCAATTCCACCTAACAAACATGAGAATTTCATAATTTTTACACCGTCAAAGCGTCAACTCTCTCCCAACATCACTAACCTTCAACATCCACCTCTAACAACAACAAGCCCACTTCCTCAAGAATGACGAAAGGAACCACTCGCTGATCACTCCAAGAAACACAGTAATTTACTAAAACTAATTGCATAGTTAGATTTGAATTAACCCCTACCAATCAACTATGCAATTATTTATCAATTAGAACAATTACTTCAATCTTTTGATGAAAAATTGCAAGAACATTACGACTATTTTCTATATCTGATCAAACGCTGCATCTATAAGTTCCATTCACAAGATCTTGAAATAGTAGATTTCACACAGCATTTCCGCTATCAGGTTCAAGATTATTTTTCTTTATTTTTTTCTTTTAAAGTTTATATGAATTTTATCACGGTATAATTTATACGAGTATAATTTTTGTGATTTTTTTAGGTACACTTGATGTACCATCAATCTATGGAGAGTAATGTGGATGAAGCAAAGGGAAGTGTTAAAAAGGAAGGTGTTAAAATTGCATTTAGCAATTCATCTACTACCCAATATAGGGTTTTTGATTTTTCAAAGGTCTATTGGACCTCTCCTGCCTCGTCTAATGACTTTGCGATCGACATCGGAGATGATGAGTGAGTTTTGTTGATCAGAGAGAATGAATGGAGAGACCTCAACAATATATTACTGGCATGTTTTAACAAAAGAAACTCAAAATCTTCCTGATATTCAATTGCTAGTTCGAAGGAATAAACATGGTTGTCGCGGTAAATGACGGATCTTGAAATTTTTTGTTTAGGGGCCAAATTTTTTAGAGCATATGATTTAGATAATTTAAATAATTGTATACGTGATAAATGTAATCGGATTAAAAAACTAACTCGATCCAAAATCGACGCAATATCCAAATAAATTATGCAAAATCGAAATCAAACCCAAATTTAATCGACATAAACTCGATTTGAATAAGATTTTTCATTACTTAATATGACCCGATTAAATATGGAATTTGATACTCCTTCTGTCATAATTTGATATTCCCATTTCCTTTTTGGGATGTTTCAAACCGATCTTTACCCGAAATCTAAATTATATCAAATCGAAATCAAACCCAAATTTACTCGACCTAAACTCGATTTGAATAAGATTATTTCATTACTCAATATGACCCGATTAAAAATGGAATTTAATACTCCCTGTGTCCCAATTTGATGTTTCCATTTTCCTTTTTGGGATGTTTCAAAAAAAAATTCCCACTTTGAAACTTTTTCATTTTAAGAATATTTATTTCCACATCTTACCCTCTAACAACCAAATATTTACTACAATTATTTACTACACTTATTTACATTTTGTCTTACATTTCGCCCACTTTTCAATCTTTTATTTCCCAATCATTCACTTCTTTTTCTCTCTTACTTTTTTTAAAGCAAAAAGGTACTAAAGTACACTTTATACAATATAAAATTAAAAACATTTTTATCCACTTCAATTTACATTGGTTTTTTCCCCCATATTTCAAATAGAAACATCAATATTTTTATTGAACATTTTAAATATAAATTTATATTTCAAATAATAAAACATAAAAAAAAATATCCCATCCTCTCTCACCCCTTCTTTCCCCTCAGTATCTCGCCTCTACCTCCTTCTCTTTCTCTCGTTCATTGTGCGAGCAGCCCCATCATTGGACACCTCACCTCATCCCCTACATCCACACCCCTGGCTTTGGTTTCTCTTTCACCACCATCTCCTCTTCCTTCTTTCTTACTTCTCTCTCTCAGCCCCAACATATTATGAAGTTCATGTCTAATGAAAACAGAGGGAAAATCAATTTACAATTCAACACCTTCTCTTCTCTCCCTTCTTTTGCCATTAATTATCGCCTGCGTCTCATTTGGGCCATATGTAAACCCAACACAACACTCACTTTCGTTGGATTTTAGGGCGAAACTTTCATTTCGGCATAAAACAAATCGTTTTATTTCTTTCAAAAGTTCCAATTTCGTTGGTTTGTCATCACTTAGTTGGCGAATTATCCTTAGATTTCTGGGTTCATGGTGTTGTAGAGAGAAACGTTTCTATTCCTCAAAAATAGTGTTCTTTTTTTTGTATTGAAAGTTTTTTCCATGGCGCCAAAATTGGTGTAGATTCTAGAGGGAGAGTTGCCCAGATGGAAGAAGAGTCACTTTTGCCATTATTGAGACAACAAGTACCTCCACCACCTCTAATTCTATCTCCTTTTGCTACTGTTACTCTCAGCATTAGCTTCTTCATGGAAACCATGACTTTTAGTATTCTAAGCATCGAAGAATAGCGGGGATTGAGCGACTGAAATGAAAAAGGAGCTGGGCTCCCAAACCTTAAACAAAAACATACGAAATTGGGAGATGAACACCAAAAAAAAAAATTACCTCAGTATTAATGGAAAATTGAAGTTTAAAGCTATCAAATGTTGCAGTGGTAGCTAATTTAGTTGAGTAGAGAGATAAATTGAAGTTGGTTTACAAGTTTATCAGGTAAGCTGTAAACAAACTTGTTAAAAGTTGAGGGGTATACAAGGTCTACTTGTTCGTGGACTATTTTAAGGTTGACTTGTTAGAAGCGATCAACGCAAAGGTTGACTTATTCTTGACTATTTTTCTTTATTATTATTAATATTATTATTATTACTCCCTTTTTTTTTAATATGCACATTTTACCATTTTGGGATTTTTTTTTAAAAATGTACCCTTCTACCTTTTCCCATAAATAGAAGGTTGGTCACCTAATTATTACACGGTTACATTTCTCTCCTAGTTTTTCTTTCCTTCTCTCTACCTTTTTCACTTTTTCTTTACTTTTATTAACCTTCTCTCTTACTTTTGCACTTTTTCCTTGGTCCGCGCAAAAGCAAACATACATATTAAAAAAACGAGATAATATTAGTTTTATTAGTATTATTGTTAGGAAAAATTGACAAGAACAAGCCAAACTATTGACCATCTTCTATAAACAGGTCAGACTATTGATAATCCATGAACAGTCCCAACTATCACTCCCATCTTCCATAAACAGGCCAAGTGACCTATTAACCTGCTACAACAAGTTAACTCGTCACATGTGATAGGCACGTGCCTTTTTTAAACTTCAGAATTTTTTTTGACTTTTTTTATATTTCATAAACCTTTTTAGATGCTGTCATCTCTCTCACACACACTAACAACCCCTCTTCTGTTCAGCTAACCACCACCACCACCACCCCTAACCACCACCACATCAACTCTCCCCTCGTCACCGGCCACCACCGGCGCAAATCTCCTCCCATTAATCCTCACCCTCTCTATCAGCCTCCTCCTCGCTTCCCCATCCTCAAACTCATGTTTCCCCTGAAAAACTCCTCCCTCTTCCCTCTCCCTCTGTTTCCCCTGAAAACTCCTGCTTCCCCTGATATGCACTAGATCTGGATACTTTACGACCAAATGACGCCACATTGCTCTCGCTGCTATTCGGACTGTCAGTCCGCCTCTTCCACCGCAACCACCCCCTCCTTCACTGGTGGTGGCGGAGCCACCGTTGCTTCCGCGTGATTGTTGTTGTTTGTTGGGAGATGGCGTCATAGAGGTTTTCAAGGACGGGATTGTGAGAAGGTGTGGCGGAAGGTGGTGGTGAGGCGGGTGAGGAAGCAGGAGAATGTTGGGGTGGGAGTGGGGGTGAGCGGGGTGTCGGTTGTGATTGGGAGTGTTGCCGGCGACATTGCCGGAGATTGTGGGTTTGCGTGAGGAAGCAGGAGAATGTTGGGGTGGGAGTGGGGGTGAGCGGGGTGTCGGTTGTGATTGGGAGTGTTGTCGGCGACATTGCCGGAGATTGTGGGGTTGCAAAATGTGAGATCTGGTTATTGAAATGCAGAGGGGGGAACAAGGGTTGAGTGGTGGTGGTTGTGGGAATGTGGGGGGGGGGCTAGCAGGGCTGGGGTGGGGTGGGGAGGGGAGGGATTTTTTTTTGTTTTTTCAAGTTAATTAAAAAGGTTTTTAAAATCAAAAAGAAAAAGAAAAATTAAAAAAATAAGTTTTACCTGATGTAGCAGGTTAATAGGTCACTTGGCCTGTTTATGGAAGATGGGGGTGATAGTTGGGACTGTTCATGGATTATCAATAGTCTGGCCTGTTTATAGAAGATGACCAATAGTTTAGCCTGTTCTTGTCAATTTTTCCTAATAATAATAATAATCATTATTATTATTATTATAAACAAATATCATACAACCTACAAGAAATTAGTGGGCAACCGAGATACAATCTGGGCACCCACTCCTCTAGCTATAGCAAACCCTATCCTAGTGAAAATATGGGCAGCAGCACGTGCCCCTATATCCTGTGTCTTCGAGAAAGTCTGCATCCGCTTCAGCAACGCAATAGCCACCTTATCCAATTCCCCAAGAGAAGAAAAGGAAAAGGGAAGGAAGCCATACCCAATAGCTCGACAACGAGCTTCATACTTGACCCGCTTCCGATGAGCCGCATCAGCAACAACACGTCCAGGAACAAAGTCAGACAACCCAGAGTGGGTCAAGGGAGAAGACCCTGTCAAGTCGATACACACATCACGACCACCATCCCAAGAGTAAAGAAGCACATCTGCCGGCCTGAGGGCCCCGTCGTTCCCCCTATATTGTTATCATTAAGTATTATTTCTATATTGTTATCATATATCATCTATATAATTCAATATACAAAAAATAAGCTTAATTCAGTTCAGTTCTTTATAGGCCAAAAGAACGAGGCCCAATTCGACGAGTAGCAATTGATATACTCATTGATGAATCTTGATTGAAAGGCTTCATAACATGTTATCCATACAAAATTGTGTAATATCACTCACCGGTAGAATTAATCGAAAATCAATTTAGTAATTAGCAATGTTACTCAAGACACTTAAGTGACCCCCAAAAAAGGCTTTATTAACATCTTCAGCATTTGTTGCAAGTCCTAATTGCAAAAACATTGGGGGGAAATGACCAATTAAAGGTCAATTACAGAGCTATTGAGTATGGACAATGGCCATTACAGTTTTATCTACAACTCGAAATGAAAAAATAATAAAACGACTTTTGACATATTCCGTATGCAAGACTCAGCGAAAAAATTGTTTTCTGTGGAAGAGCTAAGATTTTTGCAACTAAATACGCAAATACTACATAAATAATCTACACTGATTTAAACATAAGATTTGGACATTAGGCACCCTTTAGAATCATTCCAACTCCTTCACAAAATCGATATTATCAACAAACACCTGCACAGAGAAAGATATGTTGTTTGCAAGATGGATTTTACGAGTCACGGGCTACAACAGCAAGCTGAAAGAACTAAAGAAGTACTCCCTATAATGAAAATAGATTCTTGATAGAATTTTATAGACAACAAATAATAAGCCGGTAAAATTGAGCACACGCAGTCTCAAGCATTGTACCCACAACCTGAAGAGAGATAGATGCGATTATGCAAAGACATGAGAGCATATGCTATAAGATGGAGGCCTAGTATAGAGAGTAAATATTCCAGGAGATCAACCAGAACCCATGGCCTAAAGATAATTTACGGAGAAATTTTAGTTTACGCTACAAAATAGGAGACCTTACTGGATCTAGAAGATGTCAGGACTGACAGTGCTTGGTGCACCATTGCTCCTTCAAGGTAGATTATGACAAGTAGAGCACCAGAGAGAAGTATGAAAGATCAAGGAGAAATTAAAGAGTTATTCTTTCCAAAGGTTTCATTGCATTGGACTGTGCTCGAGCAAATGGATGTAGAAAGATGGAGAAAACATTCATATACAGAAAACTTGGATACAGTTTCAAAGTGCCCTTGTTGCATGGAACCCTCATCAAGAGAGCTCTTTCTTATTTATGAAGATTTCCATTTTAGACGCTCTAGCTGTTTAGCAAACCAAAAATAAACCTCTTCGTTAAGTTTAGAACTATAAATCTAGCCAGGTCCCTCCCTCTTCAAGACCACTAGATACTTGGGTCGTGTTAGGTTGAACTGAAAACATAAATTTGGTTTTCTTCAAAAGGAAAAATTAGAGAAAGGAAAAATAGAGATGGAGGGCAGATAATAAATGGTAGAAGAGATAGGTAAAGGTTATGGAGGAAAATGTGGCATTCCTTTGCTTAATAACGAAAAAATTGTCAATCCTTAAGAGATTTGTTTCCCACCGTTTATAAACAAAACAAAGAGAAAAAACTACTGCTTCAATAATTTGTGTTCCAACCAGCTATACTCTGATAACCATTACTTTCTACCAATTTCTCCTTTAGTCAGAAAAAAAGTAACTACACTGAGATCTTTACACAAATGTTCGGTTTTTCTAGTAACTTAAAACTTTTTTTAATTCCTACAGCCATTTTACAGAAATTTTCACGTTTCGATTTTTAATGCATTTTTGTGTTTCCCCATCTCCATTTTCACATGACAGTCGGTCACAAAAATTAAGTTCATTATAGGTAGGATAGTCAAGAAATTCAGTTATGGAGGACCTAGTGGCTACTATATTATCAGGAGTATTAAAGCACCTTAAAATGATCCAAAAGAGCTCCACTGTTCAGACTAAAGTTAGGCGTTTGCAGCTCATAAAACTTCCAGATGCCCCATGGTTTACAAAAGGCAATGAAGGGGAAAAACAGAACCCCACAGGGGTTCAACTTCAAAGAAAGATCAAAACATTGGAAGCAACAAATTAAGAGGGGTATAATGAAAATTGTCTCCAAACGAACTTTACAAGGTTAAGTTTTTTTTATAAAAATAAAATCCTTAGTCGCACCTCATTTCAATGAAGTCTATGCTACTCCGACACCTTCATTTACCTCAAAAATCGGGTGTCGTGTCGTGTCGTGTCCGACACGACACTTCAGTTGGATACTTCATTTTAAACTAAAAACTTGACTTTTTTCTACAAAATAGCCCAGTCGGACACCCGCATCCGAGTAGACACTCAAAACGTGTCTGAGTAACATAGAATGAAGTGCACCTAGGCACACTAGGAACCCTATTGCCCTAGTGTGCCTTAAGCACATTCATAAATTGATTCCAAATCCAATATTACCTAATCTCTACTATATAATCTCTCTAAACGTACTCATCAAAACCTTCATATTTTTTAAAATTATGTTGGCATCTCATCTAAGTAGATATATTGATCACGAAAAGTTGATTTTCAGAGTCTGAAGTTTCAATTGCATACCGTTTTCCAACCATCAAGATCAAGGCAAGCTGTTATCTTGGTGCTGATACCAGGCAATGGTCCAGGCTCCCGTGTGATCTTTCCTCCACAGAGTTTAATTGCTTCTGCTGTTTTATAAACATCGTCTGTGCCGATTGCAATCTGCGGTCCCATGATCACAGGTTGACCAAATGACTTAGCAATTAAAAATACAGAAAAAATATTATACAATAAGCAAGGAAGAGAATGGAGTAAGGAGAAGCTGAGAGTTTGATATAACCAGGTTACTAAATTTCAGAAATCTGTCAACCCGAGCCATACGAGATTGGAAAATTTGGATTCCATGGCCAGGATTTCACCGTCAAACTCAAACCACCACAGTAAAAAACTCATAATTCTCATATTAAAGGTTTAGGTAATTGAGTACAAATAACTCACATAAAACAGCACACCTTATAACCTACCAAAAGTTTGCACAATATGTAAGGCAGGGTTTCTCTTCTCATGCCTTCATCTATTTTAACTATTTTTGGTAGCTTACTTCCAAAGCATCATTAATGGTTAAAGTCCTATTAGTCGCCAACAATTCTTTTATTTTTTCGAAGAATAATTCACTAGTGAGTAGTGAAATCTGCAAATCCTCGAGTGATTTAGGAAGTACATAGAGAGGAAACTTCTGTGACGATCAGCTTGTTCAACTACTCTGAAATATTTAGCTAAAGAGATAATACTTTTTTTCCAAAAGAAAACAAAAGGGTCAAGAGTATTTGTGGGGCAGAGACAGAGAGTAGTGTGCCTTGCATCACTTTGGTGCTACTTCATGGGTTCTTTCCCAGGGAACTAAAGACCACATTAATTTAGCTTAAAGGACTCTCATACTCATTTCTGTATCAGTTTTTTCATTATTCCTTGTCTAAGAAAGACGGGCATCAAAAGGCAAGCTTTAGCTCTCACTACAAGAACACAAGGTGTATGGGAAATCAATTCCCCAGATCAAGACATCACGACTAAGAAGGTTGGCTCAAGAACAAATTTCATTAAGAGCTCCATTGTAGAATTCAGACCTAACCATTAATCAAGAAGCGATGGGAACGATGGAACCCGTGAGACATAAGATTCAACTGAAAATGAATCCTGACGATTCATTGGGAAACATACACTCCTCTCCGAAAATAAAATCAGGGCAATAAAGCCAAAAACAAGTTAAGAGATACATATTAGAACAACGACATATTATGCATCAAGAGCAACAAGGCGTTTAGTTTGCGAGTAAAGAACGAAACTCTCATACCTGAGCATAAGCATTTCCTTTGTCATATTCAGTAACCCCGTAGTTGTAAGTCAACTCCATAACAGCATTCTTCTCTTCAGGGCCGTAGCCCAGCATTGCTATTGTATACTGAAATAGAAATCAGAAATATTGACAGCAGCCCCAGGGGTTTCAACAAATACTTAAGTTGCATTAGCAAGATTACAGGGGGAGAGCAATAAACAGCTTAGTGAAGCCAGGATAAGTATGCAGTCCAGTGCTCCTAGATAAGGTATTAACGAAAATACGAAATGTTGTTGCACAATACGGCATAGACATGACAAGGAAAGTGGCTGCAATAATTAGGCTCTACAATGACCAGTACATTGCAATGCAGAGTGATATATAATGGCTTTGATCCCAAGTCTTCTTCCTAGATGTGATGGCTTTAGTAACAAAAATTTGTGGATGCGATCACGACTATGGTAAGAGTTTCAAAGTTGTGGCCATTAATTAGTTCCATCTGCATCTGTCACAGACAAAAACGCTCATGGACCCTGCTTCACTCCTTAATCAATGAGAATATCACAGTCATCGAGACATAATTTAACTTCAATAAGCCTGAGATCCGATCAGTAAGGCATATCGCACATGCTAGTTGTATGTATAGACACGCGACACCTACATCTGTCCCTAGTCCTGTTGCTAGCCTGATGATAAAAGGAATTCTATATTTTGGTAATTAGAAATATATGACTTTTCTGAATTTCGCAACAACAGAATACAACCAGAGTCTTCAGGGAATAGTAAACCTCCTAACAAACTCCTCTTCATTGAAGATTACAGACTATCTACTAGCAGAAGCTACCTAGCCTCCAAACAACACTTTTGACCTTACAACCAAGTAAACCACTGTTTGTCCCCATTAGTAACTTTCCTAAGCAAATATCAAATCCCCTCCCGAACTCCATGCTTTACAAAATTACAATCTCTATGAATCTATCGGAACATTCTGTTATGCCGCAAAAATTCATACACTCTAGATATTACATATAAAAACCTGCAAAACTACTGAATATAGAGTATAGACCCTCTCTGCATTAACTAATTCTACTTCTATGACGAATCCATCTTATGGTCCCAATTAAAGGTCTCTTTCCCCTTCAAGCTCACCTATTACAATACCATAATGAATATGATCTACACCATATAGACGTAACGCTTAGATGCTGCTCGTTCCTATCAGTAACTTTCCTAGGTATAATATTGAAAATCCTACGTCTAACATCATGCTTTACATTCTCTATGGTTCTATCAATACACAAATTTTTTGTTATTCCATACGACATCATTCCCCACTCTCCAGATCTTATATACAAAACCCTGCAGAACTATTGAATATAAACCCTCTCCGCATCAACTAGTTTACTTCTATGACGAATCCATCCAATGACCCCAGTTAAAGAGGCCATTTGAATTCCAATCCATTGCTCTAATTGAGTGAAACGTTCTTTATTGTAAAAGCTGCCAAAAAAACTGCTGACGTGATAGCTGCTCGTTCCATCAGTAACTTTCCTAGGTATAATATTGAAAATCCTACGTCTAACCTCATGTTTTACATTCTCTATGGTTCTATCTATACACAAATTTATTGTTATTTCATAAGAAATCATTCCCCACTCTCCAGATCTTATATACAAAACCCTGCAGAACTATTGAATATAAACCCTCTCCGCATCAACTAGTTTGATTCTATGACGAATCCATCCAATGACCCCAGTTAAAGAGGCCATTTGAATTCCAATCCATTGCTCTAATTGAGTGAAACGTTCTTTATTGTAAAAAGCTGCCAAAAAAACTGCTGACGTGATATCACAGCGCCGCCCCCCCCCCCCAAAAGAAAAAAAAAAAAAAAACCACCCACATACGACAGAAAAATGATTAATGAGACCACAGCTAGAGTGTTGTCCCTCAGTGTTGCACGTCACGTAATAACTCAATATTTAAGGGAAGCCATTATGTGCAAAAACAGTATTGGCCCACCGTCCATAGCCCTTTTACTTGCTCACCCCCAAGTTTCCCAAACACCTCAGTAATAGAGTACTAGGGCTTCCGCATAAGCTTGCTGAAGAGTAAGAATTCCTTTCAATTAGTCCTTCATGCAATAGATCTTCCTCCAATACCAGCTACAGGCACTAGTTGGGACATAATACCCTAGGTTCTGCCCTGCAAGTATACACATGTACCCTGGACACCCAAAAAATATATTGCTTTTGAGCAACAGCCCAACACGGTTTGCAAACGCAGCTACATCCCATTGCTAAACGTAACTGATACCTAATCCCCCACAAGTTTTGGACTTAAAATATTTTCATGCCACATACCCTGGAGCATTTATTGAAGGCAGAACCAAACCATAAAAAGACCCAACGTATAACATTAACAGTCTTAAGTACTCTTTTACGTAGCAAGTATCTCAGATTCAGCAACTAAGATTTCCTTTGATCATTCAGGAAAAAGGAATAGTTAACAAACCTTTACTCTAAAGAACAAATTTGATCACCATCAAGTCACCAATTTTTCTATGCTGGCAACATCAAAAATGAATTCTTTGGGCTCAAAATCCCTTAAAGGCAAGCCCACGTTAGGTAAACATGTCCCTCGAATACCATAATCCAACAAGTCCAAAGAGTCGTCTTTGCATAAAGTGTCAGTTAAAGCTCATTTATGCAATATAACTTCTGATTTCGATCATCCCTTGGAATTAGCTTTCCACACACATATTATAAGGTTATATACAATTTTAAAATGACATGCAAACTCTAAAAATTGACACTCTTACACTCTTTGGGCCATATCTTTGTAAATACAATTGATATGGATACAGGGCCAAGGGCTTGGAAAGTAGCCTTCCAACAATTGACTTTTGTACCATTAACATACTTCATTGCGACCTTTTTTAATGACAAATAAATATTTGGTCATGTGAGATCGTGTTAGATTTTTCTTAATATATGTTTTCAGATATGAACTCTTTATAATTTTTACTTTCAATAATTAAAGATAATAATGGTCAAAGTGTTGCATGGGCAAAGTCAATGTATTCTCGAAAACAGCAAAGAAGTTTTGAGTTTAGCTGATGCATGAAACAACAGGAATAAAGTTTACATCACACAACGGTGATGGTAATCACTAGCACAAAAGTGGATGGGCCAATAGGTCAAACCAGACACAAAATCGAGTCTTGAACTTTAAGCTATAGAAACCATAAATGCACTGTACAAATCTAACTATTAATGTTGTTTCTTATTTGGGAATAACTTTTGGCTGCCATTCACAAAGTAAATGCAAGACGTTACCTTGTACTGTGGATTATCACGTGTCCTCAAAAGCTCCATGCCGTAAGCCTAAAACACATGATACAACTTAGTTCCTTTAAAAAAATATGTGCCTCGAGAGTTGTTACTTGCAGCTCTTACCTTCTTGTAAAACTCAATGGATCGATCAAGATCACCGACTCGCAGCATTACTTGGCATAAAGGCTCAGGAGTAGGTCCCCTCTCGATAAGTTCAAACTTGTAACCATCAGGATCTTCAATAAATGCAATGACAGTTTTTCCACCCTTAACAGGTCCCGGTTCCCGAGTTACAACTCCACCTTTCGCCTTTACAATTTCAACAGTCTTGGCCACCTGTGCATGGATAGAACGACAGACAAATGAGTATAAACTCAGCAACACTTTCGAACCAGAAGAGACTACACAGAAGAACACAACCAGATATGCACAAATTAAATTCCAAGTTGCTATTAGACCAGTTCAATGGGGGGCAAGCTCAGGTTAGAGCAGGTCAAACCTCGAACAGGGCGAGGCAGCGCAAATCTTTGGGGATAACTTTCCAGGTTAGTGCAGGTCAAGGGCCTTCTGACCATGTTAACTTGTTTTTTAAGAAGAAAAAGTTCAATGTTGAAATTATAAGAGCAACACACAGTAACCTAAGGGCCTGTTTGTTATCGTTTTTTATTTTTAATTTCAATTTTTTTGAAACCTCAAAACAAAATTATGGACACAACCATATCTATTGTCACTTTTCAAAATAAACATGAGTAGTATATGTCTTACTAATTTTGAATTTATTATACTACCAATATCATATAACTCTAAAGTCATATTAATTCCCTATTACGTGCTCAGCTTCACCCCTTCTTGTCTTCCATGGCAAATACTTGAACTAGTTCAACGAAATCAAACATCATCATTCAAGCCAAAGCCTGAGATATATCGTCAAACTACACCACGTCTAATAAATCTTCAAAGCTCAATTGTTACTTGAAGACGTCGAGATGAGATACAAATTCTAGACAGATCTTTGGTAATTTTGCACACTTTTCTCCAATGATGAACTCTCTCTCACCCCCTCTCCCTCTCTCTCTCTCTCTCTCTCTCTCTCTCTCCTTCTTTACATTCATGCATTATATCTTAAAAGATCAGAAAAGGTTTGTAATGGTAACCTGGCCCGGTAAAGGCTCACCCATGACCCAACATCAAATGCATAATGGATCAACGATCGACCCGCCAAGGCCCATTAAAAAATGGGCCTCATCCCATCAATTTGGTCCAGGTCTAGAACATATGATAACACCAAAATTGATCCACTACATAAGCCAATTATCAAAAAAAACGAACATTAGTTTTTTCTCTTAGTTTGAAGAGTGGGAGGTAGGTGACCCATAGAAATCATCCCTTATAATTCTTTCCCCAATAAAAGGTTCTACAACACATACACAGGAAATCCTTGTCCATACGTGAATAAGAAGCTTGGTGACGCAGTGCTAACTTACATTCTTCCACTTCGCTATTTTACTAATGATACAAGCCATTCCATATTGAAGGAACGTAACACCTTGACAAGGCTTAGAAGAGATCAGATTGCTGAGGTGGGCCCCAAGTTTCCTTCAGTAAAGAGAACGAGGACAGTGCCAGATAACTTTGGATTACATAGCAATAACCTTTGATAAGACGTTCAATAGAGTGAATAACATATAGAGGTTTTCTTCAAAAATTGACTGATATTCTAGCTTTTTGTAAACGACCTACTTCTTTAAATTTCACTTTTGTCAAAAAGTCAGCAAAGTAATATCTGAGGATCAAATCGAAAGGTTGCGGTTCCTAAGAGCTTTACTTAGTAAATTGGCACTCTACCCTTTTTGACTTCATTTGTATTCCTTTAAGTCAAACATAAATCTCAATACTAGTCACTCACGACATCTTTTTCCTTCTTATTCGTTTTTTTTATACTTCTCATGTTTCTCTCTAGTGTTCTATCATTCTATGTTCCTTTTCTTTAAAGTTCAATGGTTAGAGTTTTGGAAATGAGTAAATTTCTTAGATGGATGGGATTTCAGCAACTAGGAAACTATAGGTCCCAAAGCTTTCCATGGTTCATAAAAATCACCCTATCTGAGGATCCAACCGAAAAGTTGCTACTCCCAAGAGCTTTACTTAGGTACAAGTCTGGTGCATTATGAATGATTCATATACTTTTTAAGGTAATTTATGAAGGATATTTGAATAGATACTATTCAGGATTATTAGACATTGGAGCAGGAGTGACTATCTTCTACCTGAGTGGAAAAAGTTAAAAACACCAATGAATCTTAGAGGATTTAATAACGAAGGAAATAGAATTGAAAAATATAATGAAAAAATCAAATCTTCGATAAAATACTAACTATTCCAAAAGTATATTGTTTTGATCTACATAACAAAGATATTTTAATAGGAAATGATTTCATACAAAACTATCTACCTATTATTATTAATACGAATTACGTAGAATTTAGTACACCTTGTAAACACAAAGTAAGAAGCCCAATTGTCAAAAGACAGAAAAGAATAGTTACTGAATGGATCAAAGGCGATTCTAAAATTATCCAAAAGGTACAATATCAACTTAGTCAGTTGTAATACAGATGAACAATTACAAGGTATAGTAGAACAGTTAAAGTCTTGCTGTGGAGAAAATCCATTAGAAAAATGGCATAAGCATAAACATGAAGTTAAAATTGAACTTATTGATGAAAATTCAATAATTTCACAAAAACCTTTCAATAATACAGAAAAAAGATTTAGAAGATTTTAAGTTACATATTAATGAACTCCTTTCACAGAATTTAATTAGGAAAAGTAATAGTAAACACTCAAGTAGTGCTTTTATAGTTAATAAGCATTCTGAACAAAAACGAGGTAAGTCTAGAATGGTTATTGATTATAGGATATTAAATGCCAAGACCAAGACGTTTCAGTACCCTATACCAAATAAGATACTAAAAATAAAAGAAATACAAGGATATAAATGGTTTTCTAAGTTTGATTGTAAATCAGGTTTTCACCAACTAAAATTGTCAGAAGATAGTAAACATCTAACAGCATTTACTGTACCTAATGGTTTTTATGAATGGAACGTATTACCATTTGGTTATAAAAATGCCCCAGGCAGATTCCAAGCATTTATGGACAAATATTTTAATCAATTATCTTACTGTGTTGTCTATATTGATGATATTCTTTTATTCAGCAAAACGCAGGATGACCATATCAAGTTATTGCATAATTTCTATCACATTGTTAAAAACCAGATAGAATTCCTTGGACACGAGATAGACATTGGTGGAGTTAAGATGCAATCTCATATTGCAGAAAAAATTATTTCAAATACATAGATTCTTAATACAAGAAAAGAGTTACAAGCATTTCTTGGAATTATCAATCAGATTAGAGAATTTATTCCTAATCTTTCAAAAATTATTATACCACTCCAGAAAAAACTCAAAAAAGACGTCCAATGGACTTGGTCTACTGACGATGAAAAAATTATTAAACATATTAAAGCCATTTGCACCAAATTACCCAAACTCAACTACCCAGATGAAACCCAAGCTTTCCAATGGATTGTCGAAACAGATGCATCAAACCTAGCCTATGGTGCAGTTCTTAAGTACAAATATCTCAATAAAAAGGACGAATATCTTTGCAGATATCATTCTGGAACTTTTAAGAATAATGAAGTAAATTGGGATATTAATAAGAAAGAATTAGCGGCAGTACGTTATGGTTTAATCAAGTTTGAACCATATATATGCTTTCAAAAATTTATTTTACGCATTGATAATAGTACTGTTAAAGCTTGGATATCCCATAAGCTTAAAAACAGTATTATTAGAAAAGATATCAACAACATTATTGGTGACATCCACTGCTACCAATATAATGTTGAATTATTAAAATCTAACAATAATTTCTATGCAGACAAATTGTCAAGAACAGCAGTTAGCACAACTCACTGAGTTGGTTAAACAGCTTTTAGAGGAAAACAAAGCTATGAAAGCAAAAATAGAGGAAATTGGAAGCAACCAAGCTTCAACCTCGGAGTTACTTCCTGAGAAGGAATCAAAATATATCAGAGCTAATCCTGAGAAGGATGAAAATAATATCAGAGTTGTTAGTCTTGCGAAAGACTCTAAACATGCCCGAGTTAGATTTCCTCGGAAATCACCTAAAAAGGAGAAAACTGAAATGGCCTATCCAAGAAAACTAATAAATGTGGAAGACAAGGAAGAATTTCCTGAAATTCCTCATTTAAATTCCAGCTACAAGCAAAAGCTACAATCTGATAAGACTGATTACAGTTTTATTACGAGACAATATATGAAAAACTTCAAAAAGATAGCAGATCATCTGAACGGTAACCCACACAGAGCTACCTTCAACAAAGAAGATAAACCAACAGAAGGCTACGTAACAGCAACACATCAGGATTTAAATGTCTTAGTAGCATTGCCTGAATGTCCAAGACAGTTAATAAAAGCCAGTTATGATTATGGATTACTTCACGCAGTTTACACTAAGACTGGAGAAGAATTAGAGCTATGTAAAGTTGTGAAGCTTTATTTAAAAATCACAAAGACAAAACTTGCCTATGTACGAGTTTACTCAGCTGTGGCAGAATTATCTAAGGAGCATATATTTTCAGTTATTCGGATTATTAAGATTGGAGTAACTAAGGAATTTTTAATTCCTAATTGTGAGCCTCAAAAAGAAGTTAATTTCCAAGATATTCCTGGACTCTTATCAAAAAAGAGATTATGGCAGCTAAAACTAGTGATTGATGCAATGGAGACAATTGTTTCTACGCCCTTTTGGATCAATCATAAAGAACTTAACACAGTTATTACTACCAACTCAAACAGTTATTCTGTTGAAGCAAAAGAGATTATAGAAAAAATATATTTTTCCATTATGAAGCCTGAAGAATATTCAACAAAGCTAATCTCATCTCAGCTTATGCAAGAAAATACACGGAAACAGTTCTGTAAGATAATGACAGAACATGAAAATCACCAGTGTAGATACTGTGGAACAACCGACAACGTTGTCCCTACACTTGTCCCTACACCAGTGTAGATGTTTACTATCTTCTGACAATTTTAGTTGGTGAAAACCTGATTTACAATCAAACTTAGAAAACCATTTATATCCTTGTATTTCTTTTATTTTTAGTATCTTATTTGGTATAGGGTACTGAAACGTCTTGGTCTTGGCATTTAATATCCTATAATCAATAACCATTCTAGACTTACCTCGTTTTTGTTCAGAATGCTTATTAACTATAAAAGCACTACTTGAGTGTTTACTATTACTTTTCCTAATTAAATTCTGTGAAAGGAGTTCATTAATATGTAACTTAAAATCTTCTAAATCTTTTTTCTGTATTATTGAAAGGTTTTTGTGAAATTATTGAATTTTCATCAATAAGTTCAATTTTAACTTCATGTTTATGCTTATGCCATTTTTCTAATGGATTTTCTCCACAGCAAGACTTTAACTGTTCTACTATACCTTGTAATTGTTCATCTGTATTACAACTGACAACAACTGACAACTGCTATTTCAGCTGAGTTAATAAGTTGATATTGTACCTTTTGGATAATTTTAGAATCGCCTTTGATCCATTCAGTAACTATTCTTTTCTGTCTTTTGACAATTGGGCTTCTTACTTTGTGTTTACAAGGTGCACTAAATTCTACGTAATTCGTATTAATAATAATAGGTAGATAGTTTTGTATGAAATCATTTCCTATTAAAATATCTTTGTTATGTAGATCAAAACAATATACTTTTGGAATAGTTAGTATTTTATCGAAGATTTGATTTTTTCATTATATTTTTCAATTCTATTTCCTTCGTTATTAAATCCTCTAAGATTCATTGGTGTTTTTAACTTTTTCCACTCAGGTACACAATTCTCAGAGAAGATAGTCACTCCTGCTCCAGTGTCTAATAATCCTGAATAGTATCTATTCAAATATCCTTCATAAATTACCTTAAAAAGTATATGAATCATTCATAATGATCTTTCATAAGTCTAGGTACTTCAAATTTTACTTTTTTATGAGTAAAAATAAATTTATCATTAGTAATTTTCCATGGAATAACTGTGTTTAACCATTCTGTTCCTAATATACACTTATTAGGTATATTTTGTGATACTTCGAACTTTATTAATATTTCTTGTGATCCTACTATCATGATTATCTGAATTTTTCCTTGACTAGCAATTAATTGTCCATCTAAGCCATAATACTTAGCTGAGGAACTTTGTATTTTGCTTTGTTGGATTAAATCAGTATTAATTATATTAATAGATGATCCTGTATCAATAAGGATTGAAATATTTGTATTATTATCTTTAATAGTTCCATTAATATGAAATTGATTTATTTGAGAAACCATTTCATGTCTCTTGGAAACTATACTTAAATTCTGTTTTATCTAGTTCGATATACATTTTTTCATCATTATTAATTTCTTTAAGGAATTCTTCGTAAGGTTTATCTATAGTAATTGGTTCTAGCTTGTTTTTCATTTTAACATTATGCTTAGTACTAATAATATAAGCATTTTTATATTGTATGGTCATGACCTTTGATCCTTGGGGCATACCAATACCTGATAATTTATAATATAAGACATAACTTTTGGATAAATGTTCATCATTTAAACTAACTGAATAATTAGGATTAATAATAAATCTAACTTTTTGATAAACCAAATTTCCTTTTAATTTAGCAATTACTGCTTTTTTCTATAGGGTACCTAATTCTCTCGTCTACCATCATTAGCTCAATTGGTGTATCAATTCCTTCTTTGAAACATGCTTTTATGATAATTTCAGTAGCTGCTAATTCAACGTATCTATAAGTGATTTTTCTTTCACTTTTTGATAGATGTTGTATTTCATCTTTAATGACTTCTCTGTTTCAGAGAGGTATAACTGTTTGTCCTTGAGTTTCTCTAATATCCATAGCTTGTTCCTTTCGAGAGATTACTAAAATTTCATCTTTCTTTCTTTTAATATTTTGCCAAATTCCTTTTCTAAAGGCATTTCTATCTTGTAAGGTAAAAGATTCTCTTTTAATTTTTTCCCATTTTCCTAAATCAAATAACTGTTTATGATGTTCTCCTTCATCACTAGTTTGTAACTCATTATAGTCTGGTTCTTTAGTTTGAATTTCACTATCCATTATTAGAACTAGAATAATAGTTTGTATTTATTTCTGACTCAGAGGTAGATATTTCTGTTTCTGACTTTTCTAATTCTTGTAATTCATAGATATGTATATCGGGGGGAATAGTTTGTTTACCTAGTTCTTCCTCTATGATTTCAATGTCAATATAGTTAACTCTTGGATTATAAGATCTGGTGATCTTTTTCTTGCAATCTCTTATTAAATGTCCTATTTCTCCACAATTGTAACATCTACAATTTTTTGGATTATTTGTTAATTTTGTGTAATCTTTTCTCTTTATGAAATATTTTTTATTAGGTCTTCTATTATAATTATAATTTCTAATTTTGTATTTAGGTTTTCTAACTTTCTTTTGATGCTTATATTTCTTGTATTGTTTATGATCTTTACAACCATACTTTGGAATTTTATATTGATCACAGCAATAACTTAATTCTTTCATTTTGTATTTAACTTGTTTTCTTTGGTTATCTGTATAGCAATATGCTTTATACCAAGTTCTTAGGAAACTAATTCGTTCTCCTAAAGTGTCTGTTTTAGGTTGTTTGTTATATTCTTCTGTTAATAAAGTATTAATAGGTGAGGGTAACTTATCAAAAAATAATTGTCTTAACCAATTTTCTTTGTTGTTGGCTTTGTAATAATTTTGTCTAAAGTCGCAAATATATGGTTCTAAGTGTTGTGGACACATTGAACATATCTGTATGTCTTTTAATCTATTAAGGGCACACCCTAAACTAAGTTGGCTTACTACTGTTTTTTAGAAGACAGTGTGTTTAAAGATGAATATAGAGTTCTTTTGGGTTGTATTTATGGCTATATGAGAGGAGAGGGGTGGGGGGGGGGGTAACAATATGCACCTATAGTACTACTTAGAGAGGTAGTTGTCAAATTATTCTATGGTGATCTTGTACACGGTTTAGGCGTAAACTTTATACTTTGTACAAGCATTTTTCATACTATTTGGTAAGCCTTTTACATCATTTTAGGGTAATCTGTAGACTTTCTTTTGGTAACTTCCATAATGTGTATGGGAACAGGGTGACATCGAAGAGACACCAAACTAGACCTAATATTATGAGCCTAATATTATGAGGTCCTTTCCACTAACTTAAGAATCAAGATGGAAAGGCCGAAAATGGAGTTTTAGACAAAATTTGACATGAACGAATTCTTCAAATGCCACCCTCAATTTCTCTTTTCTCGTTCTCTCCTCTCTCTGTGCTCACTTTTAGTCATCTTTCCATCTACATATTTCCAGGCCAACACCAACCAACCAACCAACCCACCCACCCACCAATCTTTTTCCTCAATGTACACAGGTTTATCAAAGAGACACCAAAAGAGACCTAATATTATGGGGTTCTTTTCACCAGACTTAGAAGTCAGATAGAAAAGCTAAAGTTGAGTTGTAGACAAAGTTGACAATACTAAGCTCCTCAAAGCTTCCATCAGCTTCTTTTTGCTCTTGAAGTGTATAAGTGTGAAGCCAAGAATTCCTTCACGTGATAAAGTTCAAGTGCTGAACCAAAAGTTCCTTCATGTGAAGGTCAATCAAACTAATCAAACTCTCCGGTATTATTCACAAGTCTCACAACTATGCACTGATAATATCATCCTCAAGGGCAACAGCACTGTTGTTTTGTAGATGACTTCATATTACTTTATACTAAACATCCAACAAACAGAAGAAGTAGAGGGAAAAAATAATAAGTTCACATGAAACAAAAGAAGACAATTTTCTCTGAATTGTAAAGATACCAAAAAAAATCATCAAAAGACAAGAACAGGATCTTACATCCTCCACTGCAATACCAAAATGGCCGAAACCAGTTCCAATATCATATTTGTCGACTCCATAATCTGGCAACACAGTAAGAACAGAAACACGAATAAATGCCAAATTGGATTGCGTATTACATGATTACATCAGTACAGAACATGGAAGATAATAGGGAAAGAAGCACAAAGAGTTTGTATATTGGAATACACAACATCGTTCATTAGAAACAATTTGACTTACTGTAGGTTAATTCTATGACAAAATGCGAATCCTCTGGTCCATAACCAAGAAAGGCATTAGTGTATTTCTCCTCTGGAATATCACGTTTCCGTAGCAGTTTCATTCCGAGGCACTCCGTGTAAAATCTGAAAACATCAATAGCTAGAACTCATGTAGACAGAAGCTTTAAATGGTTAGCGAACTACACTATTGAAGGAACATGGAAGTACTTTATTGTCCTGTCAAGATCCCCAACACGATAAACAACATGGAGCATTCTTCGATTATCCTTCTTGACCCATTCCAAGGCATTTTCTTCAACAGCACTGGTGCTGGCTTGTGCAGCATTTCCAGCTGCAGTGACAGACAAGCCACTCCCTTCCCTCAACAATCTAGAGGCTTTTAAACCGAAAGAATGCGATTGTGGAACAGCTGAAAAGCAAAAAAGCACTTAGAAAATCATAGAGTGATAAAAATTCACACATAACACAAACATAAAAGGACTCCTTAAATGTATACGGCTTTATGAATAGTTCTTGGACACATTTTAGTACTTTATTGCTTTTCTACAAGATTTACCGAGTCTCAATCTACAAGTTTGCTCATTGCTCCTTCACTACATGTGGCTTTGACAAAGATCAAAAGGCATTACAGCATCAATATATGAAGCCCGAACACATCACATAAATTATAATCTACCACTCTTCCATAAGTTTCCTTGAGTTTCACTTTACAACTTCGCTCCATTATCATCAGAGATGCTAAAAATGAACAACAATCACTTAGCATACCTCTCAGAACTAATATAACCCCTTTCACATCAACATCTTACCCCAAACTAGCTCTTTAATCGACAAACAGATTAGTCCAAGGTAGGATTTTTGTAACTAAAGTCGGCTTTGCCATATTACTAAGCTGTCAAGGTGCTACCATTGATCATGTCTCCATTTAAAAACGTGTTACACACTGATTAAGCAAGCTCATTTCCACACAAACACCCAATCTCCCACCACAAATTCTTGTCCATCTCTCAATAATAAGAGGGGTCTCTGTAGGGGAGCAGATTGAGCGACCGCTCAGGCCCAGACATATTTAACAAATTACTTAAGAGAAAAGGTAATACTAAGTATCTTACTATCTCTATACAAACTCCTATAACTAATTCCTTCATAACTCTTCATTTTTCTTAATTGATCTCTTTCTTAATATGTGTTATACATGGGGCACATAATACATTATCGCTTAGTCCTCGAAAAACTTTGAGACAGCTCAGTATAAGTAAATCTCAAGTGCATAACAGAAGCTTTTAACTTTAACAATGAAGACGGCCAAATACTGGTATCTGACTAAATGCCACAACATTCAATGACTTCAAAGTCATAGAGCTACTCGAGGACCTACATTGACGCAAGGGGTGTCAATCAACGCCCCGTATTAAAACTACTTTTGACTTTCTTCTCCATCTGCCAACTAAGAAGTACAAATTTTGTGCTACAATTAGATTTTGCAACCCTAAATGATCAACAAATACTATAATTGACACCCCGATACTAAAATCCTGGGTCCGCGACAAAATAACCAGAACCCATATATCAAAATTGAATCTTTAGCAATACCCAAATCAATAATTCAACCAAAACCCAAAATTTTAATAAAGGGGAAGTGAATGAACGTACCACTTCCAAGGTGGAGAGAAGAAATTGGGCGATGAGGAATTGATGATGACAAAGAAACCCCATAACCAAAACGAGTATTAAAAGATGGAGATAATCTGGAACAGCAAAATGATGGTCGCAAAGTGGATGCCATTGGTAATATTCTTACCATTCTCTCAATTCCTGACCTTTGCTAACTGTATTTATTATCTTAGCAAAAACCCAGAAAATTGAAAAAGATAACTTTTTTTTACAGTTGTGGATTAGGAAACGGTGGGTGACAGTAGAAAGGGTGAGTGAAGAAGTTGTAGAAGAGACTAGAGATTAGCTGATTGATGATGCGCATCAATTTCAGAGAGAAAAAGAAAGCTGTGGATTGGAGTGGAGTGCAGTGAAATGAGCCAAGGTGAGGTTCTTTTGATTTGGATGCTTTATGCCAAAACAAAGATTGGGACCATATTCTAATGAGATTTTGGTTTTTTTTTGGGTGCCTTTAAGGCTATAAGACAGATGAGAATCGATCTCAAAACTTTCTCAAATTCGAAGAGATGTTCTAAGTCTGTAACCAATCGAGTTATCCTTTACTCACAAGATTTGTAATTTGGGTAATGTTGTGAGGGGCAACATCTATATTACTCAAATAAGGAAGATTAAATCATTTCAATACTTTTAGACCTGTGATATTCTTATACTTAGGGATATAGCAGTACGGTCTCGTATTATCAATTTATCATTATGCATATCATTAATATGGTAAAACCGACATGGTATCGAGAGTTTTAGGTTTTCTATGTAAAAAAATTATGTTCTTTCTTAGTACTATGTTGTTGCTTCCAACTGTCGAATTCTGTCGGACCGTCATTGGCATATAATGCTCTTTTGTTTTAGACACCAACCTATATCCTGAAGCGGACCCCATTTTTCCAACCTTGTCCTTAGGTTGTAAACGCCAACCACCGGCCTCGATGCTTCTTTGTTGCGCTCCTTCCTCCAACACCCTTTCGGGTTTGAGCGAGCTTCGTTAAGCACAAGCAATAGGGCATTGTTTTTGATATCGTTATCTAACGCGCACACAACCGCGATCCCTTACATCCTTAGTTCCTGTTCTATTGTTTGCAATCTCACATTGGGAAAGAAACAAAAAAATCCAATTTGTTTATATAGAATAAGAAAAAGAATTGAGTGTTTAAGAAAATTCTTTTCATTCGTGTTTGAGGTACTTCCATTTTATAGTAGTTCTTTTCAATGTTATACGAGATACTTTCATTTTGTTGTCGGCCATTTAATGGTAGGAGTCAAATGCAATGTAGATCAAATTTCTTTTCATTCTCATGCCAGGTATTTTGATAGAAAGTTCATGTTATTTTTATATGAGGTGCTGTCATTCTATAACAATTTCTTTTCATTCTTATAAAAGATTAGAGTACATTATATATGAGATACTTTCATTCAAGTTCATGAAGAGGAAAACTTAGACCTAGTTCCTTTAGACTGAATGAATACGAGTTAAACCGAACCAGATATGTGAGTGCAATCCCGACTTATTTGAACAAAAAATGATGGCCAAACGATCACGGCCTAAGTTGATAAAGTATTCAATCATGATACATAATCCAACCTCGTTTACACAATGCACCCCCGCCCCAAATAAAAAAGAAAAGTTTTGGTCATAATTTCTGTCTTTGACTTCTTGTCAATAATCATTTCTCTTGGCAAAGAAGAAAACTATCATTTATAAAAAGTCATACGATATCTACAACAATCGATTAGCTCTTCAAAGTTCAAACACAGATGTAGCATATTAACACACATCTATATTGATGTGATGGAAGTAATCTATGCATTTAGAAAACTGCAAGAGATGGAAACGAAATTTCGACATGTATGAGCAACTCTGTCTTTGTTCTTCACATTTATTATCCTCTTGCAAATTCATAGGAATTCCAGATTCCAGTCGCTCAATACTCAGGTTTATGAGTTGTAGAATGCTCCAAAGACAAAATAAGCTCCAATCCTAACAATTACTACAGCATAACCTTTCAACAGGTTTGCAACGGTTCTCTGAATTACTCCAATCTCAAAAGCCAGATCAATACATTCAGTTTTTCAGGGATCATTGATCTGAAGGGCCAATACAGCTGACTTTCACTGCATTTTATTAACCATAAAGCTCCAGATTCCCATTTCATTTAGCAATTGAGCTCCATCTCAAATTCTACGCTCCATACTTGGGTGCCTTCCACATCTTAAAGGCTACCTCATATAAAAATCTATCAGCTGCTATTGCTAGGTTTCCGCAATTCTGAAACGATGGTAAAAATGCAATAAATATAACATGTTAGATTCTCCCTTCCCTTTATTTCCTTCCTAGCAAACAAAAAAAAGCAATTCTAAACATTAGAAAGGGAAGAGGAAAAACTTGAAAATTTAATTGTGACTCTATCTCCCAACCGGAAAAAAAAACTGACAATATAGAGGTCCTTCATGAATATATTACCTTTCTGAATTCACTGAAAGAAAACTCTTGCGCCATATCCTGACGAGTTACAGCATCCTGCCACTGTGCTATTAAAATCGGGCTATGGTGCCTGTGAACATCAAATTATGAAATCCATGAAGTAGTTCAATGTGTAGCTGCTTCATCTCCCACTCTCTCCCCCAGAAGTCTTTGAAACCCTTAGCCTGGGGTAATGGAAAAACTAGCCACAACACCTAGAGCAAAGGAGCGTCGGTGTGTAACTGCTATTTAGAAAGCTAATCAACACTTCTACAGTACCTGATGCCATTCCTTGGATTTACTCCTTTCAGGGTATAGCTTTGACGTGGGAAGAGGGACTGGAGGTCAGACTTGTTTTCATCACACAAGGACGCAAGCGAGAGGTTCGGATCATCCACCGTGACAGCTCCATAGCTCATAATGAGTGTTAAATGGAGACGGGATCTAATTTCCGACCCGGGATGGGCGACTTGCAATATTCTCCCAGCTAGATTGTTTGCGTAGTTAACGTCATTCTGTGCACTTTCCTTCATAGATGCTCCAATATGCAGAAACACTAGATCAAATTGGTCATTATCGACTGTCTTCCCATCTTGAAACCCAAGTAGATTTAGCAACTCGTCTGCTGAAAAGACAGCTGGCTGAGGTTCCAAAACTGTGAAACCAAGCTTCTCACCAAAGCATTTGACAGCAGGACTGCTAGTGACTACGGCAGCTCTCATTCCCATGAACCTGTTAGACAACCACTTAGGTTTTACATGCTTATATACAAAAATCTATGTTCTCATAATTTCATGCTGACAGCCATTTTTACCGTTCCTTAATGCTGGGAACTTGCTTGAACGCTTCTGATCCAACATCCTCCTTTTCATTCTGAATCCAAAAAAAAATGCAATATGTCAAGATCTTATGTAGCAACAAAGCTTGTACCCATAAATAATGATACTTACAGTATGGAGAACACCTTCATTTGCATCCAGTAGCTGTGCCAGTTCTCCGATTAGCTTCTCATCTTCTACTTCTGGTTCTGAAATACCAAACGGTTGGTAGAGTAAGCAACTAACATCCAAGGAGAGATCCATGTAACCAAGTGATTTGCATGCTACTACATATATCAAATGGTAAAATCAAATAAACAACTCCGCTACACTAAAAAATGAGGAAAAACCCCAAAAGGAGATTATCAGTAGAAGGCAAAGAAAAGATTCAGATTCAGACATAACTCCTTTGAGGAGGATGATGATTTCTCATGGTTACAAGGCATTTCTCCACCTACATCTTGTAGAATATAATATTGCGTTTCCTTGAATGAATTGTGCAGGAAAAATTAGAAAACAAAGAGATTTCTTCCCACGGAGTAGATAGGAAAGGACGGATTACATGAATGAGGAAACCGGAGAAGAACTAATTTCAGATTCAATTGAGTTACCTAAAATAAAATAATAACGCAGAAAAATAAATAGGATCAAGAACCAGCCCACCAACTCCATTAAGCGGGACTTAATCGCTCTATGGTGAAGTTCATTGCAGCAAAGTAGAAATTGGAACTCTATCCTAGATGTGAGCATTGTTTTCATCAATTCGAAAAGAAATCCATAAAATGTTTGGCATCATACAAACATGAACTATGCTACACAGGTTATCACTTGGAGCCTGGAGGCTTCAAATTTGAAATCATCCCACGCAAAAAAACGTCACTCATTGACCAACAACATTGAAGCCATTACAACAATACACATTACAAGAAAAGAAGCCATTATACATGTAAGATTAGTTGAATTGGTGCTGAATAATAATCAAACTGATGACAAATCCTTGAATAGCCAAACATAACATCTAAGTGAGACTGGTGAAGAATGACTAAAACAAGCGGTGAACACTTTCAGCTTCTACCACATGATCGACATTGCAAACTCATCATAACAAAACCACAGGCAACTTTAATCATGCAGATGTTTGGCCACAAAACTCATATATTCATTATTATCATACGAATCTCAAAAGATTATCCACTCTTTGCTGCCGATTTCCATATTTTTTTTGTTTTTGGTTTCTTAACTAAATGACAATTAAAAACAGAAAATGATAACGAACGAGCTCCAGTTTTTATTATAAACATGATCGCTGTATGTGTGAATAATATGAAATTTTCATACAGCTCAAATCATACGACTCTGAGATAGTCTCCCTTGCAAACAAACTCTCTTCTCCAAACACATCATCAATGATCCCTTGTGCCCTAATTGCCTGACTCTTCCAGAGTCCACTCTCCAAACTTTGCATGAATGCATCTATTCATCTGAGGTGTGGCAGGCAGCCTCCACCCCCCCTGATTTATTTATAGATGATATCAGGTCTTGGATAGCCAACAACATCTTATCTAACCACACACATGGTGACCTTCTCTGGAGCCATATATTCCCCTTCATTTGTTATGAAATCTGGTCAACACGCAACAATTTGGTTTTCAAGATTTCAACCAAATTCAGAAACACGATCCTTACTCTCTTTACCTCAAAGCTGTCAACCATGCGCGTGAATTCGCTGCTTTCACTCCCGTTGTCTCACTCACTTTTTCACCTACTCTCTTGTCTTAAGGGTTTAACTATGACATGGAAGACATTATGCTACACACACATGCCTCTTTTTTTGACACAGGTTCTCCAGCCCATATTGCAAGTGTAATCAGAAATTTCAATGGTCTATGGATGAACTTACTCTACTAATGCACTACATGCGGAACTAACGAGTATTCATTATGGTATCCAGTTAGCAAAGAATATCAATGCTAATCCCAATGATGTGATCTTAGGCTCCGTTTGGTAGGGCATAAAACATCTTCCTGGAAAACTGTTTTCCTCTATTTTCAATTTTACATTGTTTTGGTTGTAAAAGGAGTGTAAAACCATTTTCCGTAAAGTAGATCTCCTAATGATGGAAAATCATTTTCCCTTCAAAATGAGGGGAAAATTGTTTTCCTTCTTTTCCCTTACCTCCCTTTTACACTCCTCTCACCACCTCCTTACTTTCCCTCTCATTTTCCTTTTTTCATCATCTTTCTTACATGGTACCAAACAATAGAAAACTAATTTTACAATTGTGTTTTCCATTGAAATTGTTTTCCGCGAAAATGATTTACATTGAATATGTTTTACACCCAACCAAACAGAGCCTTAGTGTCAACAAGTCTAAATTATTTTAGTTTTGTTTGAACACTTATATATTGCGGATTGTAATAGGATTTTTAATCACTCAGTCGCTCATGTTGATGATGCAAGTTGCAGGGCCCCAAAATTTTAGTCCCAAATTACTAAATTTTTGCCCAAAGTAAAAAAAAAAAAACTATTTACTGCATCTTAACGTGTGAGACAGTAAATATTAACTTGAAGCAGCATCCTCTCTTCAGTCAACTTTCATTTAATCATTTGATGCCTTTCAATTCCCAAAACCAAAATCCATACTACTAAATATTCATTTACTTCTAAATTTCCACATGAAACCATGCTCGTCTCTTTCTCTTCTCCATGCTCAACCTTTACATTTTTCCATCTAAAACAATTGAACAACTTTAATTTTTCTATGTGATTAGTCATTTGTGAGTTTATCCCCAATTTCTATGTAACATGTCTTGAATTTTGTTTGAAAAACAACTTCTATTTATTGTATGAAAGTTAAATTTTGATATCAACATTTTTTTTAACCTTATAGGGCCTCATATTAATTTCGCAATGGCCCCCAAATTATAGGAGACGGCCCCGGCAAGTTGTATTGGGTAGTTGCCAAACAATTAATCAATTTCAAGCTTCCTTTTCACCAAAAATAAAAAAAATAAAAATCATACGACTCTAAAATCATAAAAACCAACAATAGGAAACTGACAATAATATCGAACAGCCCCTAGGCATCATTTCTTAATGAATTTGCAACAGATAAAAAGTTCTGATTTTTGACACATGGGTATTTAATCTATCGAAGCTAAAATGCAGAAACTTAAAACGAAAAGGTGAAAAAGAGGAGGGTAAACCTGGAAGAAGAGATTGATGATCAAGAGCTAAGAAACCGCAACAACCTCTAGATGCAACATCGTGAATGTGAGAATGAGATGGGGTTATTAAAGGCGCTAAGCCATAACCATACAGTATCAGAGCTTTACTTGGTTTGTCCGCCATTAATGATCTGGTTAGAAGGTATGATCGAGAAGATGAGAACAGTCTTTTCGGAGAATTGCGCGACAGTTTAAAGGAGATAAAAGAGTGTGGGGAATTGAAACAAAGGTCATGGGTTCGATGATGCCTACTCTCTTCACTCTTGCTTTTGTTTTGTTTTGTTCCTCTATTTTCAATCAATTGGCATAAAACCCTTTTTTTATGCCTCCCAGTGCGCTACTTTAGACGTCAATATCTCTAATTTTATTTAAGTAAAGATTATAAAAACATGATATTAATTAAGCATATATCAAGACGAATCTAACAAGATCTCACTTGGCTATATTTATCCGTGTGTATAAATCACAAAAGAAGGTCATAGGGTAGTGTATGGTTGCAATACATATGGAACGGATGTAGTACTAAGCAAATTCGCTAGAATTAATCCAAGTAGTGAATTAGTCATGGAATCCGCTACTTCCTTTGTTGAGATTTTTCCTTACCTTTGTCCCTACTTCCAAGACCCATATGTTTGGACCGTAAATACTTGATCAAGAACTGTGATAGTTGAGGTATGATCAAAGTTCTTCCCAATAAAAAAAGTAGCGATGTTAGCATTAGAATATTCTCTTCTAAAATAAGCACTAGCATTTCGAAACTTGCAAAAAGATAAATAGTGAACCCTCCCTCTCTCTCAAAGTCGCTACATTAACCAACGAGTTCCGGCTAGGATGTCAACGAGTGAGATTCGAGTCGGGTGAGCCATCAGGCTCATCATCCGGTTAGACCGATTCTCATCCATCAATCCGTCATCTGGTAAAACTATCACATGTATTCCATTCATCCAACACCTACGGGTGAATCAGGTGGACATGATGATAATTCCATTTAAGAGAATTAAATAAGAAAAGATAAATTAAACTTGCAAAATGACAATTTATACATTAATTTTCATATTAGATTAAGATAAAATAAGTTTATGAAAACATGTCGAATAATAACAAAAGTGAAAAAATATACTAATGTGAAAAATAATAGACATTCAGGATGATGTAAGTCATAGGTGATGAATCACATAATTAATGAAACTTTCTAACCTTAATTTCATCTATCACACATTATTCACTAACCAATCCATCGTCTATTTAACTCGATTTTTCGTCATTTTAGTTTTTAGAATGGAGTTGGTGATAGATGCCAATATGCCATCTATAGTCCCGGCCCAAAGAGAAGGGAAGTAGCAAATCCATGCGGAAGCTAAAATAAAAATACTTTCATTCTTATTCGAGTCTGTGTAGACAAAGTTTCAATCTTTATGTAAATTGGGAAGTTCATTCAGATTGCCCGAGCTTACTGACTGCAAATAACTCCAAAAAATGCATCAACAAAGCACACTCTGCTCATTGCCTAGTTGCATTAGGCACACTCCTTCCTTTTCCTTTCGAACTCCATCATTCTCTTCTTTACTCCCATCAATGGACTCTACCCAATTCACTTCTTCTTCTGTTTCTTTCAACTCTGTTAGTTCCAACATACACCCTTCTGTCTCTTGTAAAGCCTCCATTCAATCCCCTAACTCTTCAATCAAGTAAGTATCTTTCCCTTTTATGTGTTCATTCTCTATGTTTTATAATGGGTGTTTTTTAATATATTAAAAATTCATTCTTTTTTTGTGGGTGTTGTTTTATTCAGTTGAAAAGTTGGGGTTATGAACTTATGATGCTTAGGGTGAGAATTTATTGCAACTGGGTTTGTGGGTTTTGCAATGTTGGACAGGTGGTTAGTGGCGGACCTAGGATTTTAGTATCGAGGTGTCAATTATAGGATTATGGCTCCTTTACATGGGTTGCACAATCGAAAATTAACATTGTATTTGAATTTATTAGTTAGAGAAGAATAAAAAAGAAAATATATTGATTTGGGGTTTGACGGGCACCCCTTGCCTCAATGCACGTCCTCTACGACTACTTGGCTGGTCGTAGGCTGGTTGCAAGGGATGATGAGGAGAGAAACATCTGATTATTTTCATAATCTCTAGGACTATGTACTACTCAATCTTTTTGAATATAAAATGCAAACATTTTGAGTTGTACAGTTGCCAATGCTTAATTTGACCATCAATTCATTGAGATGAACCTGAAATATTTTATATGCTAGAATTTGCTTTTATGTGTTAGTAAAATGTTATGGTCGAAGGGAGATGTGTGAATAGTGGAAAGGTTATAGTAATATGTTGGTGGGTTTATGATTTCATTAGTTGCTTACTATGAAATTCGCCTTGTGTGTTGCGTTGTTGTGATTCCTCAGGAACGATAATGATAATTTGCCTATTCATGGTGTGTCTGAAAAGATTGTGGGTGTTTTGGGAGGTGGCCAGCTTGGTCGCATGTTATGCCAAGCTGCATCAGAATTGGCCATCAAAATAGCAATTTTGGACCCCTCAGTGAACTGCCCAGCTAGTTCTTTGGCACATTATCATATGGTAGGGAGCTTTGATGACAGTGCCACAGTGGAGGAATTTGCAAAAAGGTTGGATTTTCGTAATATCACCCCCTTTTCCATTTTCCTGAAATTTGTTTACTATCCATGATGATGATTTAGATGTCTTTTTGGTGTCTAGATGTGGAGTTTTGACCGTAGAGATTGAGCATGTTGATGTTGCTACACTTGATAAACTCGAACAACAAGGAGTTGATTGTCAACCCAAAGCCTCTACCATTAGGATTATTCAGGTATATAATTTATGTCCACGATACGTTTATTCTATGGTTGGATCATTTATGAAGTTGGCATTCGTTTTGGCTATCCAAGCTATGAAACCTAACCATGGAATCTGATTTTGCTTTAAAATTAAATGCTTAGATATATGTGATTTTCAGCTCCTGGTGATGTATATAGATGTGCAATTAGAGGAAGAAATGAACCAACACTTGGAGCTTTTATATTTTTGTTTACCTTAGCAATGAGATTTTTGTGATGGTAATTATCTGTCTATATTATTTATAATGCAGGATAAATATCTTCAGAAGTTACACTTTTCTCGACATGGGATCCCTTTGCCTGAGTTTATGGAGGTGGATTGTGTCTTGATGTGTTGGTCTGTCTACATTTTAGAAGCAATTGTTACCGTTTTCTTTTGGTCATACTGTTGAAATATGTCCACTGCAGATAGATAGTCTTGAAAGTGCTAAGAGGGCTGGAGAGCTATTTGGATATCCTCTTATGATTAAAAGTAAAAGGCTAGCCTACGATGGACGCGGTAATGCTGTTGCTAAGCTTGAGAAGGATCTTTCTTCTGCAGTCGCTGGTATGTGTTTGTTGTTGTAGTATATAAATGTTTCTGAAGAGATAAGAGGTTGGCAGAAATTGACAAGAAGTAGAACTCTGAAAGCTTGTGACAGTTCAGCGATGTTTCATTTGTTCTTCCATTCTTTCACCTTTCTTCTTAATTTTTTTAATTACATTAGCTTGGAAAGTATTGTGAGCAAGCACACAAGGGTCTCTGTCATTGGTGTATGTTTGCTAATGTGTAGTTTTAGGGTTTGTTTCCTTTAACTTAAAGTAAACTTGAATTGTAGGGGTGGGGATTTGTGTTTTCTAACATTGGTTGCTGATCCCTTTTTATGAGAACTGAACAGAGAATATTGTGCTCGAACCGGTGAGCATACTAGTTTCCCACTTATATTACACATGCCTTCAAAAATGTGATAGTATAACTAATACTCCCTCCTTTTACAAATAAGTGCAACATTTCACATTTGGGTGGTCAAATCTCAGAAAAAGTTATCATATCTTTTCACTAATATATAAATCAAAAAATTTACACGTGGGGCCTTGTTTGATTTGCTTCATCGTGTATTTTTCAGAATGTAATTTTTTATAATTTCCTAAAAAATGGTAGTAAAGATATTACTGATCCAATGTGTCCGTAAGAGTCCATTAAAAAGCAAGTGTTGCACTTATTTGTGAATGGACGAAATAGTATGAGCGCTTATTAAATGTTGGTGAGTCGACTACCTATGGTGTTGATGTATTCATGAATAAGCAGCGAGATGAATATTGTTGCTTCAATGATTTTTTTTTTTTTCATTTCCTACTTCTTTCTTATTAGATAACCTCTACCTCTCATTCATACTTTCTGTCTCTAGTCTCTCTTTGACTTTTTCTGCAATATTAATATGCTTTCCATATTTTGCAGCTCTTGGGGGATATGAGCGAGGTTTATATGTTGAGAAATGGGCGTCTTTTGTAAAGGTTAGCATCATATACTGGTTGAATGATTTGTTACGTGAACTTTTTGTTTCAAGAACTTATGCTCCATCCATGCATATGTAGATGTAATTTGTATGTTATGGTTATTTTGAGACTTACATATCGGTAGCAGTAAATTGAGAACTTTTCTGAACTGTATCTTTCTCTCCATAGAGTTAGCATTTTAGCAAACGATATGCATGATGTTGCTGTCCCATGATATCGTGAACTGCCCTTTTTTATGGGGAGATACAGCATGATTTGCTTAAATTTAGCATCTTGGGAGAACGTTTTTCACATCTAGCAGTTGAAAAAGGCCTATGAACACCCAATTCCTGCTGCTATGCCCCCACAGCTAATACGAATTTAGTTTTGGAAGTTACACCTTCATCTGTACTCGGGTTCAGGCATGCACTGACAGGAAATTTCTTCGGTAGTCTTGCTGAAATGGGAAAATCTACCGGAGTGTGAGGCTACGTGGGAGGATTTCGACTCAGGAAATCAGAGGTTCCCTCATTTTCACCAAAACTCCTCACCTATACTAGAAGGAAGAGTAAAAAGGAATTCAGTCTGCTTGACCTTGCAATCCCGTGAGAAGAAGGCAGTGGGAAAGCACCGAGAAAGTAGATTGAGTGGAGTAAGAAGCAAGTTCTGTAGGGAGTGAATGTGAAAAGAGGGGATCTAGAGGCAGTCATTGAGAAATCTAGTGAGTAGTGAGAGAAACACTTGGTGGGAGAGACTCCAACCTCTTATAATTTGGTTAGGCTGTAATAGGTGGAATATCATCTTGATAATTATTGATGCAGTCATATCTTGCTCTAATTCTTCTTTTTGATTCCTCTTATTCATTCTACTGTGTTAGATTGCTTGTGGGAGCGTTCAGAATTGCAGGAATTGTTCTGATCCCAAGCACATGCCTGCATTAGACGACCCCCTTTCTTGCCCAAACCTTATCAGGTGGGACTCCCATAAGAATAATTAGGTGGGAGTTGGGACTCCCATAAGAATAAGATAGTTAAATGTAAATAAATAGAATTCTCCCAGGAAATCATTTATAAACCTCTTCTACCTTCTTGAAATCAAAGTCTCACAAGGAGGTTTCCTAGCAATTGAGCTATATAGCAATGTGTAAAGAACAGTCTTCTGGGTTGCTGTAATGCTGTTAATTTGAAATGTAGAGATAACATCATTCAGCATGCTTCCTATTACACCAAGCATGTTGCATTCCAAAATTGCTAGTCATTGTCAAAGACTTATCTTCTCCTAGACAAGACAAATAATGTGAGCAAGTAGTATCCTTCCCAATGAATCAACAGGGTTCATTTTCAATTGAATCTTATGTACTCATGGGTTCCATTAAGTTAAATCAATTTGTCTCTTTCAAGTCACGATTAATGACAAGGCAGATTGACTCACTAGTAAATTTTGGCTCAGCGACACTTTTCTGCTTAGCCTTTTTATATGAATCCATGGTAAGAATGGGAATCTTTGCTCTGAAATTAGTTTTAACTGGTGGAATTCTGAAATTCCGTTCTTCCTTTATAAAATTTTATGTAAAGAAGATGGAAGTTAACATATGTTCTCATAATTATCTAGAAGATTCCTGTACTGGAGAATTTTCTATGCCTGAGGATTTTCTTGTTTCCTTGTAATCTTTGTCTTCGTTGTTAGCTTCCTGATCATTTCCACAACCCTTTGCATACTGGTGCATCTCGAATAAGTACTGCAACTCCAACACTTTGCTTCTCTTTCTTGATCAAGGTAGCACCAAATTCTTTGACATTCTCTTATGAATTTGGAGCCATGGAACAATAATCTTACAGCCGCTGCAAAATCGAGTCCCTTCATCTTGGACTCCTATGTTTCTGAAAGAAGTAGCTTTCTTGAAATTCGTAAGAATCACCTTCTGTGCCCTCTTTATCACAATAGACAAACTTGCATATACAAAATGTAGGTTCACTGAGACTCCAATATACTAGTCGTGTTTCCCTAATTCCTAGTCTTGCTTACATGCACTCAGGTTATGGGATGACAAGTTTTCTCTTCCAACTGACTGTCATCGGGTATTCTCTTTTCAGCCTGAATGGTCCTTGAAAAATTAATTTGTTAGTTGCTTAAATAATGATCTTAGCTTATTTTACTACGAAAGAATAGATATAAACATATTTTTTAATGTTCTGATGCTTGATTGCTTTAGCATTTTCATGTGCACCAAATTTTATTGGCTGGTATTTGGACAAAGATGTAGTGATTCAGAGGCTTATTGTTTTTTTGGTTCAGGAGTTGGCCGTCATCGTGGCTAGAGGAAGAGACGGTTCTATCGTGTGCTATCCTGCTGTTGAAACTATACACAAGTATGTGTTTGGTCTAGAGTTAGAAAGCTGTTCAGCCTTTTTTCATGGTGACATTGTTCAACATTCATTTATTGCTTCATTTAGTTGTACCTGCATGGTAGCAGCACATGCTTAATCCCTCTAAAAAGAGAAATAAAGAAAAAGTATACTTATTGGTGCTTTTGTAGGGAAAACATATGTCACATAGTCAAGGCTCCGGCTGTTGTACCATGGAAAGTAAGAAAACTAGCCACTGATGTTGCGCATAAAGCTGTGAGTTCTTTGGAAGGAGCAGGCGTCTTTGCAGTAGAATTGTTCTTGACAGAGGCCGGAGAGGTTGTATTTTGTTGACTTTCGTTTTGTTTCCATTTTGTAAGCTTTTTTTATTCGCTGGATACATTTATAAACTATGCTTTCGGCTTGTTACTTACGCTTACTAAGTTTGCATTGGTGTGGCAGATTCTGTTAAATGAAGTAGCTCCCAGACCGCATAACAGCGGGCATCATACTATTGAAGCTTGTTACACCTCTCAGTTTGAGCAACACTTGCGAGCAGTAGTTGGTCTTCCACTCGGTGATCCGTCAATGAAGACACCAGCTGCAATCATGTATAACATACTAGGAGAAGATGAGGTAATTGACCCTTGCATGTCAATCTCATTCGTTTATAAAAAAGAAGAGTCTTCAGAAGTTTTGAGATGTGAGTTTGTGTCCCAAATAAATTGGGTTGCTGATGAATTGAGGACACTAATTGGCATGTTATTTTTTCTGACTTGAATTACCTCATATTTTATGGTGAAATGACATGCTCAACTAATATTTTATTCTCATAGGGGGAACCTGGTTTCTTTTTAGCTCATGAACTAATGAGAAGAACTCTAACTGTTCCAGGGGCATCTGTTCATTGGTATGACAAGTCAGGTTTGTGAGAGGAACTTATTACTGGATTTCCTGCAATATCTCTTTCTACAAACGTTTTATGATCATGTTTCATACCCTGCTGACTTGAGAACTGTCATTGCAGAAATGAAAAGGCAACGCAAGATGGGTCACATCACCATTGTTGGCTCTTCTATGGGCATTGTGGAGGGACATCTTAAATGCTTGCTGAAAGAAGACAAATCAGATGGTTAGTCAGCTTGTTGGTCACCAGATATTGCCCATTTAGAACTCTGCCTTTTATGACAGCTTGAAATGCGACAATAAGAGATACCCTTGAAAACCAGCAATGCTAGGAGAGTATAGCATGTTAATTTTACCGTTCTATATTACAACATTAACAGTACCTAACGCTTCCTAAGGTGTAGAAAGATTCCCATGGTTTATTAAAATTTGGAGAGGGGGAGTGGGATACGGAGGTTGGTTGGTGGTCAAGGGGTTTGGTTGTATGCAGCCATACCCCTGCTATAATGGAGAGGTTGCTTCCATTGGACCTTTAGCCTGTAATCATCACTTGGTAATTCACTAACCATGTTGATCTAGTCTATCATAACCTAAAGCTAAAAAGTACTGAATTTCCAGCTCCAGCAGCTAAATGGCGATTTCTCCTTTTACACACTTGGGGACGATGATCTTAAGAAGTTGGGTTAAGATAGGAACTCTTTTTAGGTGATGCTCTATGCCTTGGTTACTTTTGTATATTCTGTTTTGACAAACGAAGACTGTCTGGTCCTCATGTGTGTTCAGACGTACGATCATTGTTTGTTTAGTAATTTCTTAGCCAAGCTTATGTACGACTTCTTCCATTTTCATGTGATAATCATTAGTGTGCCCTTCAATACTGGAGCCAGGATGCAAATGGAACCTATCATACTCAACTTTTAGGGGTTGCCTTATTATAATTGTACATGTTAAGATAAAAAGTTTAATTACTTCATGCTGCTCTACATATGTAGTGGAAGCAGAGTGTAGACTGTGGTTAATTGGTTATCTCCAGTACTGTGAGAGAAGATGTCATGGAAAATCAGTGTAACTTTTGGGTGTTTTTTTTTTTTTTTTTTTTTGGGGGGGGGCAACAATTAGGATGCCACGCTGCTTAATATCTCAATGTTTTTACAGATGTGTTGCATTGTTTTAGTTGAGGACCTCCACTATTTGTACACCATGTCATTGTTGTGAGAATTCATGCAATTTCATTTTCAGATGCAATACCCGTTCGCGTTGGGATTATAATGGGATCTGATTCAGATCTTCCTGTCATGAAGGATGCTTCCCGGATTTTAGATATGTTTGGGGTGGCACATGAGGTGGATTTCTGTGGAACTTATTTTGCACTATATATCACATGAGCTGTATATGAGCTGCTATGAATCATTACATTATACTGTTGGTGTATGGTGATATTGTGCAGGTGAGAATTGTTTCTGCACACAGGACCCCAGAAATGATGTTTTCATATGCTACGTCTGCTTGGGATCGAGGTGTCCAAGTCATCATCGCTGGTGCTGGTGGTGCAGCACATTTGCCAGGTTACACATATAATCCTTGTTTCTTCCTTTCGATCTCTGCATCATATCAACAATTTAGATTTATCAAATACGTTTTTTTCAGGAATGGTTGCGGCACTTACTCCTGTGCCAGTAATTGGTGTCCCTGTACGTGGTTCCTCAATGGATGGACTTGATTCCCTCTTATCAATCGTCCAGGTATTGCTTAAATTAGTAGATTAGTGTTAAAATACTTACATCTGCATGCTTGCTCTGAAAGTTGCAAGCCTTTGTCAGTGGCCGATGCACTACAGAACCCACAATTTTTCGAAAATATCAGAGCTTTTTTTTCCCAAAAAAAAAATAGAGACCTTTTGAACTCCTTTAAACTTAAGACATGCTCTGGCGAGAATGAACTAGTGACATCTTTTAATTGGGTATAGAAAATGTCTCCTTTGATCTGGTGTCTTTGATTAGTGGTTTGATAATCTAATTCAATCGGTTGCTCAACTTCTTGGTATTATCTGTAAGATGTTAAAGCGTGGCAAATGAAAATTGGAAGAATAGAATTGTTGTAGTTCAGATTGTTTACTGAATTTCTAGCATTGGACTGTTGGAATATTGCTTCAAAATTGTTGCTAGTTCCTAAAGGAGCATATGTTACTTGTTGAGTTGTTGTCACTAAGCTAGGATTTCAAGTACACAAGTCGATTAAAAATTTATGTTGCTTTAATCAAATTAGTGTGCCTAGTGGGGCCGAGGGGACGTGCGAAGGATGGAGAAACAAGTTACCGTTTTTATTTCTTTCGTTGCAACTTGGTATACAAGCAGAAAGTTTAATATTTAGTTTTGCTTCCTTATTTTGCTTGTACTTCTTCTCACTTCAACATGCTGTATAATTGGTTTGTTTCATCTTTTTTGCGCTCTCATTCATAAATTTCTGGATCGCACTACATCTTTTCTTACTTCTTATATGATCGATGTTTTGCTTTGTACTTAGGTACTTATTAGAAATTCTTCTTTCTTACTATGGGTGATATGTTGAATACGACTTTTTAATCTTATTAACGCAGATGCCTAGAGGCGTTCCCGTTGCAACAGTTGCAATAAACAATGCCACTAATGCAGGGCTCCTCGCAGTGAGAATGCTGGGAGTTGCTGATTCAGATTTGAAGTCCAGGTGAGTCTCCTTTATGCTAAGTGATACTATATGACGAGAGATAAGATTTGGGCTCCTCCTATGGTAATACTTATTCTCGCTTCCTGCAGAATGGCCCAATATCTTGAAGATGCTAGAGACGACGTGCTTGTAAAGGCTGAAAGATTACATAAGGATGGCTGGGAAGCCTATTTGAATAAATGAGCAAAATTTTATACTACACACAGCATTATGAGCGGGATAATATGCTTCTCCATCGATGGACCCGATCTTGTCGAACATGGAGTGAATACGTAGGTGGATATTCTTGTGGGACAAACGGATTAGGATGTCTCTGGAAGCAAAGGCTTAGAAGATGGTTGTTAGGTTCTCCGGGTAGTTTTGCATGATCCACAATTACTTTAGGTCCAAACTATGCATTTTTGTAGTGTTTCAGGTGGGTTACGAGTTCTTGTTTAAAGTTATAGAGTAGGGGGGGACTCCATGAAAAAATATGACCCCCTTTCCCCCTTGGTAGTTGTTACACACCTTGTATCAAATGTGAAATGTACAATGTTTTCTTAGTCGCCCAGAAAAAAAGTTACTTATCCTAAAAAATTACGGAATTTTACTTCTTTAACTTACAGCTCGTAAATAGTTAAATACCAATAGATTAAAGTGAATAAGAAAAGGTTGTTTTTAAATAATTCGATCTGTAATTCATTTAATTAGACCACAAGATTGGTGTACACAACTTGTATGTACTAAGATACTGTCTTTGTTCCTATGTGTAATATTTCTTTATAGTTTATATCCATCCTTCCTAATCTCTTTCCTCACTATCTCACTCTACAATCTCTTTTATCATCTACCACCACAGAAGTTATTTTTAATGTTTAGATATCAAAGGCAAATCGTTCGTAGATTTCGATTCTACCATGGTGGAATTGGAATATCCGGATTATTCCACAATACAGGAATTGCTTAGACTTCCGGTCCTTCTATGACAGAAATGAGATATGTGGATGTTTCCATGCTTTTTCTAAATCTTTTTGAAAAGAAAAACCAATATGCACGGTGCCATGGTGGTACCATCGACATTTGCTAATTCCAACACTTTCAAATCACATACGTTTAGATAACCGTCATAATCTAGTAATTTATAGTTTTATCACCATAATTAAATACTCTTTTTGTGATTGACTGGTAATTTCAGATGAAGTGATTACTTTGACAAATATCTCGGGAGATCATCATCTTTCCGCAATTTTATGCATAGTGAATGTCACATAATGGGAGTATGGAGGCTACCCTTTCATCCTAAATCGGATGTATCTATACTAGTCTATACTAGATAATGTTGTCCCGAAAAGAGTTATCACATCGCTCCACATCATTATTATATATTATAATTAATAATTTAATTTTTAATAAACAATAATTAAAAAGAATAATTATATATTACATTCCTTATCCAAAAATACTATCAATATGAAATTATAAAATTAATCATAACTTTCATTTTTTTAGGGGGGATTAGTGTCGCCTTTATTAACATAAATCAAGTCCCGCCAAAGTGATTAAACTTTGGGGAAAGAGTTCAACCAAATACATTCCGAGCCCACAACATCCCATCTAGCAACAAGGTGTGCAAACGTATTCCCCGCCCATTTTACATGACAACACTTAAACAACTCAAAGTTACTTCTAAGTCTAGCAATAGCCTCGTAAAAGCGAAAAATAGGAGAAAAGCCGCTTTCCCGATTCTTGATTGTCTTGACCACGTTAAGTGCATCACTCTCTGCCACTACTCTGTCATACCCCTGTTGCTGTGCAACTTGAAGACCAAACATCATTGCAGCCGCCTCCGCTTGTTCAACACACCACTGTCCCTCGTAATGTCTCACTCCTGCTGCACGCACTACACCAGCACTGTCACGAATCACCACGCCCACCCATGCCCCTACATCATCAATAATACCTGCATCCGAATTTACATTCACCCAGCCCGCCAACGGAGGAGTCCACGCAGCGCTGCCAATATTCTGCTCCACCCTACTGCACCCAAACACGCTCTTGGCATATAATACTCATCTACCATCTTGGAAAAGCCACAAGCTGTTTTGATCGGTTCGTGTTGGATGTTCTAAAATAGCCTTTCATTGCGGCAGAACCATGAGGCCCATGCTAACACGCATATAAGACGCAACTCTTCTTTCTCAACTCTACTGGCCAACCAACTTATACAAGCAGCAAAGGAATTATTTGGCGCCTCCGAAAGCAGATTAGCAAAAGAACTTGCCGCCCAAATGCGTTTAGCAGCAGCACATTGTACAAGGGCATGGTAAATTGATTCTGAACTATCTCTGCACAGTTGACAAGAGCTGACATCCACAATGTGACGATAGTGAAGGCGTTCACGCACCGCAAGGCTGTCCTTATAGGCTCTCCACATAGGCTCTCCACATGAAGTGACGTAGCTGAGGAGGAGCTTCCATTGACCAAATCCTCTTCCAGACATTCTCTTCCCCATTATCATTCAATAAATTCCAGCTTTGACGTTGTCCCATTTTCCCTAACCAGTACCCAGACTTGACAGAGTATTCACCATTCCGTGTCGGCCACCAATACCGTTTATCCCTCTCCCACGGCTGCATAAGAGGTATACTACCAATAGCCAAGCAATCGACCTCAGTAAAGAGTTCTCTGATTTTTATAGTATTCCATTTTCCAGTATCAAAACAAATCAGGTCCTTAACCATGAGATTAGCATCACAGTTCAGATTCGGAGTCGGCACACTGTATGCTGAATTACCAGGGAGACACGCCTAATCCCATATACGTATGCTTGCTCCATCACCAACATTCCATTTAAGACCCTCTAACAATAAAGACTTCGACCCCCAGAGACTACGCCAAGTATAGCTAGGATCATATCCTCTTCTTGCATCTATGACATTGTCATGCTTAAAATAACGAGCTTTCAACATAGCCAGTAACAGAGGGTTCGGGTTAGCGTATAGACGCCACATCTGTTTCGCAAGTAAAGCCTGATTAAAACACGCCAAATCTCGGAATCCCATACACCCCATTGATTTAGGTAGGCACAAAGACTCCCAGCTATGCCAATGCATTTTACGTTCCAACTCATTCGACCCCCACCAGAAACGGGCTAGCAGAGAATGTAGTTCATCAATTAAACCAGACGGGATACGAAAAACACTCATCACGTAAGTAGGAATTGCTTGGGCAACGACTTTGATCAGAATCTCCCTCCCTGCTCTTGATAAAATCTTTTCTTTCCACCCATTTAATTTCTTCCACAATCGCTCTTTAAGCACAACGAACACCGCCTTTTTTGACCTTCCAATGATGGTGGGTAACCCAAGATATTTTTCATGCTTCTCAACTTCCCGAACACCAAGCGCTTCAAAATCTCCCTTCTCCTATCGACATGAACACCTTTGCTAAAAACCACTTCAGTTTTGTTTAAATTAACCAATTGACCAGAAGCTCTCTCATACGTACTAATAATATCAGCCTCCTTAGAGCATTCACTTGGAGTGGATTTAGCAAAAAGTATATTGTCATCTGCAAAAAAGAGATGAGAAATACGTGGTGCTCCATTGCATATTTTAAAACCTGTAATCTGATTTTCACGAGCAGCCTTGCCAATGAGGGTGGAAAAAACGTCAGCACATAGCAGAAATAAATACGGGGAGATGGGATCACCTTGGCGTAAACCACGCTTAGGTATAAGTATAACAGACCCAGACACACGTCCATTAACCTTAAAAGCAAGAGACACACTGGACAAACATCCCATAATCCTTCTAACCCAATTATCACAAAAACCCATTTTGTACATCACCCTTTCCAGAAAAGTCCATTCAACCCGATCGTATACCTTGCTCATATCGAGTTTTAGAGCTATCGAACCCTCCCTATTCACACCCTTTCGCTTCATAGTATGAAAAATCTCAAACGCCATCAAAGCATTATTTGTAATCAGCCGTTTCGGGACGAAAGCACTCTGGTTAACAGATATAATATAATCCATGAAAGGTTTGAGCTTATTTGCCATTGTCTTTGAAAATTTTTTATACAATACATTACAAAGACTAATGGGCCTAAACTCATTCATAGACTTTGGCTCATTACATTTAGGGATCAAAACAACACATGTTTTATTAATTTCCGCGAGATCCACATGACCCCTCCACCATCCTTTCACAAACTCGATAATGTCATTCCCAACAATATGCCAAAATTTTTGAAAAAATAAAGCATGCATACCGTCAAGTCCAGGAGCTTTGTTTGGATGCATCTGAAAAAGTGCTTCTCTAATTTCTTCACCTGTAGGCTCCGTGTCCAGTGTCGCATTCATCTCACTTGTCACAACCATCTCCACCCCTTCTAAAGCCTCTGCAAAACCCGTCGGATGGCCTGTAGCAAAGAGATCCGCGAAATAAGTCGAAACAATATTCTCCACCTCCTCCTTCCCTTTACGCCAAACCCCCTCAGCATAATTTAGCCCACGAATCTGGTTTCTTTTTCTTCGCTGGCTAGCCTTGTAATGGAAGTAGTTTGTGTTCTTATCCCCGTCTTTCAAGTCATTCGCTCTAGCTCGAGCATACCAATAAGTTTCCTGTCTTCTATGCAGCTCGTCTAGCTCATCACCAATAACACGTCCCTCCGCCAAAGAACCCGCATCCACAGGACGTCCTTGCACCTCCTTCAACCTCTTTTCCAACTCTCTAATTTTTTTCTAATATTCCCAAAAGTGGCAGCAACCCATTATGTTAAAGCCAACTAGCACCTCTCAATCTTTGTTGGTGTTGAACCTACCACATTCTCGCACCTCGCCTTCTCAACCACTTCCCCACACTCCTCTCGTGAGAGCCATAAAGCTTCAAATCGAAAGAGTTTTTCCTCCACATTTCGACCTCTCCCTCTATTCGATTTTAATAGTATCAGAGCATGATCAGAGCTATATATGGGGAGGTGAATAACCTCCGCTTCCGGAAAAGCCGCACACCAGCCATCTTGCTAGAAATCTATCAAGCCTCTCACGTACAAAAGTTTCCGGAGAATTGCCACGTTGCCAAGTGAAGCAACTGCCTCGAAATCCTAAATCACGCAAACCACACGAGTCAATGACATTGCGAAAAGCATCAACCTGTCTCTCCCGACGCCAAAGACCACCATCCTTTTCCGACGGTCCAAGAATCTCATTAAAATCTCCAAAAGTGACCAGAGGGACATCACAATTCCCCCAAAGACCATGCATAAGTTCCCACGTAAGGTGTTTATTCGTTGCCTCTGGCCAACCATACACTCCTCCCACCTTCCATGCTAACTGATTATTATCGTCTCTAACATCAGCAGCTATATGATGAGAAGAAAACGAAGAAACAGACATATTCACATCACGCCACCAAAATCCAATCCCACCCGAATGGCTATTACTACTAATACACAAACCTTGCGAGAACCCGCATTTATTTCTAACCTTCTCTAACCTTCGATCATCAATCATAGTCTCCATACAAAGACTATGCTAGGCCTATCCCTCCAACACCTATCACGGAGGGCAATAACTGTCCAAGGGTTGCCAAGGCCCTGACAGTTCCAACTCAATATTTTCATTGTTGTTCGCGGAGTTGGATATGTCCAACCTCCGCTACTTTCGAAGTGTCTCCCTCCAAACATTGCCCCACCAAAGCTTTAGGGCGTTTTGTAGTCTCATCCGCCTCCGCCATAATCACATCAAAGCCATCATTTTCTTTCCGTTTACCACAATAAGTTGTACTAGGCATTTCTTCATTCAACTCCACAGCTACCTGATGTGCCACATTGGTTCTTCTCATTATTTTGACTTTTTTCTTCCCTCCACTACCACTTCCCATGTGAAAAGTTAAAGGTATTATTTCATGTACCTTCAACTTCTCTGTAAAAGCATTTTCACCATTCACTTCCACCTCATCACATACAGCAGTGTTGCTTTTATTGTTGTCACACGAAATACCACTTTCTACACATACAATAGCATCCACCCCATCCTCCTTGTCCCCATTCGCCTCTTCACACTCACTATCTGGTGACTAATGATTCCTTCAAAAATCTGTTATTTAGGTTTTTTGGCTTACATTGACGCCCAGTGAATTTCAGCTTTGCCTTTGACATGATTTCCGCCACCACATTCGACTCCCTTGCCACCCCTTTTCTAGGAGAAGCTTTAATACTTGTATTCCACCCGAAAACCTTAGCCTCGTACTCATCCGGAACATTAGGGCAGTCCTTCTCGCCATGACCCATTATACCACACGAAAAACAGAAGAACGGTAGCCGTTCATATTTAATTGGGATTTTAACAATCTGACCCTCCTTGTTCTTAATCTGTTGGGATCTGCGCAAAGGTTTGTTAACATCGAGAATGATAAGCACTCTCCTGTACTTCCCTAGAAGAAGTGGGTCCTCCTCAATACATACTACATCTCCCATATTTGCAGCAATGGTTTGTACGTCTGATGTTGTGCGACAATTGAACGGTAAATCATAAAAACGTACCCAGAAGGGAGATGAATTTAGGGTTACCTCCGACGGTTGTTCATTAGCGGTTATCTCCTTCAAAATAAGAAGGCTTTGATCAAAACACCATGGTCTACCCTCCAACACCTTCTCCTTATCTCTCCAATGGAAAAATGAATACAAACAGGTTTGTCCCAATCATATTAGTAACTACTTGTTTCGATGGCGCCCAAACAGAAAGCATAGTGCGTTTGAAGGCCTCGACATTGTAATTACGATTCGTTAACAGCCTCCTCCTCTCCACCTAAATCAACCACTCCATCATCATCATCGTCAATGTTTAATTGAGCGCAGATATCTGGGAGTCCCTCTGCCATATTGGCCGAAGATTTTGAGCCAGCTAGGGCATAAGCGAGACTTTAGTTTCATTCCCTGCCGCCTCCTCTCCGCCTAAATCAACCACTCCATCATCATCATCGTCTATGTTTAATTGAGCGCAGATATCTGGGAGTCCCTCTGCCATATTGGCCGAAGATTTTGAGCCAGCTAGGGCATAAGCGAGACTTTAGTTTCATTCCCTGCCGCCTCCTCTCCACCTAAATCAACCACTCCATCATCATCATCGTCAATGTTTAATTGAGCGCAGATATCTGGGAGTCCCTCTGCCATATTGGCCGAAGATTTGAGCCAGCTAGGGCTAGAAAATTCCTTTCTCTCGAGGAAGGAGAATCATAACTTTCATTTCAAATCTCATAAAATTATAATTTTTACACCGTTAGATTCATGTCGAAAAATACTTTGAATCAAGATCCACTTATGATATGTTTTTCCAAAAATATGCAAAAAATCTTATAATTTACTTATATAGGGCATGTTTTATTTGGCACAAATGAGTTGAACGGATCTAAATTGAATTGAATTGAAGTGATTTGCATTGATTGACTAACTCCTGTTCTTCTCACAAGACGTCCTATACACACCTTTAACTCTACATTTTTTATGTATATATTAATAAAAAAATTTAAAAATTATTATTAAAATTTTTAAATATAAATATACATATAACAAAAGGAAAAATTGCCTAGAATAATGCAACATTTGGACGATTCGCAAATAATAATGCAACCTTCCGATTATTCTGGAATAATGCAACCTTTATACCCCATTTACTTTAAACAGGACAAAACCGGATAAAATCAATTCTAACATCAAGAATATGTTCAGTGGGACACTTGTCGGCTTATAATTGGTTCTAATAATTGATTTATAAAATAATTTAAAAAATAAAAAGATAAAAAAAAATAATTTCCCACCCCCATCCCCCCTCCCCTAACCCCACCCCCACCCCACCCAGATTCCGGCACCCCCACCCCCTCCCCTAACCCCGTCCAAATTCCGACACCCCACCCCCTCCCCCTAACCCCGTCCAAATTCCGACACCCCACCCCTCCCCTAACCTAACCCAGATTCCGTTCGAAAACCACCCACCACCCCAAAAACAACCAACCCTCCTCTAACCTAACCCAAATTTCGTTCGAAAACCACCCACCACCCCCAAAAACAACCAACCCTCGCCTAACCTAACCCAGATTCCGTTCGAAAACCACTCACCACCCCAAAAACAACCAACCCTCACTCGAAAACCACGACCCCCCGCCGCCAATCTCACCCCACCCCTTTTTGCCGGCGACGCTCGTCTGAGCACCGAGAAGGAGAGAAGAGGGGAAGCGAAGGCGGGGGAGGGGGTCCCCTAACCCCACATGTTTTCCGGCGACACTAGAGACGAAAGAAAGGGAAAAATTCGTGGTGTGGTGTGGTTCTGAGTAGTTTCCGGCGAGCTTGGGAGGGTTCTGAGTAGTTTTCGGCGAGCTAGGGAGGGTTGGGGCTGGCGTGGTGTGGTTGTGGGTAGTTGCCGGCGAGGGTGGGGCTGGGGGTATTGGCAGGGGTGGGGGCAGGGGGCTGGGGTTTAGTTTAGGTTTTTTTAATTTTTTTTAAATTTTATTGTTTTAAATTTAAAGTTTCTAATAAAAATTACCAATGGTTCAGGTTACCGGTCATTTGTCCTATATAAAATAAATGGGGTATTAATGTTGCTTTATTCCAGAATAATCGAAAGGTTGCATTATTATTTGCGAATCGCCCAAAAGTTGCATTATTCTAGGCAATTTTTCCTATAACAAAATCTCTAATTAATTCGCAGGCTCTTAATGTGCAAGCCACAAGAAATTATCAAATTGCAAGAGTGCAAGGTTCACAACGTTCGACAAACAAAAGATGATTATCAAGAAGATAAAGTAATAATCATTTAATTCAGATATTATTCTTTCTCATGCATATGCAACAAACTCACTTATTTAATTTTCTTTTGAAAATTCACATACAAAAAAGGCATATTTGGATTCAGCAAAGAGATAAAGATTTATAGACATTATAGTCCAATAACATAAATCGAGGACAAGGGTTCAGGGGACATATAAGTATGTATCAGTTAGACATGCTTGTGCTCATGTCTCAAAATTATAAAGGTCATGCATTATTACTTGCATTGTCGAGCTCTAAAAATTTTCAAACCCCACATAATCTATGAACTTCAAACTACCCCCCATACATCATACATGCATGAACCACGATCTGAATATCTGATGCTCTCTTTAGAAATGATAATGGATTATCGTCTCCTCCGATGTCACGATAAATTTTCAATGGACAACATGTATACACTGACCTTTGTAAGTGAGGAATCTGACTATGTATATATTTAGTAGACTTCTATTCATTCAATTAGTGATAAGTAAAGTAGCTCGCTACGCTTATAAAGTAGCTCGCTACGCTTATAAATTAGTCATTTTTCTCCATCTTCGATATGAGGATCACACCTGAGTGTCACTCTTAAGAAAATATTCTTCTTATTTTGTCAGATATATTATATATAGTGTGAGTAAAGATAAGTCATTCTAAAATCTGTAATGTCATACCCAACTAATAAATTATGTCTTGATAATTGTTTTTTTTTGGTATTAAATAATACTTTTGTCCAAAAAGAATAGGAGTTGGTTTACTATAAGACGGTCTTAGGTTAAGCTTAACCTCAGACCAGCCCAATAAGCCTTAGAAAAGCCCATGACGCGAGCCACATGCTAAGCAGCCCAGCCAAGTTGATTTTTTTTAACTTTTCGACCCAAAACCTTAACTTTTTGCATTTCTAAACTTTTCGCCCTAAAACCTTAACTTTTGCATAAAAATCCATAACTAATATAACTTTTGCATAAAAATCCATAACTAATATCATATGTGGAATCGATACCCTTCACTCCATTAGCCCTATTAGTTATGGATTTTTATACAAAAGTTAAAGTTTTAGGTTGAAAAGTTAAAAAAACGCAAAAGTTAAGGTTTTAGGTTGAAAAGTTAAAGAATCAATTTTTCTGGACTCCTTAGCGCGTGGCACTCGTAATTGGACTTTTAATTGGCTTATTGGGCTGGTCTTACATTAAGTTTAATGTAAGTCCGTCTTTTATAAGACTTTGCCAAAGTATAGTCCTATTTTTTATATAACTTGAAATGTATCAGTCCTTAGAAGTGATAAAAGTTAATATGACTTTGACACGTTTGTTAATATATATCTTAAACAAACTTAATAACTATTATTTTAGTTAGTGAATTGTTTAGTAGCTAAATTTTGCGTCAAATTTTGTCCCTCTATAATATTTTGATTTTACAAAAGATGAAAATTGAGAAAACTATAGTAAATGCACAAATCCTTACTCAATTATTCAATGTGAAGTCTCATATAGAGAACATATGCTAAATATTTTCTAAATATACCTTTAAAAGAGTTTCTTTTTACTTAAAAAAATTATTTCTAAGTTAAAATAGTCACCTAGTAAACATAAAATAAATTTAAATGATCATTTTACTTTTAAAAGTGATCACCATTTAAAGAGATCTTACACTAAGATAGAATAGACCAAACCAACTAAATAATCAAGTATCAATTAGAGAGCTTCCCTTCACGACTAGTGTAGTGTTATTATTAGAAAGAAATTAAACATGCATTGTGTCGATACATAGACTTTAAGCTGATTAGAAGTGCACTTTGGTACTTCAAACTTTAATAATCTTCTATGAACTAATGACTCATTAAAATGACATCTATTTGAAGTTGTTGACTTGTTGTTATCTTTCACTCTTAAAAAGGAATGAGATTAGGTCGCCGACCGTACTTAGAGAGCCACACCATTTTGAAATCTATTGGAAGTCTAATTTTAATATAGAAAAGCAATCTCATATCTCTATACTATAAGGTAAGAGGGGAGGGACACCAAACTTAATTTATTGCCTAATTTACCCTTTGTTCAATTAATAATTTACAGGAAAAAATTAATTTATCATAAAAAATAAATAAAAAATTAATGAGAAAAATTGCATAAATAAACCACCTATAATCATCCCACAATCCCACTACATCACAAAAAGTAACTACCCACCACCCACTCACCCACTCACCCAACCTCAATAAATAAATAACATAAAAAAAACTGATTCAAAATACCAAAACTACTATGATATAATTTTTGCGCACATTGTGTGCATATAAGGCTAGTAATTAAATAACCAAAGAGATATAGACGCGGAACTTAAATTATTGATTTGAAGCAATTCAAAACCTAAAGTTTCTCCGCTTAAATATTTTTGTTATAAGAGAAATGTGTAATAATTAGAAATTGGAAAAGATCGATATATACTAGTTCAAGGATTTGTTTTTTTGGATATATGTCCGATGAATCTCAGTTCCTTTACATCAGTCTCACTACATGATCTTATAAGTTTGTTAAATCTCTTTTATATTATCAGAATATTTTTCTCGATAAGTACATCAATAATTTCATGACATATTTCACGATTTGATAAAGTTTTTCTTCGATGTACAAGTTCTAGTAGAATAGTTTATTGGGTATACAATACAATAAAGATTGTAAGAGAGGAGTAGCCTTTTGCTCTAAAAGGTCACTTTATAGTAGGTAAATTTTAGGATAAAGGATGGCTTTTTTCCCTTGTAATAGTGACCCGTCTAAATAAAAGTTGACCCTCTAACTTTAATAGTGGCTTATTTTGGCTAAAATAAAAGGTCGTTTTACATTAACATTATTGTGCACCCAATACACAAGATTTGATGTTTTAAAAGGACCACTAGAGGAAAAAAGGGAAAACAATAATGGTTGAATATTGTGGTGCATTATAACGTACAAGTGTTTTTCAAGTGTGAAGCATAGGTATACACATCCATGCCTTCATATCAAGTCTCACCACATAATATGGTTAGGCCACCTTATTAACTCAAACCAAACAACGCACGACCGCACGTGACCTAACCAAGGAAGCCCAACCGCATTTTCTAACCTTCCCGATTTTCACTTTTGCATGGAATGAATTCATTACTCAGTTTTACTTCTCTCTCATAGTTTCACTATTGCATGTTATCAAATTAATCGCTGATCTCCATTCATTGACTTTTCCATTTTGAAAAATTTATTAGTCGATAGTCATAGAACAAAAAATTTAATAGCTAAAAGCCTAAAATTAATTAACTGAAAGCCTAAAATCAACAATACAAAGCCTAAAATCATAAACTGATACCCCAAAAACCATTAACTGAAAGCCTAAATGCATTAAACCGAAACCCCTGAATTCAACAACTGAAAACCCAAAATAATTAATTGAAAGACTAAAATAATTAAATGAAATACTACATTCATTAGTTGAAAGAGTAAAATAATAATTGAAGCCCAAATTCAAAAACTGAAAAGCTAGAATAATTAACTGAAAGACTAAAATCAACAACTAAAAAACTACATTCATTGACCATTGGGCAGATCATCTTACGAAAAAAATAAAAATAACAATTGATAGTGCTTGTGTGAGTTACTAATTAGCAAAGATAGGGTTTTACTCTAAGAGAATTACTAAGGTTGTACTTGAAAATTTTCTTAATACATATATTGAGTTCTTGACTAGATTGGCTAATGTTATTGAAAAGGACACCGACGACTACTCTTTACGATTGCGAATATCAAAAAGTCGATCAAAATGACTATGAATATGCTGGCTTTTTGGACACGTAGTTTGAAGCGACTTTGAATGACGTTTTTTGACCTTGAAGACGACATTTTTGGGGGAAAAAAATCCACCTTCTGCTTTATGGAACACGTATTTCATGAAAACTGATCGAAATGGTTACCAATTCGCTGCCTTTTTGAGTGGGCACTTCAAGGCGACTTAAAAGACATTTTTTAACTTTAAGGCAACTCTTTTTTGAGAGAAACGGATACCGCAGATCATTCTTACAAGATATGAATATTAAGAAGCCCGTCGAAATAAGTATCAATACGCCAGCCTCTTTAAAAAATTTAATAGGTTAAACCATTTAAAGAAGTTCGTAAATTAGATTAGACTATTCCGATAAATTTCCTTAATTTAAAATCCCAAGAAGGAAAATCCTTCCAATGTGCAAAATTCCATAGTAGATTAGTCTTAGAAGTGTTAGTCCAAAGTCCACTCAATCTCTCATGAGTCATGACCACTCCACACATGCAATGTTACTACTTAAACCATTTTTCTTCTAGTTTCTCTCTCTCTCTACACATGATCCCTACTTCGACACGTCCTCTTTTCTTCCTTTAACATTAACCTTAACTCCCCCCTCATTTCAGTTTTATTCACTCACTTCTTCATTACCAGACATTCAACATCCACAAATTCCATTCTTATTCACTCACACTTTCTCTGCTAAATTCTCTGCTTTTGTAAGTAGCACTTTATTTTATCTCTTGTTTGATAAAAAAGTTTCAATCTTTCCTTAAAGTACAATAATTACTTCACATTTGTTTAATTTTTGGTGTCAGATCAAGTACTCAATTCCAATAAAAGGGTTATAAAGAACAAGGTGTTCTGTAATCTGTGGTTTAGCCCTTTTAATTTATTTTTAATTACAACGTCATTTAACTGTCTTTCTGTTTGTTTGGTTATACTTTCTGAATGTGGGTCTTCTGAAATTGTTTATAGATAAGAAAAAGTCACTCTCTTTGATCAGATATCATATTAAATTTACTTGCTTTTTTTGTTACGACCCGATTCACGCGTGATTTTGGCATAAAAATGGACTAAAATATAGTCGTTAGGGATGTATATAACATAACCCTTTATTGCAACTTGCAAGTTGGTTTCTCACTTTAGTTTTCAGTTTTGTTGCATTATTTGGTAATGTTGAGTGACAACTCTACTTTCTGGTGTTTTGTTATAAGCCACTAATCTTGTAAGCAAGTGTTGTTTATGGGGTTGTTGTTTTTCTGTGGACAGTTTGGATAGATAAGATCACTTCTTGTGATTCAATTTCAAGTTCCAAGGATCATATTGTCAATTTGAGGAAAAGGGTTTTTTCAGAATTTCGGGTTTTGTGGAGGATTTCGCTTTCGGGTTAATTGGGTAGTTGTGTTAATCAGTGGTTCTAATGTTGAAGTTGATGAATGTGTTTGGAATTTCAGCTTCTGGGTTTGCCTCAGTATGAGTTTCTGAGTGATGGGTTGTGTTTATTCAAGATCTTGTATTGGTCAGGTTTGTATTCCTAGAGATGCCCGTGTTAAACAGGTTGAGAATGTGAGGGGTTCAGAGCTTGCTGTCTACTCTCCGACGCATACAGACGGCCGGGAAGATCAAATTCAGGAATTGAATGAATTGAGCTTTGGTAGGGACACTGAAGCTGGTATAAAGAGGCTTTCTAGAGTATCTGCTCAGTATTTACCACCTGATGGAGGGAAGACAGTTAGGGTTCCGTCCGAGAATTATGAGTTGAGATACTCATTTTTGTCACAGAGGGGTTATTATCCTGATGCACTTGATAAGGCTAACCAGGATAGCTTCTGCATTCATACACCTTTTGGCACGGACCCGAATGATCATTTCTTTGGAGTGTTTGATGGGCATGGAGAATTTGGGGCTGAATGTTCACAGTTTGTAAAGACTAAGTTGTGTGAGAATCTATTGAGGAGTAGCCGTTTCCATGTTGATCCCGTTGAAGCATCTCATGCCGCTTTCTTAACAACCAATTCTCAGTTGCATGCTGATACTTTAGATGATAGCATGAGTGGAACTACTGCTATTACAGTAATGGTTAGGGGTAGGACTATATATGTTGCCAATACAGGTGACTCTAGAGCTGTTATAGCCCAGAGGAGAGGGAAGGATTTAATAGCAGTTGATCTTTCAATTGATCAAACACCATTCAGGATCGATGAGCTTGAGCGAGTCAAGCTTTGTGGAGCAAGAGTTCTTACTCTTGATCAAATTGAAGGGTTGAAGAATCCAGATGTACAGTGTTGGGGAACTGAAGAAGATGATGATGGCGACCCTCCTAGGCTATGGGTGCAGAATGGGATGTATCCTGGTACTGCTTTCACTAGAAGTCTTGGTGATTCAATTGCTGAAACCATTGGAGTGGTTTCGAACCCGGAGATCGTTGTCTTGGAGCTCACACCAGAGTATCCCTTTTTTGTCATTGCTAGTGATGGTGTTTTTGAGTTTCTTTCAAGCCAAACTGTGGTCGATATGGTGAGTGATTTATTTATTAATTTTATCACAATCTCTTATGTCGTGGAATACTTAAGGCCTTTTATTGATGGTAAACTTGACTGTTTATTGAAAAAGAAATTTTCTTTAGTCAAATTCAAATGAGGTCCTCTTTTAAACTGTTTTCTACATTCATTATGCTCTAAGAATATATTTGCATATGTAGGGCCTGTTTGGCAAAAGTAGTTGTTGTGGTATCTAATAGGTGCTGTACTAGATGTTAACTCCGGGATACGAAAAATGACAAAACCGAACTATATTCTACCTTTAGAAGCTTCTTTCACCCTAGAGCTAATTTCTTTTTGCTTACCACTAAAAGCTATATTAAACACTAGTTCACCGAACACCACTTTTCATCATGAGTTTGGACCGAGCCAAACCTCTAAAAGCTGGCTCAATAGCCGTTGTCAAACACGCACATATTGTTGGCGTATATGATCATGCAAAATATAAGCTGCCAGTTTGTTGTCATTCATGTGCAATCTACCTGAAACCTTTGAGCCATTTATGATGATCCTTCACTTGTTTCCTTATACTAACTCATTACCTGTATACATATACAACTTAGAAAAATTCGTTATTTGCTTTTACATTCTATGTAATGGAGGACATAGCGTCCTGCCCGTCAGTACATTAACTTCTCTCCCCGTGTGTATCATGTTTTTGTTCATGTGAAGTCATCAATGTATCGTTTATGTATTCTGGTCACTTATGATCTTCACCCTGGAAATAGCTTTTCTGCTGGGCCAAAACCTTTTTACTTTTTAGCTTAAGGATGATTCTGTGGTTATGAAAGTTATAAATCTTATACCACTTTTCACATTTGGAGTTCAAATTTGGAGCCTATCTCTTTGTTGACCTATTCAGGCCTGGCAGCTTTTCTGTTATTCTTAGATGATTAGCCGTCTAATTACTGAAGAGGGCTGCCTTTTCTCTCTAGCATGCTTGTCATCACATCCAATGGATACCCAACATTACATGCTAGTAATCTCCCAAGTTTCCTTGCTGCTGCTTTTCCTTCTATGACTTGCCTTAAATTGTTGCAGTGGCTGGTGGTAGATAGTCTGACACCAACCATTATTTTCTTCATTGATTCTTCTCTACGGGCTGACAATTATTAATTTTGCTTATGAGTGTTAGAATTGGATCTCTTTCCTAATCTTTTGTCTTTCTGTCATTGGATTTAATCCTTTGCTTTCTAGGTAGCACTGCATAAAGACCCTCGTGATGCTTGTGCCGCTATTGTTGCTGAATCTTATCGGCTATGGTTGCAATATGAAACTCGTACAGATGATATAACAGTAATAGTAGTTCATGTTAATGGGCTAAATGATGTAAGATGACTCTCGAAACCAGTCCTTTTGATTGATTATCTTATTTGCTAGTATCTATGGAAGTTCCTTGCTTATGCTGTTTGCTGGTTTTACATTGTTGCTAGGTTAAGGGAGGTGCTGCAAGTCCTGGTCCCACTATGAAACCCTCTGCTCCTCAAGTCGTGGAGTTATCCGGATCAGAGTCCCCTGCAACTATGGGATTGAATTCTAGGAACCAGCGTGTAAGGCATGATGTGTCACGAGCTCGTCTTCGTGCCATTGAAAGTTCCTTGGAAAGTGGAAATGCTTGGGTGCCTCCATCACCAGCCCACAGGAAAACCTGGGAAGAAGAGGTAATTTTATGGATTGGACTACACTCGGATGAGGCAAACTGTTTTATAGTGCTTTCTCTATCCATTTTTTTGTTTTTCCAGTGGTAAAAGTTGACACATTTCCACATCTATGTTATAGGCACATATTGAGCGGGCGTTACACGATCATTTCCTGTTCAGAAAGCTTACGGATACTCAGTGCCAGGTTCTGTTAGACTGCATGCAAAGAGTTGAGGTTCAGGCTGGGGACATTGTCGTCCAACAGGTTAGCCACAAAACTTGAGATAATTTACTAAGAGGTTTTGTATGATGCCTATGGCAGTGGTTGAATAAATAAACTTGAGATCATTTGTCGGTGAAATTTTAGTAGTAACTAGTGGTTCCGATTTCTTGAACTTAGAAGACATTCAAACCCTTGGTAGCTCACAAAATCTTTCTCTCCACTTCCTGGTTCAAGAAAAGAGGTTCAGTTTTTGTAAATATATGGACACGACTTGCTAGAGTATTGGTGTTAGTATGTTGGGTAATTTTAAAATAATAAGTTTTAGTTGAAGTATAAATACTTGTCCACCAAAGGGATTGGAGGAGTTTGTATGTTTTGTCAGGTTCATGTTAGATCTCTACACAATATTCGACTTCCGAGAAAGTGTGGGTAGCTTCGCTGGTTGAGAATCCCACCCGGTTCGGGGCATGACCCAGGATTGATTCCTTATGCGGGGTGGAGAAGGTGGTGGCCAGGGTGTGTAATACAAAGCTTGAGAGAGGCATAGATATAACCTTACTGGTTTAAGAAAAAAATCCTTACTCTGCACAATCCTCAAACGTAGTCAAACTCTCCATTTTGGATGCCCAATATACTTCTGAAGTTTCCAAAGTAAGGTAGGAGAGCATTTAAAAAGTTGTAAATCTAGCAGGATGTTTTTCAAAAGTAGTAGATAGCATAACAAAAGATGCTCCATAATATTTTTCGTTTTCTGAAATTGTCAATATATTGTACGATGGCAGGAGGATAACCTAAATACATGTTTGAGACTTATTTTCTTTCGCAGGGTGGTGAAGGTGATTGCTTTTTTGTTGTTGGAAGTGGTGAGTTTGAAGTTTTTGCCACACAGGAGGAGAAAAACGGCGAGGTACCAAGAGTTTTGCACCGCTATACAGCTGAAAAGTTATCATGCTTTGGGGAGCTCGCGTTAATGTAAGATTTTTCTTGACCCATGAACGGCATCGTCAACGCTAGTATAAGTATATAGCACGTTGACTGTACTAAAGGAACTATTTGTGTTCACTAGCCAGTACCGCAGTTTTCTTGGGTGAGACATTAGATCGGGAGTACAGGGATAAGTAACTTATTGTTAGTTGGCTTACAGCTTGATTTTTTAAAGATATGGTTGGAAGACAGGAGAGGAAAGAGAACAGAAAAGAGTTTGCATTTATGTTTTTTTGGGTTTTTAGTGGAAAAAATTCTTTTCTCAGTTTCTGGTTAGCTAGTAGCATTATATAGATTTGGAAGGAGTTCAAAGGAACTCATATTTTAGCCTTCTTTCCATCCAAATTTCGCTCTGTTGGCAGGAAGGTAACATGATGGTTTTATGAATTAACCTTTTGTCTGTTCTCTTCCTTCCTTTTCTAATCCTATGTAATATATTGTAATCATGGTAAAGTGGCAATTTTCATTCAGTTACAGGGAAGACTTATATCAGTTTTGAGATTGTCTTTCTTTTGCCGTGGTTCACCTTGAAAGAACTGTCTGAACAACAAGGGCATATGGTTGTTTGTTGTTTCAAACAATGCTGAATTTCTAATTGAACTTTCAAGCAAAATGGTTACATTGAGCAATCTGGTCATGCCACTTATCGTAGCTTCTGCTCTACAGGAATAATAAACCACTTCAGGCTTCTGTACGCTGTGTGACTGGTGGAACTCTGTGGACCCTGAAAAGAGAAGATTTCAGAGGAATTTTAATGTCAGAGTTTTCAAATTTGTCGTCGCTAAAACTTCTACGATCGGTAGATCTTCTTTCAAGATTAACAATTCTACAGCTTAGCCAGATAGCAAATTCTCTGTCAGAAGTTTCATTTTCTGATGGTCAATCAATAGTTGAACAGGTACAGCTAATGCTGAAAAATGGTCATTATTCTCAAAGTCGAAAAATTTCTAACATTTTTCCACTCATGCGCCTTTGCAGCATGAGTGTGTATCAGCCTTGTACATAATCCAGAAGGGAAGAGTAAGGGTAGAATTTGATGTTGATGTTTTGAAGAGTCCCCATGTTGGCAGTTTGAGGTGTGATTATGTTGTCCAGAATGATGAGAAAGACAGTGACAATAGAATGTTGGTAGAGAAACCCGAGGGAAGTTATTTCGGGGAGTGGGCACTTCTTGATGAACAAATTAGTCAATTAGCTGTATGTGCTGTTGGCGATGTCATCTGTTCTGTTTTGACAAAGGAGCAATTCGATTCAGTTGCTGGTCCACTGGCCAAAATTTCGTTGGACGACCAAAAGTATGTTTGCTACATGGTGTAGATGCACTCATTGTTAGAGGTGTTCATATTCTAAAGATAGGAAACAATTTCTGTATGCAACTTTTTATCTCTATACTAGATTAGGAAACCAAGATTTGGAGGGAAAGGAAGGGGAAGGAAAGCGAGAGATTCACTTTCTCTTGTTTGGATATGACATAGGGCAAGGGAAAGGGAAAGGGGAAGGGAATGGAAAGGGAAAAGAATTGAAAGGATCCATTTTCCTCCCCACTTCATTGAAAAGATTTGGAAGGAAAATGGGTGCTCAATCTTTCCCTTCCCTCCCCTTTCCTCCCTTTCGCTTCATCACTCCCCTCCATGAATGCTATGCAAACAAAGTGTTAATCTAGGTTGCTTGATATGATTCAGGTTGAAGGATCTTACTATGGGCTTAGACAAGGAATATGATAGAAGGAAGCAACCTTCAGTTCCAAACAGAGTTCAACTCTCTAATTTGGTGAGAATCATTAAGTTATGTTCCCCACGTATAGGTATTTTATGTCTCAAAAGAAACATGCAATGAGTTCACCTATTTCTTTGGCCTTGTAGGAGTGGAGAAGGTGCTTGTATACGACTGACTGCGGTGAGATTGGACTTGTACATCTGAAAGGTTCAGGTGGGAGAAGTTCTTAATTAACTTATGTGCTATCTCTCTTAAGCTCTTTTTTCCAGGGCTGTTTGCTGTGATTGTGTTGCATAAACTATGTCAGATGCTGTTTTCCATTTCTGAAACGTTTATTTGTGGGTTTTTCCTTAAGGGAAACCTTCTTGTTTTGATTACTGACTTTACCTTTAGGTTTTACTTTTTCCTCATTCAGGCATTTAAATCCTGGTAACCTTTCTTGTTTTGTAACTTAGTTCACGCTAAATTACCAAATTGATTTTTTTTAGGAGGGAAGTAGTTAAAGTGGGCTCTCTTTGCTGTACTTCTTTTGACATTTTTCGGCTTTTGGTAGTAGTACTAAACTGGAAAAGTTCATATCAGATTGTTGTTATAGCAAGTGTTATACTTCCTCCGTTTTTTATTAGTTGACCTGTTTCTTTTATCACGTTTGCCAACGCGTGATTTCAATCACTTTTATTTTGGAAAATTGATGAGTAAAAATTATAAAAATATGATATTTTGAAAATATATAATGAGACGAATCTAACAAGACCCCACATGACTATATTTTCTCTTATGTATAAATCACAAAAGATAGTCAAAGTAGATTATGTGAATAGTGTCAAAAGTCAAAACGTGTCAACTAAAAAAAACGGAGGAAGTATATGGTACCTGTCATCAAATATTTCTTTTTTAATTATTGGTCGATCCTTATGTAGACAATATTGGATTTCTTGTTCAGAGAATTTCCTCAGCTTGAAGAGGTTTTGGAAGCAGAAGGTTAAAAGGCTCGGGAAGGAAGATCAGGTTTTAAAAGAGAAGAACCTGATGAAAACTTTAAGCGATTCAGTATGTGTACCACAAATTATATCTACTTGTGCTGATCAAACACATGTTGGAATACTACTGGATACATGCTTGGCTTGCCCATTTGCTTCTATCCTACATAAACCACTTGATGAATCATCCGCACGATTCTGCGCTGCATCCGTTGTTATTGCATTGGAAGAGTTCCACAAGGTCTATTTGTTCTTTGATATTTTTGTTTCTTTTTTCAGTTTTATTAGTTTTGATTCTCCATATTTAAGCATCTTTCCTCTTTTTGGGTTTGCCTAAGTAAGCTATATCATGTGGTTTCAAAAAACAACAGAAGGTAAGCTATTTGATTTAGTTACTGTTGTCTGTTGAGTAACTTTGTGATTCAGTTGCTGATACTTTTTTACTTTGTCACTCACGCTTTTGCAGAAGGGTATTTTATACAGAGGTGTGTCTCCAGAAGTACTGATGTGTGATCAAGCAGGACGCTTACAGGTCAGTTGCATGAATGTCGACATTGTATGATCTAGAGTGTTTGGTTGGGAGGAAAATATATTCTTTTATTACGGAAGGAATGTCACATTTCCCTCTACCCAACTTTTCTCGTAACTTTTTCTGAACTAAACTAGGAAAATCAATATATAATAGTGTTTCCCCTTGGAAAGTGCTTTTTCTAGTTTTCCATTGAAAATGTTCACATCCAACCACACAGTGCCCTATTTTCAGCAATGCTTTTTTAGAGAACAGTATGATGAGTGTTATGTTTGTAGTTTGTAGACTTCAGATTCGGGAAGCAGTTATCTGGTGAGAGGACATACACGATCTGCGGAATGGCAGATTCTCTATCTCCGGAGATAGTACTGGGAAATGGCCATGGTCTTGCTGCTGACTGGTAACATTGATATTGCAAACATTTTTTTTCTATGGTTACCCTAGTTTGTAGTGACAGACATCTAATTTCTGAAATCTCTATCTTCTTATTTAATAAGGTAAGAAAACTATATCACAACCTATAAAAGGAGTAATCTGAAAATTTTTAGTATGATTTATTACATCTGTAATATCGTTGCGCTTCTATTAATTGATACTCCCTCTGCTTCTTGCAGAGTGGCATTTTTGTTTCTAACTTTTGAGGACAAATTTTGACTACAATTTCTCAAAGTTATACTAACAATTCATAAAAAAAGTTAATTGTTATTGTATTAAAGTAAAGTTTTAAAATTGAAAAAAATATTAAAGTTCACAGATATTCTCCACCTAACCAAACATAATGGGGGTGTTTGACAATTGGCGGTTGGCCGGTGGCTTTATATGCTGGTTGGTTTTAGTGGCTTGTTTGACCCGCTGTATAATAATTGGTTGTTAAAAAAAGTGTTTGGTGAAACTGGTTGTAATTGTTGGCCGTTTATTACATAATGGAAGCAAAAGCCAAAAGCCAGCCATAAAAGTTGGTAAAACAGCTTCTGGCTTTTGGCTGAAAAGCCGGCTTTTCAGCAACGCAAAAACCAGTTACCAAACACTTTTTTCGGCCGTTTGACCAGAAATTAAAGGCAAAAGCCAAAGGCCAATGAAAAAGCCACCCAAAAGCCATTTGCCAAACATCCCCAATATGATCTAGCAACTTTTTTTGTAGGATCTCTGGTATGTTAGACCCAAATCAGTATGTGACTAGTGCAGAATATACCAACTCAAAATTTTGAAGTCTTTGTATCAGAATTTTTTGGAACATGTGTACAATAGTATTTTCATTAATTTCTCTGGTACTTTCTGTTACTAGTTATAGTTTCACCATGTCTTGAAAGCACAATTGTCCTGCAGGTGGGGTTTAGGAGTTTTGATCTATTTTATGCTGCAATCGGACATGCCTTTTGGATCGTGGAGAGAGAATGAACTCGATACAGTTGCAAGGATCGCAAAAGGGAATTTTAATCTTTCTCAGTCTTGCAGTCCTGAAGCCGTTGATCTTATAACCAAGGTCCTTTACAATCCATTATCTACATAGTATGATCTTTTAAGCATTGATCAAATTCTATTTCAGTTTATCTAAACCACTCTTATTTTTTTTATCATCTAGCTACTTGAAATTGATGAAACTAAGAGACTTGGAAGTGATGGACCAGATTCTGTCAAAAATCATACATGGTTTGCGGGATTCGATTGGATAGGGCTTGCGGATCACACCATTCCCGTCCCTCATGAAATCGTGTCTCGAATAAGTCATCATTTAGAGAACTTCCTTGGTGATAGTTCTCCGACACCATCTTCTCCCCTTCGGAATGTCGAAGAACTCAACACCCCGGAGTGGCTGGAAGACTGGTAGCTCGCCATCTGCTTGAAGATTATACAGTGAAATTGCTGGGGAAAACGGCACTGAGTTGAAGGTCCAATATCTCTTATCCTCACTTGTTCCCCCTCCCTTTTTTTGTTAAATATAAGAGGAATGATAATGCTGAAAATATCCTCTTTTTTTGGGTTAGAGCCTGTAAATAAGTATAGTTTGTAAAGGGTGAGTCTTCTCCTTTTCATGTATGTATGCCCTTCAGAGGTGAATTTTGCCTCCCACCATGTATTCTAATGGTGGATGTTAGGTAGATTTACTTGTATTGATCCTTTGATAAACAACACACTCATTGAAATGGAAGGAATATGTATATGTTTCTACCAGTTTGCGCTTTTGTTGCTTGCTTAGTTCAGAGATTCAGACAAGTATCATGTTGAATTTCTTCGCTTCAGGATCGTTAAAGCAAAGAGAATTGGTAAGCCATGTAAATGAGAATCCGGTACAAATTACAAACGAAAGTGTACGGACTAGTTTAAACAAATGAAAAGGAAAGTGTTCAAACTAATCTTGTCATATCGAATATGTAGGGATATTTCAGGATAGTCGGCCTATGAATTAACTTGTCTTTTTTAGTGCGATTACCTCAAACCTTATAAAACAAAACCCTGATTTAATTAGGGCCATCAACATTGAACATTTGAAACAAATAACTTGTCCAAAGATCATGTAACCTATTACCTACTCTAATGTCCTATAGTTGCTAAGTGCTACAAGAATTCAAAACAGCTGAACATATGCTAAGCCATAAGACAAGTGTGAGGAGCAGTTACTGAATTGTTTGCTAAAATTAAGAGAATATGTTTTTAAGTGATGACTAATGAAGATGTGAAGGATGAAATAGTTGCAATTCATGACGAAATCAAAGCATGGGAGAATCCCTAAACGTGGTGGAAGCCTAAATCAGCATATTCATTATTGTTCAATGTTCAATATGCATACCCTTTTTGTTTTACTATAGTATATACTTCCTTTTAATAATTCCTGGCAATTTTACAGGCTCACATTGATGCTGAGATTTGGGAAATATGTGTTTTTTGGTCAGTCTCGGTTTTGGTTGACCTCATAGCTACTCTATGGTTGGCTTTTGGGAGTCTAAAAATCTACTCTGTTGGCCGCACTCTATAAATCATAACACCCAAATCAATAGCATATGTCCATATTACAGAGGATATCTTTTAAAGGGGTGAGCAGAATCGAGTATCTAGTTAAATTTTGTAAAACTCATCTCAGATTTGATTACAATCGGCTATAAAAAAAGAAAAACTAGAGCCCTTTTTATTTAAACCGATTTCAGGTACCTTGTCAACTTGGCAATTTTAGCTCGTAATTTTTTTAGATTTGAAAAGAGAGGGAGTAATAAACCTTTTTATAAAGTAGAAAAGTCACTTCATGATAAATTTGATGTTCATATTGAACACAAGTAGAGAAATAAACGTTTTATAAGTTAAAAAAATTACTATATCTCATTAAGTTTTGGGAGTGGTTCAAACTCGTAATTTATTTGTAAAAATATCAAATAAAGTAATCAAAAGAGAACGAAAAGAGTATTATGCAATATTGATAACTATTGCATTAGATATGTTTGGAGGAGGCAGACTATGACATTATGGTTGGAGTAATATTTAAGCTAAACGATCAAAGTCTCACAACAAGACTAAATTCAATAAATGAAACTTTGTTTTATCTCCTATTCTCTTCATGAAGGATTGAAGGTCCACTTAGTGAAAGAGATTTTGTTTGTTATTGGTTAATACGAATAATTTAGAATGATTCAAACAAAGAAAAGTAAAATGAATGGGATTATAACTCTTAATTTGAGTCAAAGCACATGGATACCATCTAGGTCACCAAGACAATTATGTAAGGTCGTTGCAGAAGTTTTGCATGGTGATTTTCATCACTTCATGCATGAGGATGATGTATAAGTAACAGAATATTCTATCATTGACCTCATGGATGATCAAACTATCTATTAAACCAAACATACGTTTCTTCATTTATTTTTTTTTTCCTTCTTAAAAAGGGTTATATCTTCCAAGTTTATGAAATTTAATAATAGACAAAAAAAATTAAAAAAAGGTCCTATTAACTTCATTTTTTTACAACATCGAATTTGAACTGAGCTTATTTTTACCGAATCTCTATTGTTTTTCTTTTTTTTAGTTGATTTTTACTGAATTGAACTTAGTCGTACTATACTGAATTTTTTTTTACTGAATATTAGTGGTTTAGGTGAACGGAACAGAACCTAAGAATAATCTTATATGTCAAGCACCTATTATTTTGTTTATAATTATAAGTCATTCTGAATTTGTTTTACCTTATTAAATTTATCTAATCATATTAGGCCTGAAATTTAATTGTTTGATGTGGAGATTACACAACCTAATCATCTAAGCACCATAACCATATGTTTTGATTTCTGAATAGGTGGGGACTAAGGTTGTTTCAAAGCATGCCTTTTTTAGATGTTAGGCAGAGGCCAAAAATAGTTATCATGAAACAATAATGAAAACCTCGTCTCCTCCTTATTCTCTTAAGCCATTTATAAAACCTCATTTGTCCCTTTTCTGTTTGTTCTCTATATAAACATCTGACTTGATTGAACAAGTTACGCCCAAACAGGCCACAAACATGAAATTACTTGATTAATCAATTTCTGAAAGCCTAATCTATATTATTATTAAAAAGTTTAGCAAAAAAATTCTACTTTCCATCTAGAAAAGACTTAAAGTGATTATATTATTTGGAAAATTGTATCTTACCACCTTTTGTGTATCACTTTTTGTAAATTATCACCTTGAGTTTTTTTTTTAAAAAAATATTACCACCTTTTGTCTCCATTTTCTCATAAATTCCCACCAACTAACGATTTCTGTCAAGAAATCCGTTAGTGTGAGCCCACTCCTTACTAACTTAACAAATTACTCATTGTAGCTTTGAATTATCAACTAATTAGGGATTATTTACCTAAACATTCAATAACCCTAATTCAATTAAACAATTAAAACCCCTAATTTAATCATCCAAGCAAAAACCCTAAATCAATTGAATAACTAAAAACCTTAAATGAATTAAACAAGCAAAATCATAATTCAATTGAACAAAAAAACCCTAATTCAATTAAACTATGAAACCCCTAATTCAAATGAACAAGAAAAAACCCTAAATTGATTTTAACAACCAAAATCTTGACAACATAAACCCTATCTCAAATAAACAAGGATTACCCCTAATTCAATTCAACAACAAAAACCCTTATTCAATTGAATAATCAAAACCCTAATTTTCGTCAAAAAAAACCCCTAATTTTCGTCAAAAATGTAGGAATTATGACTGGTAAAATAGTAAATTTATCTGAAGAATTGTCGTGCCATGATATAATCACTGCCCTAAAGTTGAAATTGCCCCGCTACGAACACACGGACTCATGGCAAACCAACCTCCAGGGTTTAACACGACACTTACTCGCCGGTGAATTACAGAGAGACAGTTTGAGAACGCTCTTAATATTGCCCCGTAATAGAGATTGTAAAAGAGAGTAGGAGGAATTTTTTGTGTCCCAAAACAGTACCAGAACCCATATATATATAGGGACTGGGAAGAAGAAGTGGAAACAAATCATGGCTATTTTTAGGGAAGTGGAATGACAGTAGTGGGAAGGTGGAAGTAGCCCACTAACAGGAAGTGGAAACAAAAAACTTCTCAAGTAACCAACTCAATAGGTAATAGGAAGAATAATATTAATAAACCCATTACATACCTTTTACTCTTCCTATGTGGAACTACTAACCTTTCACCTTCTTTTGAAGCAACTAAGAGTTTTACTCACATACTTAATAAAAACTCCAACAAAAAAAACCTTAAGTTTCGTATCATTCTCAGTTAAACAATTGCATTACCTTCTTCAACTCCTTCTACTCCCAAATGGATCGAAATCTGGTCACTCTTCAATATCTCCTACTCTCTACTTCTTGATTTGCAGAAAGAGAAGCAAATCTGATTAATTTGGCTGAGCTTGATTGTCAATTGCATTTAATACGATGAATGTTCAAAGGGGAAATGAGAAATTGGTGAAGTTATGTTGAAGTGGGCCCACACTAATGAATTTCTTGACAGAAAACGTTAGTTGGTGGGAGATTATGAAAAAAGTGAGACAAAAGGTGATAATTTTTTTATAAAAAAAAACTCAAGGGAGTATTTTACAAGAATTGGTAAGATACAATTTTTCCTATTTTTTTTAGTATACGCGATATGCCAAATAATTTTTTATCAATACACCAAAAAGGTTGGTACGATTGGGTTATAACTTTTAACTTTTCAAATAACTCAAGTGATTAAGAAATAGCTTGCCTAATTCACTTAAGTATTAATTAATGTTTTAGTTTAGGCACCTTAATCTAAGTTGATGTCATTTTCTTAATCACATCCAAAATGTTCTGTAGTTAAAGAGAATCTTTCAAGTTGATCACTTAAAAATTTTGGGTTGTCTAAAAGATAAGACAACAATGTCTTGTATGACTTGATTAGCTTGTTAACTTGACTCTTGAAACCAGGGTGGCTGCTGCAGCTTCTTGTCCCCTTTTTAAATTGTTTTTTAATTAGATTATCATTATTTTATGTGCATGATGTGCTACTATCTGATAGAACTAATTAGTTAGACTTCCAAAAAAAAGTCCCCAGAATGTTAATCCAAAATTATTTTGGTAATTTGTCCATTCAGAATTGACAATCACGCATATTATGCAATTTTTATTGATAATTACACATTTTATGCAGTTTATCCCATTACAATAAGGTACACAAAACTATTTTCTGCTTATTTACTCATTTGGAGCCCTTGAAACGAGCAAAACAACAAGTGGAAAAACCAAAAAAGCTATAGTCTTAAGTATAACTTACTTTAGGTAGATGGATCTTATATATCTTGCACTATATATTTGAAATATTCAAAAACCAAAAAAAAAAGCTATGGGTTGATGTTTTATTATTGAATGGACTTTATTGGGCCATTTGGCGTACCTTTCTTTGGTAAAAGTTTATGTATTTACACATGATCATGATTGTGAAATTGTTCTGATTATGGAGAGTACAATGTTGTTTCAGAGGGTGTGTAAACCGATAAACTGTATAGAGTCCCATCTCGAAGGGTCAAAAACTCTGTAATGCATTTTTTGTTGAACCCCTTAGTTGTTGCACACATATAAGTAGTCTTACACCGGAGAAGAAGAGAGAAAATAACACCTCATAAGTTTAAGGAGTTGTTTCTCCATTTCCATTAATTTTGGGATAGAACTTGTACAAACTCTCCTCCTTAAATAGCTCAAGCTCATATATACCTCTATTAGATTCCATGATACTCAATATGTGCAAGACGAACTTGAATCAAGTAAAGCTTAATCATAAAGAAAAGAATAACAATTGAAATTCAAACCATTTCTACAAATATAGAAGTATGTGACTTAAAGTTTGTGTAATATGTACATAAAAAGTCCAAAAAGGAAAAGAAAAGAGAGTAAAAACACAGCAAAAACAAAAGGTTACAGAACCCAAAAAAATTTAGGAATCTCAATGTTTCTTGCTCTCTCCGAAGTGTATGCTCATATGGAAAAAAAGTTTGTCTACTTCTTTTGAGAAAAAAGAAAGATAAGAAATTCAAAAAAAAAAAGAGTTTTATGGAGGGAAAAACTCTGCTACTTCCACACCTTTATTGATCTCAGGTTTCATGTGTCGACTCGTGTTGTGTCAGATACGACATCCTACTTGGATACTTCATCTGTTCATCATAAACTAAAAGATTGACATTTTTCCATTAAATGGCCAAATCGAACACCGGATACCCAAGTCCGAGTTGACATCTCTATCCGAGTCTGAATAACCTATGAAAAAACCAAACTATACATCTAATATCTGACTTGTATTTTGAGATTGCTGCTGCTGTTGGTGAGACCTGTTTTTTTCTCTATTTGCAAACCATTGAACTGTTCTTTTAGCAATTGGGAACCATTTCTTTCTCCTCTTAATGATATCTTCCTTCACATAATCATCATCATTATCACTCTTAATCACCTCAGAATCTACTAAACACTGTCTAAGTTTACTCTTCATACTCATCAAATCCTTAAACCTTGAAATTGCTGTCATCTCTGACATTGACCTTTTATCACCTGGGATCAAACTATTTTTTCTTGTATGATTCAAGTTCATGTTAATTTCACTAGAATCTTCGATATCCAGATCATATTTCAATCCATAATTTGAATTACACCTCTTAATTTGACCAACTTTATGCTCAAACATCCTCTTTCTTTCCATTTCTTCCCTTAAGTTCATGATCCTGTATTGACCATCACCAGCAGATTTTGCATTACTCAACAAGTTTGAAGAAGAAACTGTATGATTCGACATGTCGCCGAGCATTTCAGAATTCAAGAACATCAAGTCTGAAGAACTGAGATCACTCCAACGATTTTGAAACATAACATCAGAAACAATTATCTGATGATTAAGCCTATGCAAAACCTTTCCTTCTTCAAGTTTCATATGCATTTCTTCTTCCTTTTTTGCACTAAGAATTCTCCTAAAACTGCCTCCTATACTAAACCTTGATGATCTTTGACCTTCATTATCTTCGCGCTCTAAGAAAAACCCGAAACTTGATGATGCAACAGCAGCAGCAGCAGCAGCATTATCTTCCCCTGCATCCTCTGGTTTTTGCCCTCCACCTATGATGAACCTCATACTACTCGAGTTCGTAAACATGGAGAAATCCTCAACACTAACCTTTTGCCTACATAAAGGACATGTTGAGTGATGTTGTAGCCATAAGTCAACACATTCTATGTGAAACCCATGTTTGCATTTTGGAAGTAATCTTAGGATTTCGACTTCTTCAAATTCGGCTAAACATACAGCACATTGTAGGCCTTGTTTGGAGCCTTTTAAAGAGGAGAACCTAAAGAAGGGAAGTGATTCAACAACTGTTTTATCAATCCCTGAGAATCTTGTGTCATTGCCAAACATGCCTCCGTTTTGAGTGGTCTCATTGCGGCTAATGTTATGGATTGCTGATGGTTGTCTATGGAAGAATTTCGCGTAAATGAGTAGGATTAATGTTAAGATAAACATGAAGGAAAGTACTCCAATTACTACAAACAAACTTGGTTGAAAATTTGAGGATGTTGGAGATTGTTGTTGATTATTTTGAGCATTAGCTAATTGGGTAGTAATTAACATGATTAAAAGAGGGAAAATCATGTTTTTTTTTTGGTTTTATTGGTTTGATTTAGGTGGGTATTAGAGAGTAGTATATGGTGATCAACAAACAAGTTTTCTTGATCATGTACTTGTTATGCAAGAAAGCATATTGATTGTTTGAGGAAAGAAAAGGCTTTGGTACTATTGATTAACAGAACTTCAATCTTTCTAATATTTATATATGATTGTATACTCTATAAAGTAATTAAATAATTTTATATTAAGTTCCTGAATTTTCTGCTTTCATATGTTTTTTTTGTCAGTTTTCTGGGTTGGTTCCTTTCTTCCTTAGAGATGCCGACCTTTTTGTATGGAAAGGAGTATGGTTGTCTCTTTTTTTAAATAAAGATTGGTCTATATCTTATCTAGGTTGTCTCTCTCCAAAAGTATGCACCATTGCGTTTTTGGGTCAAAGTTTAAAATTTTATCGGTTTTTTTACCTTAATACATGTACATGAGAAAAATAATTTTGATGTTGATTCCTTTCATACGGGATCAGAAGTAGGGAATATGGACTCAAACTATAATTTAAGTAATAAAGAAAGTAAAAGTAAAATAAAATATATACACGGATACACGTACCCTCCGTTCCATAATTCTTGAAACCCTTAATCTTTTAAGGTAAAAATTTAACACCTTGGACATATCATTATATAGACAAAATAGTCTTGTGGTACGAGGACCATTGTAAGTGTAAGGATATGACTTGATCTTTAGTGGTTTACGCTATGAGTTGAAGTCGGGTGGCTTCGGGAGTCCTTTGGGTTCATGTATTGAAGCATCAAATCGCAAGCATCGAACTTCGTAGATAGGGCGCCGCGGAGGAGCAGACTACTCGCCGTTTTTGCCGCAAGTTGTCCACGAGTCGCGGCCCCTAGTGCGGGTCGCGGTGGTCGTCGCGGGGCGCGAGACCCCCTGCAGCGTGCACACAAAGGCGATTTCCTTCGCTCGTTTTCCTCGACAACTTAGGGCTTGTATTCTAGACTTCATATAAATATGTTAACTCATATTTAGATTAGATTACTACAATTATAGAGATTAGCTTAAACACAATAGAGAAGATTAGAGAGAGCCTTTGAGATTCAATTGGAAATCCATTCAATTGAATCTTGCCTATTGTAATTGTAATCATCTCGTTCATAGTGAAAAAATGCTTTTTCCCTGGCCCGATGACATAGCTACCGCATTGATAGTGAACCTCATTTAATTTTGTTTGTTCTTTATTCACTTTCCGTGCTTTATTGTTTGTTTAAATCGCTTCTGTTGCAACAGTAACTATTAAGAGACTTGCTCACGTTTTCATAACGTGCACTGTGCGAAAGTTGGGAAGAGCGGAAGTCTCAATGGCACATCAAGTGGCCGGCACAAAAATGTGCAAGGAATATGATACGGTTCTCCCTTCCCCCTCGAGGCGTAGTTATTTTGCTAATTTCGTGTTTTGTTTCTATTTTAATCCTTCTGTATGATGTTTCGATGTCAAAAAAAATTAGGGGAGTACCTTTTACTTATATAACTATTGTGTTTTGTATTATGGAGTTAAATTTATTTGTTTCCAAAGTTTAGTTTAGTGATGCTATTATTGGTGCAAATAATACTGTCAGTATAAATTTTGAGTTTCTATCTACAGTGCCAGATCATGGAAAGGATTATTATCTTAACTAGAGATAATATAAAATTGAGGAAATGTGAAGTCATTAGCTAACTGCCCTTCTTAATTAATTAAACTGATGATATCATATGTTTCTTACGTGTTGACAACTTCATCAGCATATTGATGCGGCCATTTGTGAAAGCTAAATTAGGTCAATTGTATTTATGACGAATATTTTATAGAATGCATGAGTGAGACCGGAGATTATGCACGAAATATTGAAATTCTCATATTTGGTTTAAGATATTTTATATAATCAGGGCTAAGCATAAATAAAAGTTATTAAAAGAGACGCTTTAACTTATAATCAGACTAACTAATACTCAAAACCTACAGCCGCCTCTCCTTCTCCCTCTCTATTCTCTCTCAAACCCTAGCCTCCATTAGAGTTTTTTAAGAGGGGCTTCCATCGGTTTTTACCGGTGGAAAGCCCCAATCTTTGTGTTTTTACTTTTTTTTCCCTTATTTTTTTGCTTTCTAGTTTCGAATAACGATCTTTCCTTCTGTGTGGAACTTTTCTCCCTCGAAAGATAGGGTTTTTCTTCTCTTTATGAGACTTTTTGTGTTTCTTAAATTACTCTGCCGGATTCAAGGTCAGATGAATTGCCGTAAAATTGGTTCGTTGATGAAGAATTATGCGGGATTACAACGGTTGTCGAATTTTCAAATTTATACAGATGATCCAGATAATAATTGTCCTCACAGCTACATCAAATCGTCAGATTGTCTCTCCAGAATAGCTGTAGATTCCAGCGATATGAGCGGGGGATGCTCCACAGTGCAAGATCTACTCAACGATTGTAGTTTTCATGATGGAAACCTTTATTTGTTTCATTTTGTAATCCATTTGTTATTTTCGAATTTCTATTGTAGATGTCGTATGACTCCTTATTAATGAAATGATTTTACTTTCAAAATAAAAAAAAGACTAACTAATACTCACATTTTTCTCTTAAGGATAAAACAAACCCAGGCTATCAAAATGAAGGAGCAAAAATATAAAATCCCGATTGGAGTCAATTAATAAATGTATTGGCCCAACCTTGGAATAAAATAACCAACTTTAAAGAGCTTGTTCGTGACGTGTTTGACTTTCTATAGATGTGAGTAAAGCATAAGAAAGAAAAAATGATACAAATGATATCATCAATGTTGAAACCATAAAATTAGGACACTCTAATAAGCCTCGTAAAATGTTTATAACCATAAGATTATCACCTTCAGTTAAGAGACATGAGATGTCAATTTCCCTAGCAATGAAAATACCGTTGTGAAGGGTGACAACTGACAACTTTCACATAAGAAAGGGGGAGCTTCGATGATTTTGACAATTGGTTGTTTCTTGTAGGGATTAGTAGAGAAACAAGACAAGAGAAATTTATTTTCCTAATCACTCCTTTTTTTTGCTTGCCATTACATATACTAAGGCTAAAGTGAGAATTCTAAAATTTGTAAAAAAAATCGTTTTGGCACTCTAATAAGTTTCATTCAAACCATAGGCTCCAAAGTAGCTTAGGAAGGATGGGTATATTCAGGAGGCTCCCTTTCTGGAGTAAATAAAAGAAGGTCAAAATCGTAACTATAGAAATGGACAACTGGCTAAATAGATTCATACCAAAAGGAGACAATCAACGAGCACTAGAAAAATAGATGATCAACAGACGATGGGGCCAACATTGAGACATTATCGAGATTGGTCTTAAATTCTAATTATCACAGATTGGAATACTTATTATGGAGCAACCGTCACGTGAAAATTTTAATTATATATATCTAATTATCGGATGTATCAAAGAAAAAAGTCATTTTAGTCACCTTTTAATAATCCCAATGGAAAAATAGGGTTGTTTTACCATGTTCCACTTTAGGAAACTAGTGCTTTGGAGTATTTGATGATTAGAAGGAGCGTACAGCTCGGATGTGTTTATGTGTAGCTTAAGAAACCAACATTTGAAACTAATGCTCAAAACACCATGCATGTAGCAGAAACTTCTGTAGGTTTAAAAATCACTGACAACCTAGTAAATATATAAATAAATGTGGCTTGAGTTTGACCTTCTTATATTTTGTTCTGGTGTTCCCAGAATTTAAAAAAAAAAACAAGAAATTATACTCTGTTGTTTAATCATGCTTAGGTGTACACAATTTGATGGTTGTTAAAGCTAGAAATTAGTAAACAAGTCTTGTTTGGTTGAGTGGTAAAAGGTTAAAAGTCGAATTGTATTTCATAACCATGTGGGTTTGGGAAGAGAGTCAAAATATTCTTAGGTCATATTCTGAATTTACCTCACCTTATTTTTAGTAATTCTTTATTATTTTTCTTTTTCTTAGTTACTGATACTTATTAAGGAAATTATTTTTACAAAACTAAACTTATTCATATAATAATAAACCTATTTACTAGATATTGATGTTTTAAGGTGAAATGGACCTTATTCTTTCCTATTGTGGTCTTGCCTTTTAGTGTTAGCTTGGACAAGCGTTGAGGCTTACCTCTAAGCTAGGTCGAGTTAGTCCATCTTGGCCTTTTTTCTAATGTCCTCAAATTACATTCTCGGACCTATTTGCTTGAAATCTTTGGTAAAATCGAAAGTTTGTTCATCATAATCTCGATACCTTTCAAGTTACCACTAATAATTAAACTAATCTTTGTGTAGATTAGTTCTATCATTTTTTCTTTCTCGTAAATGGATAATAATATTCAGTAAAAATAAGTTCAGTTTAGAAAAAAATAACTTCAGTTCATCAAAAATCAGTAGTGTTAAGAAGAAAAAAATAACATGAACCAGTAAAAATAAGTTCAGTTTGGTAAAACTAAATTCTGTTCAATAAAAGTATGTTTAGCTCAGTAAAATCCAGGTCAACTTAACTGGGTCTGAATAGTACACCCGTAAGTTTTGGAAGCAATTGGCATTGCCCAAAACTCCAATCCCTTTGCACCCCTTATCCCTCAAACTAGGTCGCTTTGGCTCTAGACCCGTCTTGCTAATTGGGTAATGAGACTTCCGTGCTTAATTATTAAAATTGTCGTAACAAGACTTGCGTGCTTGATCCTTCGAAGTTCCATATGACAAAGTTAAGAAATTCTAACAAAAGTCTCTTAATTAAATACTAATAATAAAGTCTATTTTGGGAAGAATTGTTGGGAATGAGAGTGCAAAAGACAATGCTGATAATATTATGAACATATATTCTGGTTGCATCTTGCATATGCTTTATTGGGAAATTCAAGCTGTTAAGAATATTACACAATTTTATCGTCACTAGATATCCGGCAGGTATTGTTGAGGGTTTCACATGGAAATGGAAATAGGGAAGGATTCTTCTATTGGAATTATATATGTACAAAATTAAAGTGTTCGTGGAAATTAATAACTCAAGTCAACTTTATTTTTTGTTGTTTGCAAGATGAATAGCATGACAGTTAATGCAGTGTCCAAAATTAGTATTGTCTAGTGCATAAAAAACCATGAGCTTGGACACCACCTCTTATAAAGCCCTATTAGTATTTAGACTCAAGCGACGCATTAGAATATTTCATCTTATAATTTAGTAGTATTTACAGATAAATAAAACTTTTCATTTAGTACAAAAAGTACAAAGGGAAAATAAGTCATTGTATAATAGATTTCAAAAGTTATAATTTAACTCATGATTGTCATTCATATATCACCATTAATTTTGACAAATGAAACAACAAAGATATAATAGAGTGATGGTTAGAGCTCTTTACTTCATACTAAAAAGGCTATAGGTTCAAATCTTCACATCGACAATTTCTTTTTAATGAAAATGATGTGGATAGAGTACTATTGAAAAAGAGATGGTGACGCGTGACGGATTGCGATTCTTGCTTATACTTTTTAATTATAGATTAGTTGTGTCGTTGTTTCTATTTGTTGTACATTTAATTAATAAAATTCTAAATTAAGAACACAAAGGGAATATATATGATATTTCCTATTTTTTTAGAGAATGGAGAAACCGGGAAAGAGTAATGTTTATGGGTTTAAATGAGTGTGACATAAGTTATTCAAATAAAATATAATTCAATCCAAACTGAATTTTGCATTTACATAAATTTTTGCAAGATTGCATCGTGTTGCTTAAATTTAGAAAAACATCGATATCAAACTAGCAACTAGCAAGTAGCAAGTCCGGTCGAAACGGGCTAGTGGGTGACGAGCTTGACTCAACCACCAAGTGCACCACTCCAGACTTCCGGTTCGTCTTATGTCTGAGTCAAGTTCAGGTTCAGGCCTGACCAGGATAGACTTGGTGACCACCTCTATTAGTGGAATAGGCTTACAGTTCAGAAGCAAAAATAATTCTAAGCGTTCATGTGCTACAAGTATTGTAGATAAGCTTACAATTAAAGTCCATAAACAAAAACTACTGTTCTACAGGCCAACACCAAGTGAACCTGAGAAGACCATCTATCTCTAGCTGAGCAACCAAAAAAATTGTGTCTTGAGCGATTACAGATCGATATTATAGTCGGACAGCAGCGGAACAGCAAAAGACAACAGATTGATTATTATAGAATCAACAGCTACAAGATTCAAAAATTTTATTACATGGATCCACGAGGAAAAAATAATCGGAAGGAGAGCTCTAATACAATCTTATACATTATCACAAGCAGCTAGCTCAGCCTTGCAGAATTTACAGAGGTGGAAAATCTGTATAATACATTCCAACCTCGAAATAACGCTGCTCGATAGATTCAAGCTACCCTGATAAACAATAATTACCTCCCGGTTTCGTTGAGACATCCTGATTTACAAAGTTATATCACTCGAGAAACTTATTCTGGAATTTCCCTGATGAATAAACCCATCTGGTATTATCAATTGCTATGAAAGCACGGAATCATCTATCTTTAGGAGCTATGAACTTGGTTTCAGAGTACTTCAGATTCCTACTAATTACTCTATTCATCCCTTCAGGTATAAACTGTCAGGTTTTTGCAGGAGTTGGAGGATTGGAGCTTCTTAGGGATGCTAAGTTGGGAGTGGTGACAGGACTTTGTTCCTCTTCGGTAGCATGGCAAATAAATTCTTCGGGAGCCATATGGATTCCATGGCAAGCACATACAATCTTTATCTGGGTGGCATTGTATTTATATGTGACACCGGAAATCGTCTTACCATTGGGTCCCGGACTCGTTGTAGAAACCCAAGGTAAGTTCGGGAAAGACCCCGATCCACCAAACTTCAACTCAGAGGCTATTCCGGGCCTTATGGCTGGATATTCAGATGGAAAACTGTTTCCTCGTCCCTTATCTTCGGCCTGAGAAGAAGAACCTTCCTCAGCCACTAACACTGGTGTTTGACCTTTAGGTTGCTCTGAAGGGCGCACATCAAGCCGAACAGATTCAGAAGAGCTAGGATTAATTGCTTGCATTGGAACTGCATTTTGATGGAGGATGTTACAGTTGAAGAAAAGAGACAAGTTAACAACACAGTCAAAGCTAATGGTTGAAGTAAAAGGAAAATGTAGTACGCACTACTTCACAGCCATCAGAAGAGCTAATTACAAATAACAGCCTACATCTATAAAAATTTATTATCACGTACTCAATCCTAATCAAAGCTTGATGTAAATATCATTACTATTAGCAATCAGATTATTAGGTGATACAGTGTGAATCAGCCTAGCAGAGATGAAATTGAGCACAGGGTAGCTTGGTGTAGCTAAGCTTGAAATGACTTAGACCCAAACTAACTAGTTGACTTTTGAAACTTCGAGCTCAGTAGGCTTGTAACTATACAAGAGCTCAAGTAAAGAGCTAAAACTAAGTAATTCTAAATACTTTTTCAAATTACAATATTCTTCTATCTACTTCTTTTCTAATTCCTCCCTTTTCTAATACTTGCATTTGCATCATTTTCTACTTTTGGAAGTTGCAAATTACTTGCATCATTTCCTTCTAGGGCAATAAAATTTCTCTATCTCTCTCCAGTCATATCGGTCCCCTTTTCTCCTTCTCCCTATCTCTCAACTCTCCTTAATTTTTGTGCACAAGCTCAATTGTGCAAGTAATAAAAAACAGAGGAAGAATAAGTTTGGGATCCTCATACATATTTAGTAGAATTAGTGTTGTTATTTTTTAGTAAATGAGCCATAGCTCCATTATCGCATTTGATTCAAATGTTAAACTGAGCATTTGGAGAGCTTGGTTTTGCTCAACTTGGCTCATCAAAGTCTTGAGGAGACACCTGAGCTCAAACTTGAGTAGCTCGCCCTTGTTCTAAGCTCATAATTGCCCCCATCAAAAGCATATAGAGGCACAAAGAGGTTATATGCTACAAATCTACAATAGCGTTTCCTTATCTAGAAACCCTGTTTTCGAAGATAAATTACAATTAAATATCTTCCACATGAGATAAATTGTATAGCTAGTCAATCATTAGTTCCTTATAAACCATTGCATGCAGACAGATCACACTTGACTAATCAAGCATTTACCTTCTGGCTTAGCTTGGCTAGAGCTCAATTAAAGAGCTAAGACTACAAGTAAATATTCTTTCAAATTACAATATTACTATCCAATTCTTTACTAAAACTTTGGGGTCCTCATACACATGTATAAAAGCTGATATCGTTATTCTTTAGTCACAACTCACAAGTCATAACAATATCTCATTGTAGTTTGCACGCTCATGGCTGCTCAAAGAGCTTAGCTTTGCTCAACTTGGCTCATTAGGCATGACATTCTAGAGTTGAGCACCTCAGCTCAAGCTTGAGCAGTTCATCTTGATTCAAAGCTCATTGCTACTCCTATAAACTACAATAGTTTTTTATTTACTTGCCTAGAAGCCCTGTTCTTAAAGATAAGTTCCATTTAATATCTAGAATCTCCAGGGTGACAAACTATAGGAAACTTCCAAATTTAGCGCCGTGAGGTTTGGCCTAGTTCAGATTCAGTTCCTTAACCTTTTCATATTCCAGATATATTGGCATGAAGTTAATAATCCAGTTTTAGCCGTCTGAGACCAGACGGCATTAAGTTTTAGTGAGGACCACGTGCACCGTTCAACACATGATGTTTCAGAATAAAGTGCTCGTTGTATTGAATTATTAGCACACATAAAATAAGTGATTTGTAATGACTTGTAATAATTTAATCCATTCCTTCGACAATTTTTACTAGGGATGGCAATTCATGACCCGGACTAAAGTTACCGAGAGAAACACGAATTGAACTAAAACAACTCGAAGTCGGCCCGTTAGACTGATTTATCATAATTCCAATTAGAGCATGTCCCACATAAGTTCTAAATTTCTAATGCATCTTGAGCAACACCCAAAAGTGATCCGCAAACTAACCCGAATCCGACCTGCTAACCCAAATTGCCAGCCCTAGAATATTTACCTTCACAAGAAACAATAATTTCAATAACCATGCTTAAAAAGTATTTTCCTCAAAAACCGGGGTTTTGTTATTGTGAAAGGTAAATGTTGATGAGAAAAGGAATTAATTAGAGTCAGTGGTTGTTAATTACCTTATATATTGTGTTTTAATGATTTGATATATTGAGCACATGATTCTTAAACATTAAATATCAGATAGTGCACTTGGCCTTGACGGAATTTTAACACCATCAACTCTCATGCCACTAGATATTGGATTACATTGTAACCTCATGCCACTGAACATGGAATATAAAAAGGTGGGAACAAAACTTGGATTAGGCGAAACCTCGTGGCACTAAAGTTGGAACTTCCATAAATTATAAGTCTAGCTAGCCAATCCATATCATTAGTCCCTTATAAGATAGAGTCCCTTGATGGCCCGTTCGATAAATGGTACTACCTCCGCTTTTTAATACGTACATTTGCTTTTGCGCGCGGACCAAGAAAAAAGTGCAAAAGTAAGAGAAAAGGATACTAAAAGTAAGGAAAAAGTGAAAAAGACAGAGAGAAGGAAAGAAAAAGTAGGAGAAAGTGTAATAATTAGGTGGGCCAACCTTCCATTTATGGGAAAAGGTAGAAAGGTACCAATTAAAAGAAAACATCCCAAAATGGAAAAATGTGCATATTAAAAAAACGGAGGGAGTACTAAATTATGGTAATGTTGTAATGGTAAACAAATCATGTGTAACTTGAAGGAGAATTTCCTCATTCATTACTATGGTAACAGAATAAAATCTCCAAAATGTGATTTTCTTCGCAAATATTCATTCCCACTCAATAGTCAATACCACCTTTTAAGTGGTAGTGGGTGGTAATGAAATTCTATGGAGAAAATCACATGTTTGGCGATGTGTTTTCATTACCATGGTAATGAGTGGAGAATTTCCCCTCCAAATCACACATGATTTTATTACCGTTACCATCATTTAGTACCACCTACCAAATGGGCCGTCATTGATATGAGATAGCATCAGTTAGGTCGATATGAGATGGCATCCAAAGCACAAAACAAATTTCTTCCAACCCCTCGTCTTACATATTACAGCCCTCTTCCAAAATAACCACAAAAAGAAGAAAATGAAATTTGTAAAAAGAGAATCAGCCACCCAAAGATAATCAGCCACCCAAAGATAATCACAATGTAGACAGCACAAAGTTAAGGCTGAGCTCATCTATGAGAGAGCAATAAAAAGGAGCATTTACCTGAAGTTGATATGGATCTGCCAGCATAAGAAGAGGGGAGGGATTGAGGATGAGCAGCCATTCGCCAAGGGCTATCCTTATTGTCCAGCACTGGAATCTGGACAGGAGAAAATCCCAATGATTTAGCACTTCCTAGAGCTGTAGCGTGTGGCCTATTACGCTCCCCATTGGTAGAAGCGATGCCCTGAATCATCCCTGATAATGGATAACTAGATGTGCTTGGTGCACTAACTGAAGGAGGCTCTTTGATGGTTATAGAGTAAGGAACATTCAAGGTGTTCATTGTTTGGACAGAAAAAGGAGGAGTACTGCTAGCTGCTCTTCCTCCGAGTTCCTTAGTAGCCTGAGAAGAGCTCCCACTTCCGCCTGGTGTTCTCGATCCATCTTCATGGTGAGAGACCAATCTAGAGGTTGAACCCTCAGCTTCAGATTCCGCCACATCTTCATTATCTGCTGTCGAACCCTCATCTGTCGTGATTGATATGTGAGACGATTTACCCTTTTCCAGTAAATCAGAATCACGAGAATCGGTCTGCTGTTTTTTCTGGTTATTCATCTCATCGAAAAAACTCTTACGTTTATCACCGACTCCAGGATCATCACAGGAAACATTTCCACCACTAGCTGTTTGTTGCAAATTACTAAAGAAGTTATCCTGAGGTTTAACAGCATCACTCCTCGCAAAAGATTGTGGAACACCAGCACTGAGGAAATTTTTGAAATCATTCAGAATTTTGTTGGTTCTCTCATCAGTATCTGTCCTATTATCAGCTGAGTTACCGCTCCTCTCTTTTGAAGCGGAAGAGGTACCACCACATGCTAATCCCAAGCTGAGTTCAAGCCCTTTATCATCATCCATGCTAGAAGACCTAAAAGCATCCCATATGAATCAATCAGTACCTATTTATCCCCTTCTATCTTAACAACATAACACCATGCAGTACTACGAGCCTAAATGACATTAGGTTCCCTACACTGACTCCTTACAACGAAAAACAAGCAGAGTTACAAACATAATAATTATTCAAGTACAACTCATGAGAAGTATGATAGCATTGAATCACATATAAGAATCAAAGTGACCAGCTCGAATGCATTCTCATTTCATTCAGTATTCTCATTACTAGGAAGAAGAAACCCTAATAATTTTCAGCTAACCACCACCAACACTACCATGTTTCGTTATAACCACAAAAGAAAAGATTTACAGCTCCATTGAATTTCAACAGAACATCATCATTTAAAATTATAAAGCAAACATTTTGGCATCGAATCTACTAGCTTTAAGCAAACTTCATTTGTGTTTTCCTTCATCCATCTCCAGATATCAAACTGAGTGGACGCTTTGTTCTCTGAAAGCGTGAAACAAGGTAATTATGATCAAAACTACTTCCCAATTCCTCCACTATTATAGAAGTCTAGCAGCTCCTACATTAATCTCAAATATGTTTCAAACAAATGGTGATTAACAATGCATGAGAAGTGTTCGCCGAGGAAAGTGATCTTTTCATTATAACTTACAAGACCCCTCATCACTCTATCAAACAATCATTGACAAGAGTAAAACAAAAGGACAGCTAAAACTTAAGCTTCGATTCGAGCAAGCTGGCACCTGTTGCACATTACCCACCCCAAACCAGACACTTGCCACTATGTCATTTGGCTATAACCCTATAAGCAATACTGCTAACAAACTAGGCTAGCTAGCACCTTAACTAATTAGGATAATATTGAGTATTGTAATCCCCTTATTTATTCTCAAAGTTCGAATCTTTAATATGTTTCATTGTTCTCGTTATTGTTATTTTGCTTCCGCTAAACAAGTCCACTAAGAAATACTACTTGATTAGCAAAAACTCCCTAAAATCCACAAGTTACAGTAACTACAAAAAATCCCAATAAATCAAAATAAAACAACTTTAAGCAAAATAAGGACAATCAGTACCTCAAATCAACAGATTCCAACAACATAATGACAATAAAAACTTCAAATTAACAAATCAATCATACCCAAATAACAAACAACTCGATCCATCTACCAAAACCCATGCTCTAAAAACACAAATTAGTCGAAAAAAGAAGCAAATTACACAGAAATAGAAACTACCCATTTGAATTAAGTGACTGATAAACAAAACCCAGAATCCAAAAAAGGTCAAAGATATGAATAACTATCCCAGATTCAAATATAGCAATAATAACTCTGAAAAGTATAATAAAAAACAGAAAATTTAAAGAGGAAAGAAAGAAGTACTTGAAAATGGAAGCCCTAGCTTAAGAGTGACGGCGAAGAGAGAGAAAGGGCAAGGGGAAGGAAGAGCTGAAGAATGAAGAGGGTGAAGGAATACAGTAGGAAGAGGAAATTTACAGAGAAAAAATGGTGAATTTAATTATAGGGAAATTATTGATTGATACAACAAAGTTTACTTTACTGTTGTGTATTTTGTACACGTGATAGTTGTGGTTTTTTTAAATGTGGAAAAAGCCGCAAAGAAGCGTGAAGGATGAGGAGGCTGTTGATGAAGTCAGCTAGTGTGTAGAATAATATGGCTAAAGTTTGCACATTGTGCAAAATCAAGATTTGTATAGTGCCGATAAGTTTATATGAGTTTCGATAAGTTATGATAAATAATATTTTTTCCGTTTTTATTAATTGACCTGTTTTTTTTATCATGTTTGCCAACGCGTAGTTTCAATCACTTTTATCTTAAAAAATTGATGAGTAAAAATTATAAAAATATGATATTTTGAAAATATATAATGAGACGAATCTAACAAGACCCCACATGACTATATTTTCTCTTATGTATAAATCATAAAAGATATTCAAAGTAAATTATGTGAATAGTGTCAAAAGTCAAAACGTGTCAACTAAAAAAACGGAGGAAGTAACTTTAAAGGGAACATATATAGAGAGAGACAGAGAGAATATAAGTTGATTTTAGAATGAATTCATGTAAAAATGAAACAGGTTTGTGTTAAAATAAGATTGCATATTGCCATCATAATATTTATTTTTTCTATGACAAGTCTTAGACCTTTTGGAGTTGTTAAAGTATAGTTTTTCTTCAATTAGGAATTGTTATCTATCTTTTTTATTGCTAGTAGTTCTCGATTTCTTGTTTGTTTATAAGTTTGTACCGTATATTAGGATGTTTCTCTATCTGTTTATGAGAATTATAATTGTCTTAACTATTGATGGGACTTTTCTTTCTTTATGAGGTTGTGATGTCTTGGAGGATATGTATTTATGGTATGCTGATAACTTATTATGTGATTTGTCCATCATTAGCCTGAACTTGCTAAGTCGGTACAAGACTTTTCTTTTCAAAATTAAGGCGGAGTAACAATCTACTCGTGTCGTGGATCGTTGTATTTAAGCAACGATTCAAAAATGTGTGTAGCTGTCAAATCTAGGAGATTGGATCTTAAATTTATTATACAATATACTTGTTCAATTTCATTGATATAATTTCTTAAAAATCTATTTTAGATGTCATATTATTTTTTAGGCCTCTCTATTTCTTATTCCCTTCCATCTATTGATTACCCACATGGCCACAACCACAAGGCCCCCCACCTTCCAATTCCCACGATCTCACTATACCAATCCACCATAAGCTTTGAAAGAAAATAAGTCGACTAATCATAAACAAAACTTTAAGAAATTTGTAAACTTCAAGGCTAACAGGCAAATAACAAATGTAAGTGGCACTCCGACGTGCAATTTGATCAAATTGAATATTCATCCCTTCATGTTTTCTCAAGAAATAGTGGTGTAAGGGTGTTATTAGTTTATTATGACAAATTATCAATACCTATGAAGACAAAATTGATAATAGGGACAGCCAACTTGTTAAACTACACAACTTTTTTTTTGGATCAAATTGACTATCCATCCCTCCATGTTCAGAATGAAGGAACCAATATGTAAAATGTTATAGTAGTATACTTTATATTGTCTGAATTAGTTAGCATGTAGTATATAATTAGTTGCCTAGAATATAACTATAATTAGTGATGTGTAATCTTGACTATATATACTTAGTTTGTAAATTAAAGGATATCATAAATTAAAATTGTATGTGAAAAATTAACTTTTACTCTCTCCGTTAGCATGTAATATGTATGTTTTACCATTTTGGGATGTTTTTTTTTAATATGTGTCTTTCAACTTTTTCCCATAAATAAAAGGTTGATCCACTTAATTATTACACTTCTCTCCTACTTTTTTTTCCTTCTCTTTACCTTTTCACTTTTTCCTTACTTTTACTAACATTCTCTCTTACTTTTGCACTTTTTTCTTGGTCCTCGCGCAAAAGAATACATACATATTAAAAAAAATGGAGGTAGTATAATTTTTGCTGTGAACAACGTACTATCTTAAACCACTTACTTAGTTACACAATACTATCTTTTGGTTGTTTTGGGAGAGTTGGCCTGGTTTTCAGGCATTTGACTGGGAGAATGTATACTAAACGAGTACCAACAAGCCAGATTTTCGGACACGTACTTGGAGGAGGGTTTTTTTGGACTGAAAAAGACTTTTTCGAGAAGGTAATCTCATACTTATAAATGAGATTATAATTTTTTAATGGGCCTCTGGGTGGCTTGTAATGGGCTCTAGGTGGGGGCTTTGTGTATAATCTCATACTTATAAATGAGATTATATTTTTTTATGAAATATATATATATATATATATATACATACTTCCTCTGCTTTTTTACTTGCATCATTTCCCATTTTTAGAAGTTGCAAATTACTTGCATCATTACCTTTTTTGGAAATACCTCTTCTCTACCTCTCTCCAATCACATGGGTCCCATTTAACCCCCCTTCTTTACCTCTCTCCTCTCCTTAATTCTTGTGCACATGCTCAATGATGCAAGTATAAAAAAACCATTACCTTTTTTGGAAATACCTCTTCTCTACCTCTCTCCAATCACATGGGTCCCATTTAACCCCCCTTCTTTATCTCTCTCCTCTCCTTAATTCTTGTGCACATGCTCAATGATGCAAGTATAAAAAAACGGAGGAAGTATATATATATATATATATATATATACTTACTTATATCTTACTCATAAGTCATAACTTTACATATCTCAGTACTTAGTAACTTATCATAACACATACTTACATATCTTGTGATATCAAATTTCACACACACGTGTATACTCATACTCATGGAGACAAAATTGGTCATATCTTATCAATAGCACATTCTTTACTTAGTAACTTTCAAGTTACCAACACAACCATATCATAGCACATATTTTTTCGAGTTTCTCATCACTAATCACACACATAAACACATGTTGTGCAAAATTTTAAATTAATACATATTTTCCACATAATAATTATGGTTTAATACTTAAAAAAAAGTCGGTCTATTACAATATACCACCCTTAAAAGAGTTTCATTCCGAAACTCAATTCAGTACCTCAACTAGTTTTGTGGCATCAATTTTGCATGAAATGTTCCTGAAATTCCTTTCTTTTATAGCTTCTCTAACTTAAGAGTTACCTTTAATACTTTTACTTCCGACTCCAAGCTCATTAGGATTATCTACTTCTCTTGTGCATGTATGGATAATAGTTTAAAGTTTCATCTATCTACATAGATAGATTTCGAGATTCAACCCATAAGATGACTATTGTTCATTTGCTTATACAATATGATCTCTTACTCGTAGATTAACTATTGTGTGATCTTTTACATATCCTCAGTGATGGTAGAGTCCAATTGTTTCTTTCTTTCCAGCCGAAAAAGTACCTTTTCATCCTTATACATAAATAGATCTAATTTATAATATGCAATTTTTGTGTATTTATACGCATAAATATAGCTACGAATATATTTATATTATAAATGAACAAACAAAAATCTCTATGTCCTCTTTTTTAGTCTTTCCCCTCTAAGTTGGAATTATCCATCTTGGTCCTTTTTTTCTTCTTTCCTTCAACTTTTCTAGTGCGGTATGGTTGGAAAACCGGTACATAGTGAGGAAAGGCACGAGAAAAACGGCAAGTTCAACAAGCGGGTTGACTTTGACTTAGACATAGAGATGAAACCTACACCTCTCTCTTTTGCTTAATAATAATCTACATTATCTTATCCACGTAGGCAACAGGGCCACATTTTTAATCCAATCTAATAATGCAAAACCTCTAATATCCGTGTCAAAAGTAAATCTGTTGTTACCAATTTAATCTTATCTCATTATCTACCTTGTTCAGATTCCACCATGTATTGTCATCTCTATTCACGAGTCAAGATCTATGATAAGGACTTCTATATAGAGAAACAAGAATAATTTAATATCTATTGTAAAATTTACAAAAAGTTTAATAGTTTGAAAACACAAATTATTTACAACTTCTTACAAAACTCTTACATTAGCAAGCAAAATTCACATCTTAAAAGAGCTTCAATTGAGCAAATGAATAAAATACGCTTATTTTATGTAGGTTTAATCAATGTTATTAGAATCGGGATTTTACTTTGAATCGGAAGGGGCTCTTAGGATCGAATCGTAAGATCGGATCGTAGAATCGTACAATTCTACAAACACGCAGAGTCAAGATATTATAGTCAATTGCCATTAGAACATGATCATATTATAAGTTTATAAAGAAATTAATTAGAGAAAATAGATGTTTACACTATAAGTATGCAATAAATGACAATATATATCGAGTAATACCTTTATTGTCATGATTTAGTTTGATTAATAATTATGAAGTTCTTGTAAGTGATAAGTAATTACTAGAATCGTAGATAGAATCGGATTACTATAGTTGGATCGTAGACTCGTACGATTCTAAGATTTCTACGATCCGAATCGGGATTCTGACAACTGTGGGTTTAATGAACTCAGATAACTTTCATACATGTTATATAATATTTATAACAATAAAACTACTTCACATACTAGAGTATAGACTATAGAGTAGTTTGCTAACCCATTGATCAACTGAATAAAAAACGAGTCTAAATGAGTAAAAAATAGTTTTAGATGTATCATGAGCATGGTACGCATGGTTTACATTAGATGTCTTAATAAGGACTACAAGTGAGAAGTGAAGGTGAGCTTATACTTTTCTTAAAATGACCTCTTTTCTAAAAAATTACGACCGCTTCAATTTTTTTCTACAAAAAATGAAGAAAACTCCAAAAATAAAACATATTCCTTTCATTTTTGTAGATGTTCCACTATCCACAAACCCTTAACATACTTTTTCTTTACGAAATATTAGAAAGAAGGTTTTATATATTATACTGTATAATATGTTTATTCGTATTAATGTATGTAGTTCATATTTTTTAAAATATATGTTGGTCGATAAATAAAGATATTAATTGTCAAAATCTATATATATATATATTAAAAAGCGTAAGCACCGATTGCAATCCGCCACGTGAATGCGCTAACCATTGTGCTACTACATTATTGTTGCTCCTTTTATCAATACTAATAATGATATTATATATTTTCAATGAAAAACAATAATTAAGTTAAATATTTTAAGTGTTTTTTTTGAATAAAACTACTAATTTATTACTTTTTAATAACATCTTTCTACACAACAAATTTTAGTTGTCTTAAAATACTAAAATATAATGCATATAAAGCCCAGAGCATCGCCTGGATTAAAATACTAGTTTTATATTAAAATAAATACTCCTAGGTCAAATAATTTGGTTCTATAAGGCCAATCACTGACTTATCGTACTTGCACCATCTTATCATATTTTATAGTCGTCGTAATTGACCCAAAATTATTAAAATCACTGAAAAAGACAAACTAATTTAATTCCAGTTTTTTTGGGGCCCTCAATATATAGAAATAGTTGCTGACTTGAGAAATTTGAGGTACGCCTTAACTATTCCATTTTAGCAAGTTGACATTTTCATTACAAAAATACAACCTGGACCTAGTGAAGTAGATAAAAACTCCCAATCACAAAACCCATTTACGCTAAACCTGGAAAAAAACAAGGGGAAAAGAAATTAGAAAATAAATAAATAAAAACCTTTGAAAAAGATACTCCAGCTAATACTAGATTACAGAATACATAGTACATACAAGAGTAGTAAAGTATATTAACTGTGAAAAAAGAAAATTCAGATTCACCATAGCTTTTTATGTTGCTCATTAGTCATTAACTCATTACTTATATTGCTCATTAGAAATGATCTAAATGAGAAAAAAAAAGTTCCGATTAGAATAAGACTGTATTTTCTTCAACTTATATCAATCTATTTGATTTGTCTAATCTATCTTAACTAATTTGAGCTTATATTAACTAATATAAATTAAGCGTAAAAGAGAGTTTATCTGATAAGATAGTTAATTTATTGAAACTTATCGTTAATGAATATGAATTTTCCGTGAAGTAAGTTGAATGAAACATAACCTTAACTTTAACAGTACCAAAAAAGCTTACAAATTTCATTTGGTATAACCAATCAACCAAAACTCTTCTTCATCTATCATAAACCCGCTATTTCTTTTTCGGGGTTATGATGTAGTTGGGGTGCATTCTTTTCACCTTATTTTTTTAACTTATTTGAACTTATCTTAAACGAACCTATTAGAACATACCTGAACTTATCTAAACTTATTTACTTGTTATAGTTTAATATTTTATAAGTGGTTAAAACTTATCTATACCTCTTAAAACTTATTAAACGTAATCAAACTATTAAACCTGATTATACCGAATACTTATTTATTTTTAGGCGAATACAACACACCCTTGTATAGTTGTACAAGAATTGCATGACCAGATGACACAAATACGTCATTACTTAATTATAGGACCGTAGTGGTTATTAATATCTTAGCCAAATCATGTCAGTTGTGAGTAAAGTACAACTGTACAAGTCTTCTATCCCAAATTTTCTCTCTCTAAATTTTATGTTCATCTTCTTTCTATAAATACACCATCACGTTCACATACAATATCACTCAAATTACATGAAAACATTTACTTGTATAGGTGAGTAAAAACCAAACACCTCAAAAACTCATCTTCTTCAACCATCACAGATTATAAATCTCATTGAAATCACATATTTTTATACTATAAAGTTTTCATATTTTCTCATCCAATTGTAATGACCCACAAAGAGCTTGAAGAACCAGCTCAAGAAAGATTTTACCTTTCCATTACAAGAAGATAACAGATCAAGAAAGGTTGTAAAAGGGATAAAGATAGATTTATCTATTTATCCATTATAAAACAAAAGAATAGTATATAGTATTTTTTTGGGTAAATTGTGTGAAAAAAAGAGGTTGATCAGGAAAAATGGCTGGAGGAGGATTTACAAATGCAGTATCAGGAAGAGCAGCTATGTATGAGTACAAGATCACACCTTATTTTATTTTTGCTTGCGTCGTCGCGGCGAGCGGCGGCGCCCTCTTTGGCTATGATCTTGGTGTTTCCGGTCAGTATTTTTCTTTCCTGTTTCATGTTTGTTTCAATTAGTGGTGGTTGAATCTATGCAGTCAATTTGAGTGATTGGTTTTTATTCTAGTCTAAGGATCAGGAAGGCAGCCAGGTTCCTAACCCCTCGCCAGATCTCAACTAGCACAATATCTTGATCTGATATTTACGGGGCCCGACATTTGAGAGCAGGGGGAATAGTAAGGGATCCCTACCCCAAATGCCCCTAGTGGGATTTGATCTCATGACTTGAAGGAAGTCATGAGATCAAACCTTTACCACTATACCAAGCCTTGCTTAGTAAAATAGTTTAGTCAAGTTGTATGTTGAAACTAATGTAGTATTACGAATTCACAATATTATTATAATTTATAGATGATGGTAACAGTTTGATTTTGACGTATGATTTAATAATACAATATTGTTGTTGAATGTACAACAACTGAATAAAAGATTGTTACAATAAAAAAAAGTATCTAGGATCTGCCGAATGTGCTTGCCAGATCAGTTCAGGTTCGGGTAAGTTTGAGTTCGGGTGAGGTTAGTTGTTTTGGGTTGCTATTGGGTCAAACCATGCTAATTCCTTAGGATTGACTAGTTGGGTTAGGGGTAAGTGAGCTATGTAGGTGGCTCGAACAGCCGTTGTCTTGTGGTCTATGGACCGGTAGCAGATAGTCCCTTAAATTTGTACATGTGCTACGTTTCTAACCCCCTTATATTCTAATTCTTCTATTAGTCCATCCATCATCGACATGTTATTGACCTGCAACTTCGCATGACCCAACCAGTTAGTGAACTGCATCGACCCAACCCAACCCAACCCGACTTGCACATTAGTTAGGATCAAAACAGAGGACAAACTGTTTTTTTTTACCCGCGAGTTATAGCTTTTGCATTTTGTTTCTTCCTTTACAGGGGAGTTAACTATTACGTAACTTCGTTATAAAAGGTTCATAAAAACCAAATTGTAGAAATTCAAACCAACAACCTAGTTTTACGGGCTCTAAAATAAATGAAGTATTTATAGAATAGGTCCAAACCAATTCAGGATGCTTGTCTCTATCACCAGTTTTGCAAAAAACCTTTTGAAGAGTTTGGTGCTGATTAATTGAATCAATGAACAACTGGAGTGGACAGTATAAGAGCTAATTTTGGTTGAGAGTACTACATACAGAAAATCAATGTGAAGACTGAAGAGAGTACAATTTAGAAACCAGGCTAAGTTAGAACTAGAACTAAACTACTTCCTTCATTTTTTTTTAAATGGCTACACTTCTCATTTCTCGGACTCCTAGGTAATACTTTGATGAGTAAGTAAAAGTGTGTAAGAAAAAGTAGTATGAGAGAGATAGAGAGAAAAAGTTACTAATAAGGAAAAAAGGAGAAGTGTAGCCATTAATTTTAAACTTCCTAAAAAGAAAAGTGTCGTCATTAAAAAATGGAGGTAGTATTAACCAGTATGACCACCTTTACAGACAACTAACTAACTAGTAACCAGTAAGTTAATTATCTGTAAAATGTGTCTTTTTTACATTTCTCCAAAAAGGTTAATGCCAGTTTAATATTAATACTTACTGAAACATTGTTATAGGTGGAGTGACTTCTATGGATGATTTTCTAAAGGAGTTCTTCCCCAAGGTTTACAGAAGGAAGCATGCACACTTACTAGAGACAGATTACTGCAAATATGATGACCAAATCCTGACTCTATTTACATCCTCGTTGTACTATGCGGCTCTAGTGTCTACATTCGGGGCTTCTGTTCTGACTCGAACCAAGGGCAGGAGAGCTAGTATTCTAGTTGGTGGTGCTAGTTTCTTTTGTGGAGGTATCATCAATGCTTTTGCCAAAAATGTCGCCATGCTCATTGTTGGAAGAATTTTCCTTGGTTTCGGAATTGGATTTGGTAACCAAGTAAGCCCCTACTTCTACTATCTTTTCTTCATTCCTTCCCTTTACAGAAACAATATGTGTTTTGAGATACAATCTCTCTACTAGTGTAGGACACGTTCTCTTCACTTTGAAAAATAAGTTTATAGTACAAGAAGTTCATATTAGCTCCGATAAGTTCTAATAAGGAACTCGTATGAAATGAGCTCCGATAACTTCAGATAAATTCAGCAAAACCGAGGTGAAAAGAATGCATCTTTATGTCAGTAATAGATTGACCATCTCTATATTACTCTAAGACTCCTCATTTTACCTCAAGTACCTCTGTGTACACGTTTTCTCATTAACCTTGTTCTACTTTCTGTTTAATCTTGCAGGCAGTTCCTCTGTATCTTTCTGAAATGGCACCAGCAAAAATCCGAGGAGCAGTGAATCAACTATTTCAACTAACAACATGCCTCGGAATTCTAGTAGCGAACTTCATCAATTATGGGACTGCACACATACATCCTCATGGATGGAGAATTTCTGTGGGTTTGGCATGCCTTCCAGCAACTTTGATGTTTGTGGGAGGCCTTTTCCTTCCCGAAACACCGAACAGTCTGGTGGAACAAGGTAGATTAGATGAGGGAAGGAAAGTGTTGGAAAAAGTCAGAGGTACCAAGAATATTGAGGCCGAGTTTGCTGACCTCGTTGATGCTAGCGAGGCAGCAAGGGCTATTAAGCATCCCTTTCGGAACCTTCTCCAGAGGAAAAATCGTCCACAGTTGATCGTTGGAGCTATAGCACTCCCGGCCTTCCAACAACTCACTGGCATGAACTCCATTCTCTTCTATGCTCCTGTTTTTTTCCAGAGTTTGGGGTTCAACACAAATGCTTCTCTGTATTCATCAACGATTACCAATGGAGCACTTGTGATTGCCGCATTGATTTCAATGGCTTTGGTGGATAAATTCGGAAGAAGAGCCTTTTATGTAGAAGCTGGTGTAGAGATGTTTTTTGAGATGGTAAGAACAAGCACAAATATATACCTTATTATATACTAAAATCTGCTAGTTTTCGACATCTTAAATCAAAAGACAAGATATGTTACTAGAGACTTGGGACCGTCAGTGAGCGGAGACTCACAGGTACAAACAACCGTATGTTACTTGCACTCAAGTACCCATGTCATACACGTGTATATGTCTGTGTCCATTTGTCAATTTCACGTTTGGCCCAAATGAAATGTTAAAGTATCAATACTCATATTTGAGTGTCGATGAACCAACACGGATACATGAGGTAAACTGAAGACCCGAGTAACACAGGGTGTTATAGATGAAAAATGAACTGGAACAAGAAGTCTTTGAACTCTAAAGAGGACAATCACAAGGAGCTATTGAAGTAAATGCAGCCTAAACTTGTTTTCCTTTGTTTTTTCAGGTGTTGGTTGGCATCGTTCTTGGCATCTACTTTGGTGACGGAAAGACATTACCTAAGGGAATCGGCTACTTCCTCGTAGTCATGATTTGCTTATTCGTGTTAGCATACGGAAGGTCGTGGGGTCCTTTAGGTTGGCTAGTACCAAGTGAGCTCTTCCCACTAGAGACAAGATCAGCTGGGCAGAGTATTGTTGTTGGTGTCAACATGATCTTCACTGCCTTGATAGCACAATGCTTCCTTGTAGCTCTGTGTCACCTCAGGTACGGAATCTTCCTGCTATTTGCCGGGATGATCATGATCATGACGAGCTTTGTGTTCTTCTTCCTACCCGAGACAAAACAGGTTCCGATAGAGGAAGTCATCTTCTTGTGGAGAAGTCACTGGTTCTGGAAAAACTATGTATCTGAAGAAGATGTGAAGGCTCATACTGGTGGCAAGTTACCAGCATAAATTCTTTAGCATTTTATAGAACATATATTTGAAGCTAACGTTTTAGTTGTGTACTTAATCTTACAATATACTACAAGATTAGGAATCAATGTTCAACTATTAGCAATTGTTCAAAATGAACATATAGCATGTTGTGAGATTCTATGGGCGATTTAACAATACGAAAAGGCGCAAGTTCAAATGGATTCATATTTTCCTCCATTGAAGATCATATGTGTGCAACAATCACATCCAGTATAAACACTTTACAAGATTAAACTTGAAAACTAGAAAACATGACAGCAAAATTTGCATTATGTTTCTCTACCATCTTTCATCCCCAAACCAGTTGTTCTTCTCCTTTGGACCAGTTGGTCCTTCCTGTTGAGAAAGTTCCATTGGTAACTTGCTGACGACTGCTGAAAGTCGCATAAATAATGGAAGCCGTTTGGTCACCCTATCTAACTCTCTCCTCGAATTGTAAACAATCTTTGGTCCCCATTGTCTCATAAACTGCAGCCAGCAAGGCTCAATAACAACATTTTCACCTAGATATTTGGCAGCAACAATCTGGTAATGGGTGCTAGAATCTAAAAAGTAGTCACTTCTAGCACAATCATTTCTTATCCCGATTCCAAGACTTGAGGACCCTTGAAGATAGGTCCTCGGATATGGGTAGCAAGCATGGCCATGTCTTGATGCGTAGACAACAGCGTGGTTTCCCTCTTTGAACTCCAAATCACAAGCACTTATCCACACACCACCACTGTGCTGCGAGAAGTATATGCTATGAAGTTCACCAGTGAAGTTGCTTATACGAAGAGTGAAATGTTCCCAATCACCAATATGTTCTCCGACCCTGCTCATACCAATACTCTTGGGTCCAATCTTTAGGGTGGCTGGTCCATTGAAAGGTGAAAACAACCACATTGCTATGTCAGTGAAAGTACCACCTAAAGCTGGTTTCACATGAACATAAAGTTTTGCACTTTCAAGATTTCCATGCTTCAGAACTTCCCTTCGACCATCAGCAGGAAGATCTAACCAATATTCTCCATCATTTGTTCCACCGCCAGGGAGATTAGAGCCTTCTGCATCAATGCATTCACCAGTAGACTGCCCTTGTCTATACAGAAGAGCTCCATTTTCAAAGAACCATGAAACAGAAGATGGAAAGTAGGCCTCTTGAGGGTGGAAGTAAACGGTGGGACCGTAGTGATGAATTAGTGCATGGATTTGATCAAGATTTGGCATTGCATGCAAATTGGGATCTTTGTTCTTTAAACACTTCATAGGTATTTCTCCTCCAGCAGTTAATTTACAAAAGAAGGTGCCTATAGAGACTCCTCTCCCCTCCATACCTCGATTACAAGGTCTAGTCTTATAAACTTTTAAAGGGGTTTTATGGAATCTCGACACTGCATCAAGCAATAAACCACAAGTCTCACTATCATCAACAAGGTCTTTTCTCAAACATCTTACTTCAGCTACATTCGGTTTATCAGACTGGGTTGTCACAATAAAGCCTAGGGCATGATAGCCCGAAGGAGGTTTGGGAGCCCAAAAGTAGCCCACACCATCATCCGAATTCCAGACCAAAGAATAGTCAACAGGCATCACAAGGGCCGGTGAGTCACGACTGTGTGACACCAAATCCTTAGCCACGAGAACATAGCCATTTACATACTTGCTATTTGGCTGGCAGTAATGACCAAGGGTGAAAAAGCCTTCAGGTATACCTAAAGGCTTATAAAATGATATACCTTTTCTCCCGTCAGGTGACAAGTTAGAGCCCCAAATAAACTCGAACCTAGTTATTTGAGCAACTTCCAGCTCTCCAAGACTGATTGTCCCATTGGCAAATCCTCGTCCTAGTAATAGTAAACAAATAGGTAATGGTGATTCTTTAGTTCATGTCAAATTCACACTAGATTCAAGGTTAATGGTGATTCTTTAGTTCATGTCAAATTCACAGTTGATACATAGTTAATGGTGATTCTTTAGTTCATGTCAAATCCAGCTTCTAAGAAGGACTAATGCCTTTCACCATGTAAGTCAAGTTAGCTAATCAACGGACTACTCGACATCTAGAATTATGTAACCCACTATGAATTGGTTCTAGCCTTCCAGGATATTCCAGTACAATCAAAGATTCATAGTTACTTTTATCCTGTCTATTTACGCATGTGAATTTGTTTGAGTTTTGGCAATAAGACCTCTAAAATCAATCACTCAATTAGTACTTTTCAATATTAGCAGCACATAATGACTTTTTGTATCCAAGTTTGGTCTAAAAGTACACACTGCTGATCTAGTCCACAAATAGCAGCCATCTTTAGCAATCTAAGTACCAACACTCAGTCATAATTGAAAGGCGAACAATTTTTGACCCAATATAGTTGTGTTAACAACCAGCTAAATATATCTCCGTAGAGTTTAGCAAACATGGAACTTCCCTTTCAAATTTACGCTAAAATGCATTGCCTTTTACCACCATTTGTAAGCGCCTACCAAACAAGTATCTAAATTTCAGCCGATGAGGGCTATCTAGTTCAGCACGGTGTTGAGCATATCTTGTGCAGCAAATATACGAATGTATTATATCTAAATGTTGTATATCATATTACAAATGCTATATACAAAACGTAACATCTTATATAGCTAATAGATAATCTTGATGTCATAACTTTCATATACAATGTTTGTGATTGTATGTTCAAACTTCAGAACTCGATATGAAATATTTGTTATCGAATGTACAACGTGTATGTTTACGGAAATAAAACAGTCCACATTGCTGAGGAAAGTGAAGATTCATAATTGGGAAAGATTTTGTCTCTGATCTCTAAACTTTAACATATAGTCAAATAAAACAGGTACAAACTTCACATGGCAACAATATAAAGTGAAAAAGCCATACACAAGTAACCAAAAGAACAGGAAGTCTTTGTTAACACAATGATGATAAGTTCAACAAAATACACACTTTTAACAGAAACCCACATGATCTTATGTACAAAATCAACCATAGAACAATACATAATCAAAAACCAACTACTGTATTTTTCAGAATCAGCTAAAAAGAAAAGAAATACAGGTTAAAGAACAAACCTTGAGGCCAGACAGGCAATGGAGATGGCAATGAGAAAGTAGTGAAGGAAAAAGGCATATTTACAGACCTATTCCCATACATGCTCTGCCACCTAAATAACTTCCCCAGCACCTGTCCCATAAATTGGTCGAATAAGGTTTAATAACGTCGAATTTAAAGAAGGTTGAATTGGGAACTAATGAGATTCCCTAGAATTTGGGATTGGTGGGAGCTATATTATATTGTTCATTTATATTTATTCCAAAGTTGTATGCTTGATTGAAAGGAGAATGAGAGGGGAAAGAATGGCATAAGTGGGAATTGCCACTTATGCAAAGGATCAATTCCTTCTTCCTCTTAATGGTCTATTCCCTTTCAGTCTCAGTGAAGGATTCTTGCCTTTGCTGACCAAAAAATAATACTATACAGGAGGAATTATTAACATGGAAGGTACGAACTATTCTCGATGTTTAACATGTTTTATTAAAGTATTCTTACCTTTCAGACTTGAAACTGGTAGCATCAATTATTGATTTAGTTGATCTTATAAGAAACCGTTTATAAGAGAGCAAATCCAATAGAAAGAAGAGAATGGAGCACTTTTTAGCTAAGGTGATAGGCCTTTTAAATAATGTAATGAGGTTAAGTTAGTCTAAGTTTAACATAAAATTAGACAGTTTCTTTTAAAAACTTTTGTTATTGATTACTGTAGGAAGCATCTCCAATAAAAAGGTTATTATTTTAAATACAAAAGCATTACACTCACGCCACTACTAATCTGCAGTGAACTTTAGCTCTTTATGTTCTCTCATCATCATGTTCAATAATTCTATATAGAAAGCTACAGTTTGTAACCGTGTTGGATAGTAACATTTTATAACAAATATAAGTAGTTGGTAGTTGGTAGTTGGAAAGTATAAAATATAGGGCGTTACCCAAAAAATACAGGGCGGCAAATAGCACAACACATAAATAATTATAGCCTAATGATGTATACCTTCTAGAGAAGAGTTTACTTAAGTTTCTCTTTTATCTCACAAAATAATAGTATCACAAATTATGCTTTGGTATATAAGGTCCGCTTTTCCTAACTTATTTTCATTTTAGTTCAATTTGATTCAATTTAGCTCCGCGTAATACTTTTATTCTTACTATTCTTTTCAGTTGAGTAATGTTTAATTCGACTGTTTTCGACCAAAGAGAAAGTCCCATACTTCCACCATTGAATTAAAGTAAATCTCAAAGAGAAAGTAAATTAGCTAATTGGTGAGTCTTTTATATTTCATTTAATCTTTGGATAGAATAGAGAAACTTGTTTAGAAACATGAGTGTGATGTAAATTAAAATCACGTCGAACTCATGTAGCAAGAGCTTCCACTTCCCAATAAAATGTTTGAGAGTTTGATTCTTAAGGCCCGTTCTCCTCAATTTATTTCCAGTTTATTTCACTTTCGTTATTTTCAGTTCAATTTTGTATTATACGTTTACTTTCACATCACACTGTTTCTTTTACTTTACTACCTCCGTTCCATGTTTATTTCAACATAGGGAGTTATACGTCTTCTAATGCACTACTTTAGAAAATAATATATAAAAAAATTGATATTAATTAAGCATATATCGAGATGAATCTAACAAGATCTACATGACTATATTTATCCTTATGTATAAATCACAAAAGAATGTCAAAGGGAAATGTATGAATAGTGGAAAATGTCAAAGGTTACAATCCATATGAAACGGAGGTAGTATTTTAATAATTTTTTAGAATTCAGTTTAATTCAACTGTTTCAGCCGAATAAAAGAAGACATTACCCCCCAATATTTGTTGGAGAGTTATTGAGTCAACAGTGCTTGGAGGTGGACTGGAGGCACCCATCTTTCCAGATTCAAGACCTTTAACAGTTGACTTGGCAACACTGGATTTTATTAAAAACAAAATACCAATTTTACAACTTTTTTATGAAATTACTTACTAGTTTTACAACTTTTATTAAAATAAAATACTAATTTTACCAAATAAATTACTGCTTTTTATTAAAATGAATAATTAAATTACTAACTTTACATGGAGGGAAAAATTAAAGGGCCAAAGAGTCTTGAACAACGTAAGCTACTAGTGTGTTCGACAAGTGTCGAACCCAGCAAATTAGATCCTACACAAGTGAGTAGGATGAACATGATGCTCGTACTAAAAAAAGGCAGTCATTTTCAAACAAAACGCGAGATTTAAATGAATATGGTGCACGTAATGTACATTAGAAGCAAATAAATGAACATCACTTCAAATTCAAAGAGTGATTGTCCCTACCAATATTGAAGATGTTCATTTATCTTATGTTATTGTTCATTCATGATATTTAAGATGTTCATACAGTGGCGAATCCAGGATTTTTCAGATGGTGGTTCACTACTAATTGCAGAATACAAATTAGAGTCAATTTATTTAAAATCAAAAGTACAATGTAATATGTTTTTCCAAAAGTAAAAAAAATAAAATCATATTACAACTAAATAAAACTTGAAAATATAACCAAGTAGATACGATTTGCGAACAAAAACCTAATCCGTCGTCAAAGACTCGAAGTGACTAGTGAGATTATGAGAGATTCTAGCCAATTGATCTGCACTACAGTTCAATCTAAACAGGTAAATTGACTTCCGACTTATGGTACAATTCAAAAAAAGTATGTACAATTTAGAAAAAGTAATAATTAAATACTTTTTTATGAGAATAAAATAAAAGACTTTCGCTTTACGATACAAACATAAGTACGTGTTTCGTAACGTTAAAAATATTCTATCATTTATAGCAAAATTAGACAAGTCTGTTAGTAGAAAAAGATATTTAAATAGATCTTTGTTTTTAGGAAATAACTTTAAACAAAGTTAATCAAGAAACAAACTTTTATACCTCAAAAAGAAAAATAGTTGAAAATATAAGTAAACAAAAATCTTTAGCAAGAGCCACCAAGAGGTAAAAATATAGGGATTTGGGGTGCCGTAAAAACAAGCGATAGCAAGGAGTTTAAGATAGCCAACAAAAACACCAAGCCTTCTACCTTCTTCTCCTAATCCTACTCCCTTACAATTCCAGATGCACCTCAATCCAAATCCCTAATTCCTCTATCAATTTCCCCCAATTTAAATTCAAATTATAAACAAAAACAACATCATCAAATTCCTTCAAAAGGGTAGTACATGAGGAGGGATGCTAAAACACTAACAGTTAGATGTTTTAAAACATCTAACACAATTTTCAAAAAGAGACAACATATTATCAGGTAAAGACAATATATTACCATTTGAAAGACAATATATTACTATGAGAAATACAATATATTTCCATGTAAATCCATGATAAATAAAATATTTTTTTATTGTCTTGAGTTTACCCTTTTACCCCTCATTTAATACGTAAAAAGACTATTTTACCCCTTATTTACCATGTAAAATGACCGTTTTACCCCTATTAGATGTTTTAACATCTAACTGTTAGTATTTTAACATCCCTCGTACATGAGTACATCATCATCAGAAAACAAATTCTTGTACTCAACAAAGACTATTCCTTGCTGGTTTTGTTGTTGTTGTGAAAATGGAGGTTAAATAATGGTGGCTAAACACCAAGCATCTGTAAAACCTTCTTCTCAGAAGTGACTTTTTATGACAAACGAGTGTTTTGACTAGTCGCCACTGGTTGCTCCTCATAATGATGGTCGGCGCCGGTGGGGTGGGTTTGTGGAAGTCTAGGTCTGAGAGAAGAGTGCTTGTTTGTTTTCACATAAGGGAAGTTATTAATTTTTTTAAAAAAAAATTAACTTTCATTTTCTTAAGCTGCACCAGCGTGGTTGGACATAGCTCCGCCACTGTGTTCATATACGAATATCAAATGTACATTAGAAAATCAGCTTATTTTTTCTCAAAAATCATTTTACCATTTTCATTCAAACAATTCAAATTCAAATTTTTGCCAAAAAGGTGAAAATGTGAAATGAACATTAAAAGGATTTAAATGAACATCAATTCAAAAATCACTTCTACTTTTAAAATTTGAATGATGTTCATTCCACATTACCGTCTTTTTGGAAAAAAATTGAATGTGAAAATTTTTGAATGAGGGAAAGGGAGGGAGTAGGAGGGATCATTTTCCCTCAATCCTTAATAGGCTTAATCCCTCCAAAATTGATAAGATTTAAAGGGAAAATAAAACATATATCTTCCTTCCCTTTCTCTTCCCTCCCCTTCCCCTTCTCTCCCTCCCCTTCATTTCCGTCCTTCTAAGGTATCCAAACAAAGTGTAAAGCTTACTGCAGATTACTTTTCTAACATCAAAAAAAATATACTGTATACAAAAACAATAATAATAACTTAGTAGGGAGTACAAAAAAACAATGAGGAACTTAGAAAAACCGTTGGCAAATTCCACCATTTCCCCAGCTTGAATCTCGTTCAATCCATAAACAGGTCGCTAGTCTGCTTGTTTCTAATGACCATTACAGAGTTACTCTATTATCACTGGACGTTTATTGCACAAACGATTGAGCCTCTTGGTAGCTTTTGTAATTTGTTGCCAAGCAATTTCCTATTTGCCAACGGCACATTAGTATTACAAACTAACCTCAATTCCTCCAAAACTGTAGTGTTTCTTAGAAAATATTCAACCATTTCCAGTTCCCATTCCTTGCAATTGTAATACTTTATTGTGATTCTTTTGAGTTGAGACCTCAAACAAGAAGGCACTACTTGAGTTCCACTAAATGACTTGCACTCCTCCTCAGAGTCGCTCGTATAAGCATCCTCATCCACGATCCCCTGAGAATATGAGAGTACGTGATTGATGATTAACAACAACAATCACAAAAATATAGATTTGGATCGGATGAGAGTGCTAAATTCAGTTTATTGAGAATTTGTAATAGAAGAAATATTATACTAACCAGTGGAAAAGCAAGTGTTTGTAGAAAAGGTGCACAATGAAGCAGGTCCAACAATATGTCATACCATTTACGAAAGTCGGGAGAATAACCTAGCTTCAAATGATTCAGATTACAAAAACAGGCAGTTTAAACTGCCGCTTATAGTTAAGCACATATTAAGCACATAATCATGCAAGACCTAGAGCATAGAACAAAGCATCAGCAGCAATTCCATTAACAAAAGAGAAAATTGTGAGAAATGACCTTTAAAATTGACCATTTTGCGAGAAAGGATCTTCAGAAACTTTTTTGGCATTTAAACACCTTAAACAAAAAAAAGTTTCCGATGAGGGATTCTTTTTGCTATTTGCAATCCAAAATTTTATATATGCAACCAAATCAATTAATTAAAACATAATCCAAATCCTCCACCTTATATCATCACCTTATCATCACCTCTTCCACCTCCCATCTCCTCCCAAAAAATTTGCGACGATGGATTTTTTTGCTATTTGCAATCCAAATTAGGTATAATTAGATATAATTTTTTTTATTAATATGTAATAAGTGTTCAATTAGGTTGTAAGTATCAATTTGGTCCTCCTTGCAAACTTTTTTTTGTTTAAGGTGTTTAAATGCCAAAAACAAAAATTAAGGTCATTGCTCGCAATTTTCTCTTAACAAAAAGTACGACTTCCTCCGTTTTTTAATAGATGCAACAAAGGAATTTTTTATATCTCTAAAAAATTACCCCTTTGTTGCATCTATTAAAAAACGGAGGAAGTAGTTTTTTTTTTTTGTTTCGAAGAACATATAGAAAGATGGATGAAAGGGATCAAAGGACAAACCTCTACACACCCTCGCATCAAATACAAATGCTGAACATTAGACAATGGGCTGAGTACGTTTTCAATCACTTGGACATCTTCATAAAACACTTCTGTATCAACTTTAGCTTCGACTAGAGAATCAAGACCTCCAAAGGAGTAGCACAATGCAAGAGTGTCCTCATAATGTAAATACTCCAAATTAGGAACATTAAGTACAATCTTGCTCCTACCCTTGGGATATTGAATAGGAAATACTAAAGATAATGTACGAAGTGCATTACAGTGAGACGCAACTCTTTCAAGTTTGGCAGACAGAAAGATGAGGGAGCTTCAAGACCAAGATTCATGTCCAGCTTCAACACCTCCAGTGTTTGACAGCCAAAGATGGTAGAAGACAACTTATCGGGTTCCCTCACAAAAATTCAGATATCAAGCTCCCTGACCCCTCGGGCTAAGGGATAAGATATCCATGCATTAACATGCATAGGGCTCATTTTGGGCCAACAAAATTCTTTGTTACCCAACAAACAGTAAAGACAATTACCTTGGTCTTGGCGAAATGAAGTTATTAGAGATATATTAGGATACTAAAGATATGATAAATATCTTTAGGATATATTAGTAATTAGGATATAATATTATCTTAGAGGAAATATTATCTTATGATTAATTTCCAATAAGTATTAGATTAATATTAGGAATAAGATATTATGAAGATAACTTCCTAGTATGAGTCAAGTTTGTAATTGCTATATATATTGTGCTCATGGCTCATTATTGAACACACCTTAATAAAATCATATTATTGTTTCTCTCCTCTTATAAACTTATCAGAAGTCTATATGTGGTTATCTTTTCAGATTGACAAGCTTGCAATACGTTATCAACAAACATCTTGAAACTACAGAAAGAATCGATCATATGCGAATTATTTTGACAATGAACTATAGGCGAGTCGTCAAAGTTCAGGCGTGTTACCCAGGTGAAGGCCCACCTCCATCGCCTCGACAATATACTAGTAGCAACGGCATCCTTTGTTGGAAGGGATGAAAGTATGTTACTTAATAAAACATCAGGTAAATTGCTGATCCTATCTTCAACCGGCATACCACCGTCATCCCCTTTAAGCGGTTTTCCTTGCATCATATCACAATATCCCAACATTGGATTCCGACACCTGAACCAGGAAAAACATGAAACATCATTGTTATTGTCAGATAAGTAAAACTACTGTAGAATTCTCTCCATCGTTTTTTTATACTTCCTCCGTTTTTAATAAGTGATACACTTGTTTTTTCACGCTTATCAAGGAAGCGATTTAAGGGTGTAAACGATTAAATTTTTCGATGAAATTTTAACACAAGTAATATAGAGTCTCATTCTTGCTTGTGTTAAAATTTCAGCGAAAAATTCAATCGTTTACACCCTTAAATCGCTTCTTTGATAAGCATGAAAAAACAAGTGTATCAGGAAGTACATTTTTTTTTTCAATTCATAATTAGCAAAGAGAGATAGGAAATAAAATTTCAAAATCAAGATGTTCGGAGCTAGCCTAGGAGTAACAGAAAAACAAGTAGCAATTAGCGAAGCTAATTTATCCATATATGGAGTATTTGTTTTACTTCTCAATCATAAATAAATGTTGACACACTAATTAATCAAAATAAAAATAAATTTTTCACCCTTACTGTTGACCCTATATGGTTTTGATAATAACAAACTAAAGTAATAACTAACAAGGTTTATAAGTTTTATGTGTGCAAGGTTCATGAATTAATAATGGTGCTTTATGAAGATAATAAGTGAAGTTCCTGAGTTGGAACTCCAAGAGAAGAATGAAGTTCCTGAGTGGGAACTCCAAGAGAAAAGGAGCTTTCTTACATAAGGGTGTAATTAGGTTTCTTATGTAAGGAACAAAGATCGTCATGTGGTAAGGAATTGGAACTGTTCCTATGGAACTATGTTAGTGGAACTGATATAAGAAATATGTGTCTAAAATGAGATACTAAGAAAATATATGCATGTTCCTATGAATGGAATGCTATGTTACTCAGACACGTATTGGGTGTCTACTCGGATACGGGTGTCCAAGTGTCCGACTCGGCTATTTTGTAGAAAAAAGTCAAGTTTTTAGTTTAAAATGAAGTATCCAAGTAAAGTGTCGTGTCGGACACGACACGACACGACACTCCATTTCTGAGGTAAATGAAGGTGTCGGAGTAACATAGATGGAATGTTTGTCAACAGACTTGTAACAAGCAATGATTTAATCTAAAGGAACAAGCAATGATTTAATCTAGAAAACAAATCTAACGCTTAATGTTTTATTATGCAAAGGAACAAGCATTGTCTTAAAATAAAGGAACAAGCTAATCTTATCACAAGCCTAGAATTATTTAACTGACAATGGAGAAAATTTAGGAAAAGATTTTCAAAGATATTTTGGATATTTGTAAAAGATATTTATTGTTTTCAAATAAAATCTTTTAATTAAAGAAAATCTTATTAAGATATTATTTGTTAGGAAAAGACTTAAATAAGCTTTTAATTATTTATAACTAATTATCTTAGTCAAAAATATCTTAAATGAATTGCTTGAATTTAGGAAATCCCTTTACCAGTATAAACGTTCAGTTGAACGTGTTTAGTTAGTGGGATTAGTGGGTTAGTGTTGCTTTGTTCCTTAAGCATAGGAACAGCCAACAGGCATGGCTTAACTCTACTACTCCGTTATCACATGGTTAATCCGACGTTTAATTTATTACGTGCATGTAGTGGGATAGTGTTGTTTGTTCCTCAAGCAAACGAACAAACATGGCCTCACTCCACTACTCCACTAACCCATGATTGAAACCATGTTTATTCTAAATGACTGCTATAAAAGGGTTGTTCCAACTAAGTCATAAGTGTGTCTGACAAAGTGATAATTGATCTAAAAAGGGTATTAATTTGAGTATCACGTATATTGAGTCAGTACCACCAAAGTTCCAAGTTCCATTACCATATGAGTTCATTGCTCCTTAGTGTTTAATATCGTTCTATTATTCTGTATTTTGAGTTGAGAAAAGAGTTGATAGGAACTCTTGTAGTTTGAGTTTGGGTAAGGGGTTTGAGTGAACTCCTGTAAAGTGTGAGGCTTTGAGTGAAACAAGAGAAAGAGAAAGGAACTTCGATTGAAGTTCGAGAGGAACAACAGTTAGAGGGAACTGTTGTTGGGACTTGAGTTTGTAGAGGAACTCAAGTAGTGGCCCGAGAGTTAATAGGTTTGTAACAAAGGTGTTTGGCCTATTATAGTGAAAGGGTTGAGTTAAAATCCCTTGTAGTCGAGGTCGTTTCTTCCTATTGGGCCCAGGAAGTTTTTCCTAGTAAAAATCTCTTGTGTCTTTCTCTTATTCCTTTCATTGTTAATTCCGCAAAAAGTACGTTCATTTCCCACACATACAATTCACCCCCCTCTTGTAGTGTTCCTAAATAAACAACACTTACAGAATAATAATAATAATAATAATAATAAGTGTACATTAAAATCACAAGTACAACTGAAAAGTAAGTTCTCAAGAAAAACCCCAAATTAGTATTGACATGGGAAATTACTTGACCAATTTTTTATTTATTTATTGGTAAGAAGTGGTTCGGAATCCGGATCCCGCACGGGTCCTATTGGGCCAGGCATTTTGAGAGAGAGGGAATGATAAGGAAAATCCTACTCTCAAAGTGCCCCTAGTAGAGACTGAAAACTCTCTTCTTTCCACTAGACCAAGCCTTGCTTGGTTTTACTTGACCAATATGCAGTTATAAGTTTTAAGTAACAAACAAAAACACATCACAAGTTCATTTCATACTACATCATTATTCAAAGTTCCAACAACAAATTCTAATCATACATTCATAAGCATAATACAAATTCCTAAATTTCACCTTCCCCCAAAGTCCAGAATCTTTATCATACATAATTCCTAATTCCTAATTACAAGTTTTACTAATACTTCCTCTCGAACTAGCTGCCTCCCATTTACAACAAGTTGCTCAAACCTCCCATTCCTAATGCATTTTCTTCCCTCTGGCATTGATCCCATTGCCTTAACTCTTAAGCACACAGCTACGAGCCTACGACAATATTTAGCATCACATACAACGCACATTTCTCGCTCACTGATGAATCTATTCCCTTTACCATGCCTGCTACAAACCCATCACTTCTTCCTCTGCTATCTCTCATAATTACTTCAAATAAAAAAGACAACTTCGAAACAAGAATCATTACATTTCAAGAAATAGCAAATTGTTTTAGCAAAGTCCTTGAAATAGCATAGACTATTTTACCAGTAGCAGTTTCATTCCAGCTATGTGAAATTGAACTCATTATTTTAGCCCAGTAATGTAAAAGATGGAGGGATGCCTAATCAATATCGGATATATGCATATATTCATCACCTCACTTTTTTTTGGCAGTACATTCCTTATACATGGTAGTACATTTATTGAGAAAAGTAGTATATAACAATCGATATTTTCACAGCTATATAAGTAGTTTATATTTGACATATAATTTTTCATTAAGAAATGTACTACCATACATAACAGAATATACTACCATATATATGAAATGTACTACCAAAAAAGTGAGACGATGGATATATGCATATATCCGATATTGATTAGGCATTCCTCGTAAAAGAAGGAATGAATCTAAGTACACCTTGAACGAAATAGAGAAAATAAACAACACTAATTTTAAAAATGGAAATAAATTAACAAGAAATAGAGAGAAATCAACATGAAACCTAAGTCCAAAAATGAAAAACTTAACAAATTTCAGATTGTAAAAACCCTAATTCGAATTGACAAATTATACAACAATTGGAATTTCAGATTGACAAATTTAACAAAAATTGTAAGAAGAGTTGAGAAAAAACTGACCTTCGAATACTTAGCTCAAATGCTTCGAAGCTTCCACAGTTGGTTCCAAATTAGCCCAATTGCTTCAAATTTTAATCAATTGCGCCGAAAATAAACCCCAAAATGCTAACCCTAATTTTTGTTGATCAAACATCTCGAACTGAGAATTCAATCCGTGAACTCCAGCAATTTTGTGCAGATTGGAAGCAATTTGAGGAGAAATTGAGTGTAAATTGAGAAAGTAAATAGAGTAGAGGAGAGTGAAGCAATTCGAACAAATAACGTCGTGTTCATTTCAACTTAATTTCAGTTCAGTTCAGTTTAGTTTAGTTTAGTTAAGTTCAGTTCAGTTCAGTTCAGCTTCAATCAGTTCAGTTGAGTTCAGTTGAGTTCTCCTATAATCATTTTGTTAAATATTATTATGTTGGTCTAATTTATTTACTAATTGCTCTTATTATTATTATTATTATTATTGTTATATTATTATTATTTTTATTATTATTTATTTTTATATCATTATTATTGAGTATTATTATTATTATCTGTATATTATATTATTTATTATAGCTTTATTCATTATTATTACTATAGTTTAGGTTAAAAGCACAAATAAACCCGCGTTTTCAGCCCATAATCCAATCAAATCATGTCAAAATGGTTTATGATGTAATTTTGCACGGTCCGACCCAATAATTTATTACTGGATATTAATATATAATTAAATCTAATTATTAAAATAGTAATATTAATTTAATTTTTAGATATTATTGTTATTATATAATCATCATTAGGTATTAATATATTAATACAAAAACTATAAAATATTTTTTTATTAATTATCATTATAATTATAAATCATTATTATTATTAATTTATGATTATTAATATTATTTATTTATAATTATCATTTAAAAATATCCAAAATGCAATTATTATTTTTAATTAATAATTATTCATTATTATTAATTATCATTATAATTATTATTTAATATTCATATTATTGTTGTTTAAATATTATTTATATATTTATTAAATTCAATTAAATTCAATTCAATTCAGTTCAGTTCAGTTCGATTCAGCTTCAATCAGTTTAGTTCAGTTCAGTTCAGCTGTTTTCAGTAAATCTAAACCGGCCCTAAGTCCCTATCCCGTTCACCTTAAAATAATTTTTATTTTCGCACTATCATTTTAAACCTTAATATCTCTAATTATTGATAAGTAAATATTATAAAAAGTTGATATTATAATAGTATGCATTAATACTAATTAAATAAAACCTCACTTGACTATATTTTTTCTTATACACTTGTGAAAAAATGTAACATAAGATTGGTAGATGAATAGTAGTTACTATGCTAATGTTGCGAGTATTGCGAAACAGAGGAAGTAATATTCAGTAAAAATATATTCAATTCTAGTAAAAATAAGTTTAATTCAGCAAAAATAAGTTCAGTTCAATAAATATATGTTCAGTTTAGTAAAAATCACTAAGGTAAAGAAGAAAACACAACATGAATCAGTATTTAGTAAAACTAAGTTCAGTTCAGGAAAAATAAGTTTAGTTCAGGAAAAATAAGTTTAGTTCAGTTCAGTAAAAATAAGGTCAATTGAAAGGGGCCTAACTATGAGAAGAACCAAATGGGAGGTTGAGCGGGTAATTTGAGAAGAGGGTAGACATTTAAGCCCTCGTCGGCTTATTTTTAATAAGTTACAGCAAAAATAATTTTAGTTCAGTTTAAACAACTCCAAGTTTAGTACTAATAAGTTTAGTTCGGTAAAAATAAGTTCAGTAACAATCAGTTTCAATTCTTAATAATTTGTTAAAAAATTCAATAAAAATAAATAGTTCAGTACAATAAGTTTAGTTCAGTAAAAATAAGTTCAACTCAGTAAAATAACGTCCAGTTCAGCAAAATTCAGTTGACGAGAAGTACAGGGCCTGAGTGGGGTTGCGTTAAGTAGATCTGGCAAACGTGTTGTGTCATAACATATTCGTCTCAACCCACGGGTGAACCCCCTCAACCCTAACTTGACCCGTTTAATAATGTCGTGTCCGCACGTTTACTTAAACGTGTTAAAGAACTTTGACCAAAATCCGATTTATTTTGTATCGTGCTAGCGTCTCATATCATCTATACATACAAAAAATGAAAATTGAGTGGATCGTGTTATCTTGTGCCAACCTGCTTAGTTAAACGGGTTGGACCTCTTCAACCCTAACCCGACCCGTTTATCGAATGTGTCATGTTGTGTCAACCCGTGTACTTAAACGAGTTGACACCCTCGACCAAAACCCGCTAATAATGGGTCGTTTATGCCGAGTTGGCGGATCGTGTCAGTTATTACCACCTCTAGCGTCGAGTAGAGGGGGTTGCATTAAAAGAGTTTTGGTCTATAACTGCCAAAGTTTCACAACGTTTTTGCGAGAAACCGTCTTTTGATTCTTTTTGTCCAGGACTGCCACAAAAATAGGTTTCAGTTGTTGGTGCCAAAACCTTTTTTCAGGCATTGACTTTGTTTTTCCGGCAACTTGTCCACACATGGTTCTTTTTTGTCTTCTTTAACCTAAACTAATCCTCTTTCCTAAAACACATCATCCTATTTTCTTCTCCGGTGGCAACACACAGAGGAACTCACTTCTTTTCATCCTCCACCCTCTTATCTCTCCTCTTTTTTCCTAATTAATTCCCTCAACAAACTAGAATCAATTACCCTCTATTAATGCTCAAACCTTCACTAAATTTATTCTCCATCCTCATAAAATTTCTTGCTTTCTCTCTCTTTAACTCTCTCTATCTCATCCTTTTTTCTTGCGGTACTTTTTCTATGATTGTCATTGTTGATTTTTCTTGCTAAGCAATAATATTTTGTTAATTGATGCTAATGGTTTTGTCTTTTTTTTTTTTGCAAAAATGTCAAGTGGGAGTGACGTGAATAGAGTTGGAACCGCAAAATGGAATGTGTTGAGGATGAGATAAAAGGAGATAACCATTTGATAAGAGGTTTTTAGTGTGTCGTTAAGGCACTAAGAACCGCTTAGCAAACACAATTTATAAACCTAACGAGCAACTACTAAGTACGTAGTAATGACAAGTCAAGGGTCGAACCACAAGGAAATCGGGATTGACTAAAGTCCACCTAGTCCAAAACTACCTAAGTGAAGGGTTTTGGGGGGTTTAAGATTGAAAAGATTACCAACTAATTTAACTAGCTAATGAATACCGACTTATAATTAAATAGGAGAATTAATATGATAGAGAAAACACTAGAGCTTGGGTTACTCGCATGAACTCGGGTAAGACACGACATAAATGCAACTACGAGGCTATTGAGAATAACGTGCAAGGTTAAGCTTCCCTCTAAAGTCCTTGAGTCCTCTCTCGAATGTTCCTCAAGAGTAATCAATTAATCAATCGACTAAATCCTCTCTCGAATGGTCTTTAGCCAATTGATTAATGGATTCAATTTGATTGGAAAACCCCTAAATAGGATCCTCTTAATTTCTAGACAATAATTTCTACCCAATCTCTTGGTCTAGAAATTAAGTTGATTCATGGGAATGACTAGACAACAACAATCAATTAAGAGTAATTGAAATCTAATCCCTAGCATAAACTTGATCAAGGTCTACTCTAAGGTGTCAAAACACCAAGAACAATGCATATTAGACATGAATAAAATAATTACAAGAACATCTACATTAAGCCCCTAATTTATGCTTTCACCCAAACCCTAGATCAGAGCCCGTCCTGACATTTTGTAGGCCCTGGGGCGAATAAAAAAATTGGGCCCTAAGAAATAATTGTTATACAAGAAAAATTAGTGTTAAACGAACTAAATCTCATTTTTAATTTATTTGTCTTATAGAAGTATTCCTGAAGTTTGGACTTTTACTAAAAGATTTCTTGCAAGTACTGACAATAATGACAAAAGGAAAAATAAAACTTTGTTCACAATTAATTAGACATATACCTTTATAAATTATCTTTTATATTTCCTTAATTACATATCAGGTGATGATACACATAAAATTTTGATACAAATTCGTCTCCACTTAAAAGTATCATAAGTAACATAATACTATAAAATCTATATTTGATTGTAATTTTAAAAAAACTATGAAATTAAAATAATATCAAAATCTATATACAAATCCAATGAAAATATTTTTGGAAAGTAAAACAAAAAATTAAAAGACTAACACACTTGACAATCTATTATATGCATCAGATGTAAATGTAAAGAAGAAAAAAATGAAAAGAAGAAAAAGTGAAGGCCCATCAACTATAGCATGAGGATGCGACAATCACTTCAAGTCCAAGATAGTCACTCAAAAAGAATTGGAAAATGCTGCTTATAGTATTTGAACTCCTGACGTAGAATTCAGTCACACAAACCTTGAGCCAACTCAGATACCAGATCTCACACTTAACAAATCAATTCTATAGTATATAATGGCACTGTAATTAAGGCCCCTTTAGGCATTGGGCCCTGGGCGGTCGCCCCACCTCGCCTACCCCCAGGGCCGGGCCTGCTCTAGATTAGGAACTACTCACTAACCATGGATTCTAAGCAATTAAGATTCAATAAATTAAACATCATAAACAAAGCAATAAAATTAAAGGAAAGAGATTGAAGAGAAATTACTTAAATTAATTAACGGATTCGATCTTCAAAGATGAAACAATGGAGTTAGTGTTTAGAGAGAGTTTAGGGTTAAGAGAGAGTAATTAGAAACTAAGAGTGTAAGATAATGACGAGTCTAAGCTCCCAAAACTAATTAAAAGAGTCATTAAAGTAAGACGCACAAAACGGGTCAAAGCCCGAAAGCAGGTCGACACGGTCGTGTCAAAAACGACACGACCGTGTCAAAGTGGACACGATCGTGTCAATGTGGACACGGTCGTGTAGACCTGAACTTCTCAAATAAGTGGGCAAGCAGAACAGGACTGACTTCGTGGAAACAGACAACACGGTCGTGTTGAAATCAACACGGTCGTGTAGACCTGCTAGTCAGCGAACAGCTCAATTTCAAACGATCATATCTCTCTCGTCTCTTATTGGAATTGGGCTTATGACCAGTCGTTGGAAAGCTATCGAAACGAGCTAACACCTCCCACCGGAATCTCCTTAATCCGATTTGCGGATCAAACGTTATGTCCTTTTGAAGTTCCACAGTCCACAACTAATCTTCCAATGATCATATATGACTTCAAAAACCAGCTACTTAGCCTGAAAATCATCCAAAAACCACTAAACAGATAATGAAGTGACAATATAACTCAAAGGTGATAAAAACCATGCAATGCTAGGCTTAAATGCTCTAAACTACATGCAAGAACACCAAAAATAACCTACAATTAAGCACAATAAAGTTTTTATCACCATTAACCAGTATGTTGAGGGTGAAATGAAAGGGAATTAAGATAGAGGATTAATTTAGGTTGAAAAAAATATATAAAAAAAAAACTTTTACTTGAGCCTCACATATAGATAAGTAACCAAAAAAATATAGTCAATAGTCGAAAATAGAATTTGACTATAGTCAATAAATTAGAATCTATTTATGTGGCCGTTTTGGATTTTTTTTTTTTTATAACAATTACACACAAAAATTCCTAAAATAAATAGAGTCGATTCATCTTAACAATATGGTGTCTTCCCATTCAGAGTTGTAGTGACGCCATATTTTATTCTTCAACTTTCTACCGACAATCTTGAAGTCTTCAACAGGTACACACCATACTCTATCTTACTCAAATACTTCCTCTGTACTCACTATTTTCCTGCTAAAAATGAAAACTTTTCACATTTCTTTTACTAAATTTACCAAATTGCGCTGTATTATTAATGATGAATTGAACTTAGCTTAAGCAATTTTGCATCCCCAGTAAGTAATAACTAATGAGTAATTGTCTGTTCTTTTCTAGGAAGACTACTCCTTTCTTTCTTCAATTTAATCTTTGCAAATTTTTGGAAGTTGCTTCTATACAATGGCGGAATCAAGAATTTTTCCTATTAGTGAGGCCGAGTCTCCATAATACTTCCTCTGTTTCTCAATAACTAACACACTTCTTGTTTTCACGTGCATTATTTTAATTATTAATATCTATAATTATCAATAAAGTAAAAATTATAAAAAGTTGATATTAAAAAATTCGCATGGACACGAATCTAACAATATCTCATATGACTATATTTTTACTAAAATATAAATCACCAAAGCTAATTAAAGTCTAAACTGTGAATAGCAAGTATTATATAAATGTCAAAATGTGTTACTTATTTAGAAATGGAGGAAGTAGTTCACGCAAATGCACGCTACACGTGCAAAACCGGTTAAAATAATTTAATTCGTACAATTCGTACAACAGTTAATTTTCGAATGAGTATATATGTATTTTTCCTTTTAGTGTCCATCACAAAGATAAAAAATAAGCGCCTTTTACCTTCTACTTTTAATAAAATTTCCAAAAATGATCGCGGAGGCCACGGCCTAAGCTAGCCCCTTTGTTTCGCTACTGCTTTTTAGTTTTTATAGGCAGGTTTGAAGGGGAATAGCCCTTAACCTTTCTAGGTAAACATCTTTCTCCATGTTAATCAATATGGGACTCTCGCTGTCTCGCATGTGATGTTTTATGGTAGCATTCTCAATTAGTACTTAGTAGCATCTAATCGAGCTCTTTATTGATTAGCTTCTTTACTTGTTTCCATGACTACTTTATTAAGGATTGTTTGTATGGTCAATTATATTAATTCTAGAATTTGATACTTCATAATTTGATATTGCATTTACCAGATACTCACAAGGAGTCCTCTAATTCTTTCTTGGGGATAAACAATATCATATGGCTGCTTTGAGATTATGCAATCATGGACGAAGAATGCTTCTTTCGATAATGGGTTTTATAGCAGCTATAATATTTTGCTCTCAGTTTTGGGTACTGCCTTCTGGTAGATACATTTCTAATTTGTTGCCTGTTGAAGCCTCTTCACCTTTCATATTGATACAAAGAAGTTCACCTTCTTCTAATACGTTTAAACCTGGTACATTTGACGCGGTGAAGGGAGTTGCTAATAATGAACTTAAATTGCCAAAAAGTGAAGTTCTTAAGGATTTGGAGTCCATGACAAAAGCTAGAAATGTGGACAATGGAGTAAACCTATTGAATTTATTGCGTAACAATGCTAGTCGGGATAATGTTGATCAACGTGCCCACAATATGGATGTTTCAGCAAATTATGTGACAACATTTGATCAAACTTCCTTTGATACGAAGAAACCTTTGGGTACGAAATCAATTATTTCAGCCTCAACAAGAAGCTCACTGGTGCACAAAGTCAAGCAGGTTGTGAGTAAAAATGACTCATCTATGATTGAAAGATATGTGAGAAAGATGAGGGGGGCTACTATAACTTTAGCTGAGATGAAATCTATGCTGCTTAATGGTCCTGCCTTATCCACCTCAGTGGTATAATAGTGTTTTGTTATTTATGCTCTTATTTCAATTGTTTCGATTTCAATTTGTCTATATTAGTGTATATTTCTCTCATGTTTCTTTTTATTGATACAAGCGGCGAAGATGGTTAACAACACGTGACCGCCAACTTCTTTCAGCAAGCCTGCAGATTAAGAATGCTCCTGTTTTAAGGAATTTACATGACTTGCATGCTCCTCTTTTCCGGAATGTCTCCGTTTTCAAAAGGTAAAAAACCTGTCTTTGACAATCTTTGTTATGGCATTTGTGTGTTTGAGCACCAAAGAGGTAGAGTAATTGGAGCATTATCAATTCAAAGATCATGGGACACGGTTGAATTCTGCTTTTAGCCTACTGATTCCATATGTTTATAAAGCCAAGCTTGAAGCGCAAAATTTTTCCTGCAGGAGCTATGACTTGATGGATCATGTACTCAAAGTTTATGTATATAAAGAAGGGGAGAAGCCAATATTTCACCAACCAAGATCACGTGGATTATATGCAGCAGAAGGATGGTTTATGAAACTAATGGAGAGAAGTAAACAGTTCACTGTAAAGGACCCTAAAAAGGCCCATCTTTACTACTTGCCTTTCAGTTCTGAAACACTTCGCACGACCATTTATGATGAGAAGTCACGTAGTGTCAAGGACTTAGAGAATTATCTCACAGATTACTTGGATTTGATAAAAACACGATACCACTTTTGGAACAGGACTGGGGGATCAGATCATTTTTTCGTTGCTTGTCATGACTGGGTATGTCTTCCAACTCCCATTACTTATTAGAATTTTTCTGTTTGTACATCTGTTGGATGTCCTTTAAGTGTTCTAAAAACCTTTGCGATGTTTCTGAATGACTAACTTAGTAAAACTAAATCTCTGCATGATCTGATGATCTTCTCAGTGATCATACTGCATATCTACATCAGCAACATATATGCAGCAATTTTGCTTTTACCACTATGTTTTCAAGTGCAAGCATTAATATATGATACTTGAATACTAAGATAGGATATTATTTAATACTAGTATTACACTTGAAATCTCAAATTAGACCGAACTTTTCATGCTTAATCTTTGTGTAGCCACTAGTCAGTCAGTATGAATGATAAAAGTTATAGATTCCTCGAAGAATAAGGATCTGTCATATTTACCTGAATGTTATTTCTCAGCAGCCCTTATATTAGGCCTCATTTGAACTTGTTGGACCTTATATTAGCCCTCATTGGAACCTTTTAGCCCTCCTTACCAGCCCTTTTCCAAACTCTTTTTCTTAAAACAAGTGACACGGGGTGATGAGAACATAGCCTAAAGTGGTGTGAGAATTAGAAGGCAACGATTGCTTATTTTTCCAAATGAAGAAGGTTAAAGGTGACAACCAAGAGTACAAGATTACAGAAAGTCGTTACTTTAAGTACTATTAGTACAGCATGCACCTATGAAAAGGTCAGTGAATAAGTGTGTATTAGAATCTTATACTTGATTAATATCAGCTTTAACTTAAACTTCTATATCCATCCATATCTTTGGGTGCTTTTCCCCTCTGACAAAACATAACATGATCAGGGCCCGCGTATAACAAACCATCAAATGAGCAGTTGCATTAGAGGACTCTGTAACGCCAATGCTGCAAGAGGATTTAGCGTAGGCAAAGATGTCAGTGTACCGGTAACGTATATTCTCAGCGGAAATGACCCCACAAGGGACATAGGAGGAAAACCACCTTCAGAGAGGAAGATATTAGCTTTCTTTGCTGGACAGTTGCATGGTTATCTGCGTCCTTTATTATTGCAATACTGGGAGAATAAGGTACCAGATATGAAGATCTTAGGTCCAATGCAGCGGGATGTCCAAGGGAAATCAGTCTACAGGGATTACATGAAGAGCAGCAAGTATTGCATTTGTGCCCGAGGTTATGAAGTCCACACCCCTAGGGTTGTCGAATCCATCTTCTATGAGTGTCTTCCTGTGATTATCTCTGACAACTATGTGCCTCCTTTCTTCGAGGTGCTAGATTGGGAGGCATTTGCCGTGTTTGTTCAAGAGAAAGACATCCCAAATCTGAGGAACATTCTTCTCTCCATCCCTGAAGAGAGGTACCTTGATATGCAACAGAACATAAGAATGGTGCAACGGCATTTCATATGGCATAAAACACCAGAGAAGTACGATTTGTTTCACATGATCCTTCACTCAGTTTGGTACAACCGAGTTTCTCAGATGAAATCTGTTTAGAAGGTCTTGGTGTTAAATGCTCCTTCTTTGGCTTGCCTTAACTGCCTGCATTTCCGAAACTGTAAGTTCATAATTTCTGTTTTAGGAAAATTACTAACTAGTCCTAAACTATTCACGATCTTCATATAACAATTCCAACTACAGGGGTTGCTTTCCCAAAATCATTCTGATTTATAAAAGCTAATTAGTTTGGTTTGTTTCATTTTCCCCTAACTTTCTCATCTTCGCCCCTTTCTTAGCCAACTAGAGGCTAGAGCTTAGCAAATGATTATTTGACCTTCTAAATCGTTTTTTAGCTATCGGATCGTTTTTGAAGGCAACCCCCTCACTGCCGGGATTATCATGATAAGGTCTTCCATAGTTGGGTTTATTCTTTTGAATTTCTCCTTTGTTTATTTTAGTTTTCTTGGTTAAACTTCTTCGTAATGTGTCCAAAGGCTAATTGTTCCTCTTTGCGGAGATCCAATGAATTTGGGATCCTCCTACACCTGTTTGTTGGACACTTTGCCACTAAAGATCTGACCTTTTGTTGTCAATAATTTAAGATAAGGGTGGAAAGAATGTTATCAATGAGGAATGGAAAGAAGAGGAGAAGAGGATTAAATAATTAAACACTGTCATTGTTTTCAAAGCTCAAGATAATAGCACAATTAAGCTCCTTAAGATTCCCTTCTCAACTTTAAACTAACCATATTATAATAGTGCTTCACAGTCAGTCTTAGACTTGGTCACTTATTTAGACTGCACAGATGCTGAAATTGACAACTACTGAAATCTCATACAGAAACTCTTTATTTATTTCACCTCGGCTGCCATTTTCTCTCTAAAAGCTTGGATTCTTCCCCCTTTTTCTTTTTTTCTCTTAATTATTTATGAGATCTAAATCTTTTTGTTCATTCATTTTGTAGCTAATTACCTTTTGTTGTTCTCCACTTGCTGATTTAGGAGCTTGCTTGGATATAAAATGGGTATATTGGGGTTTGTTAATCTATAGTTTTGCAGGTTCGAAAATGTCTGCTGAACTAATGAAACTATGCAGACCTGGGAGGTCATTAACACCTCTTTTTGTGGTGGGATTTTTGGCAGCCATTACAGTTTTGTCTCAGTTTTGGGATTTTCCTTCAGGACTATACTATTTATCAGAAATGCGGCCTGAAAGTCTGCTTTCGGAAAACCCGATGATGAATAATACCTTTAACTTGGAATATGAAGCTGGTAATGATACAAGTAAATTTGAAGAGGAGGGTGCACTTTATCAAGAAAGAAATGGAAGGGATGCTGTTCTTAGTAAGGATTTCTCATTGCGAAGAAATTATAGTAGTATGGAGAAGGGAAGAGAGGCATTCCATATCTCGCATAACAGTAGTACTGAGAGAAGAGACAAGAAGCATCTTGCTAGCTTAAATGGGGAGTATAGAGACAGTATCAGATCGATTACTTCTGCATCAATAAGCAACTCTCCGATGAACAAATCGAAACAGGCTGCGGAGATGGATCATAGTTTGAAGAATGTTAAGTTCAACATTGAAAAGTATTTAAGAAAGATGAGGAAGGTTGGGTTGGTTACATTGCCCGAGATGACATCCATGTTGCTTAGTAGTCCCAAGTATTCCAACTTAGTGGTATAGTAGCCTTTCCTTTTACAGTTTACTAAGTACTGTAGGTTTTCATTGCATTATGCAAATTAATTTGGTGCTTTTTCTTTTGATTGATAACAGAAGCAGAAATGGTCACTAGTACGTGATAATGAACTTCGTTTCGCCAGCTCACAGATTAAGAATGCCCCTGTTCTAAGAAATGTTTCAGATTTGCATGCTCCTCTTTTTCGGAATGTCTCTATGTTCAAAAGGTAAGCCTTATTCATTGATGAATATGTGTTCGTGTCTCTTCACGACGCTTCAAAATGCTTGAGTAAAAATGAATTTTGAATAGGTAGCAATTAATCACTTGGACGACACATTGCTACATGCCTACATCTCGGACATATTTGATCATAACTTAAGCATGTATTGTTGATCTCTATTGTGATTATGCATCTGTGGCTCAAAAATTATGCATTTACCGCCTACCGTATATGCATATTTTTTGGACGGAAGATGCATATTACAATGACTTCTTGTAAGTGCGTGTTTTTGAACTAAGGGTGCATTTCTGTGAACGCGGTGGATGCATCTTTTTTGATCTGTAGTAGACTGATCAGTGAGTTTAATGAGCTTGTGTGTGTATTAATATGTCCAAGGTGATTAAGTGGCCTGTCTTATCACAAGGAACATTCTCACAAAAAGGGATGTCAATGGGACATGTTTTGTGGGAGACATGCCTCTTATCTGCCCAATGGGGAAAGTTTCGTGGGTGATGGGGCAGGGATGAAATGAGTAATGGGCGGGTGTAAATTCTAAGATGTACCCTCCCTATTCTGCCTAGCCGCCCCGTTCCATCCCTGCCCCCTGGCTTCTTCCTCATCTACTAAGTCCTACATACTACCATATTGGATAAACCAATTTATTTTAACACAGTTTAATAAAAATGGGACGTGTATACCGAGTGTGAAGGCTGGGCGTGGATATTTTTAGTGTGTACCATTTGGGCCGGGGATGGGAATATGATTGATGAGGCGGGATAGTGACGAGATTTTTAGGCCGCTATAAGTGTGGAGGGACTCTCCTCCGCCTTCCCCCTCCCCCCATCTACTAAATGCTCCATGTCCTATAGCATTATATTACAAAAAGGATTGTGTTTGTAGGAGCTATGGCTTGATGGAACATTTACTCAAAATTTATGTGTACGAAGAAGGCGAGAAGCCCATATTTCACCAACCAGGGCTAACAGGCATTTATGCAGGTGAAGGATGGTTTATGGAACTGATAGAAAGAAGTAAACGCTTCGTTGTGGACGACCCTAAGAGTGCTCATCTATATTATTTACCCTTCAGCTCCACAACTCTGCGCTGGACCTTATACGACGAGAAATCACGTAATGTCAAAGACTTGGAGAATTATCTCAAAGAGTATGTGGAATTGATCAAGAATAAATATCGCTATTGGAATGCTAACGGGGGCGCAGATCACTTTTTCGTTGCTTGTCATGATTGGGTATGTCTTAGTATCTTACCTTCATTTAGTTGCTCTGTTCATTGGTTGGATATCATTTGAGTGTTTGGGAAACCCCTTTGGCCATTGCAAAGTATTGTGTTCTTGTGATGGTTTTTAGTTGTTCTAATCTGTTTCTTCTTCTTTACTGGGTGAAGTTTTATGCTCATTACTCAGGCTTTGCGTATTACGAGGAAGCATATGAGCAGCTGTATTAGAGCTTTGTGCAATGCCAATATTGCAAGAGGATTTAGTATAAGCAAGGATGTCAGTGTACCGGTAACGTTCATTCACAATGAAGATGACCCTTCAAGTGAAATTGGAGGAAAACCAACTTCAGAAAGAGATATATTAGCTTTCTTTGCTGGAAAAATGCACGGTTATCTTCGACCATTATTGCTCAAGTACTGGGAAAATAAGGCTTCGGACATGAAGATATCCGGCCCAATGCCTGGTAATATTGAAGGAGAAGCAACCTATAAAGAGTACATGAAGAGCAGCAAGTATTGCATTTGTGCCAGGGGATACCAAGTCCACAGCCCTAGGGTGGTGGAGTCTATTTTGTACGAGTGTGTACCGGTGATTATTGCTGACAATTACGTGCCCCCTTTTTTCGAGGTGCTAGATTGGGAGGCATTTGCAGTTTTTGTGCTGGAGAAAGACATACCAAACCTGAGGAATATTCTACTCGCTATCTCCGACGACAGGTACCTTGATATGCACCACAGGTTGAAAAAGGTAAGAAGGCATTTCATTTGGAATAAAACTCCAAAAAAGTATGATGTGTTTCACATGATCCTTCACTCACTTTGGTCTAGCCGGGTTTCTCGGATAAAGCCCTTGTAGGAAGAAAAGCTGGAGTTGATTAAATTTGAGTTCACTGAAATTAGGAAGAGATAGGGGTTGGTGGCCTCCATATCAACTGAAGTTACAGAGAAGCCCATTAATAGGCCTTGCTCTTACAAAAGTCTTGGTGGCATGGCACGCATATGTTCAACCCCGAGCCTGCAACTCTACGAGCGACAAGAACTGGTGGTAACAATGTAACCACATCATGAACTGTAAGTCGTCATTTTAAACTTACAAGAGTGTCAATCGACAGACTGCTGATTTTGTTATTCATCTACCATTGTACTGTAATCTTCAATGATGAATATGAAAGATCTCTTGTTAATTGCCAATAAACGATATGTCAATTATGACTCAATTTTCATCGGTCATTTTCTTGATCGCTTGGCTTTGATACGAATTGCTGCTTGTTATTTACATTCCGTGTTATTGCGAGTGCAAATGAGAGTGCAAGGGTTTGTATATTGGGAGTGTAAAGATGTTGATAACAAGGGTGCTTGTAGCAAGTCCTTATAATTTTTAGTCCTTTTGGGTAGCAGATCATGATTTTTAGGCTTTGGGATCATGTTATCACTTATCACTACTTGTACTAATGAGTAATGAGATGAGCAAATGAGAGTGTTGGAGTGAATAAATAGCAAAATAAGAAGAGGCCAATCTTGAGATCATATATGATCTGCAGTCTCTGAGGTGCCCTTCTTTTACTTTATTTGTCCTTTGAAGGTTCTCAATTCTTTAAATGAGACCAATATCATTTACCTAAAAATGGAAAAGGAATTGATTTTCACTAATTCTATCATTTTCAGGCCTATTCTTTTGAATTAACGGAATTTAAGTTAACTTCAGTTCATTTCATATATAGATTAATTCATTATAGTATAGTTGTGTTATTTCACAGGTTTTCCTTAAATTATTTTATTTTCGACAAATTAAATTAGATTAAGTTCATTCATCTAGATAAATTAATCCAGTCGAAAAGAAAAAGGCCTTAGTGGCAAAATAGTAAGTAATGTGCACTAGAAAATAAAGTATACACTAACTAGTCTATCCTTATTTTCAGTACCTTGCCTCTTTTGTTTGTAAGAGCATTAGATCAATAAACCCTTTTCTCTTGAAGGACTTGTCAGGTACGTATAGGCAATATTCTTTGACACTGAAGCAAATTATATCGAAATAATCTTCTCTAAAACTATAAGAGAAAACTAATATTGTCCAAAATAGCAAGACCATAGTCATACTTACTTTAGACTTCGCTTCATTGGAAGTTGGAACAAGTCTTGGCTTTTCCACAAGTCAGTTGCAAGCCAACTTTTTATGAACAAGTCACTATACCTCCTTCAATAGTTCAAATTAAGATAAATCGAACACAACCTCACTTAATGGCCACTAAACTTGCAATATTCCTTATTTTCTTCAATCGTAGATGATTATTAATAAACACTTGAAGTGGAAATTTCTCTTCTTCAACCTCCCCTCTCTTCCACAACCATGCCTTTCTTTCAGATTTCTAAAGCTTGTAAATTTTCTAGAATTGAAATTTGTGAACAATGTGGTTTTGGTTATGATCATCTTACCAATAGCTTTAAACTTGTTTGTGAAAAACGAATGAAGTAATAAGAATTATAAAGACTTGTATTAGACGGTTTATCCACGAGCATATAGATAGATCGTATCCAACTTTAAGTTAGAAGAGTAAGATTTTAACTTAAGTGTTCAAGATCTTAAATTAATACCTTACACGGTAAGAGTTTGAGCTGTAACCATATTAAGTAAAAACCTTTTCTATAAGCTGATGTGTAGATCGTCTAAACATGTAAATGGTCAAAAATGTGTATTGGAGACCATGTCAAAAAGCAAATGAAAAGTCGATTAAAAAATAGAAGCAGCATATTGATAATGAAAAAAGGTCGACATAAAATAAATAGTACAAAAGTATTCAATGAAAGAAAAAGTTTTTGCTTCCTATATTCAGCTAATGAGCCAGATAGGCAAACAAGTGAACAACGCTTAAAACACGGCCCATCCAACAGCGAGATATAAAAACAACATTAATAAGGAATATAAACTTAATACCGCAATCAACAACAACAACTCCGATGTCGTCCAGCGGTTAGGATATCTGGCTTTCACCCAGGAGACCCGGGTTCGATTCCCGGCATCGGAATTTTTTTGTTTCTATTATATAGGACTTAATTTTTTTAGCCTAGTAAATTAGAGTTTCTTGTGTAAAAAAATTCCACCCCTGGCTTACTTTTTGGACTTTCAAAGCAAGGGAAATTAGCCCTTTACCATTGATAACGAAAGACAAATTCAATGCATAAGAGTATAAAACTAGTTAGACATTACCATTGATAGATGGTAATAAATGATTGTATAAAACTAATAAGGGAAAGTTTGTATCGTGTTCACACTTCTAGTTCATTGGCTCTTGTCTGATGGGTGTAAAAGCGTGATAGAGTATAAAACTCATCATGGGCCTTCAAACAACAACTTAGGCTTTTGGTTGAGTTGTGTTTGGGCCCATTCCAGTCATGGCCCACCTAATCGATAAAATGACTAAAATACCCTTAGGGGGTAAAATTATCGTTTTACCCCTAAGGACCTTTCAGGCCAGGAAGTACATACCTTCAGTCAAGCCCACTGACAAAAAGGCTTTCATGACATCATCATCTTCACTAGATGACATCACCTCAGTACAACCTATAAATAGTACTTTCATCTGATCATTCAGGTACGTTTTGACACACATTCCAAAGCATTTACTTGTACTATTATCTGACTTTCTGAGATCAGATCTGACTTAAGCATCGGAGAGCCGATCCAGGGAACATCCCCGGGGTAGTTCACCGTGCTCGGTTTCGAAGACCTTGGACTTGTTACTGGTTACTACCCTAGCTGGATTTGGACTCCCCCGAACTATAAATTTCTGTTGTGTTTCTTGTAGCCGAAACAAGTTGGTTCCTTGATATTAGGGGTGATTATTGAACGAACCGAGCTCGAATTCTACTTAGCTCGACTCGTGTTCATTTAAGTTTATCCAAACTTGAGTCAAGCTCAAAACTGCATAAACCGAGCCATTATCAAGCCGAGCTTCGACTAAGCGTTGACCAAGCCGTTGTTGAGCTTCACATACAAGCTTAACATATTATTATCATTAGTTTATTTGCACACTTTATTATTATACTCATGAATATCTTTGCTTTTGAATTAGTTTTTAAGCCCTAGAGTTATTAGCTTATTATTGTGTAATATCTTGAACAACTATATCTTTAATTAGATTCATACATAATATAGTATTTCAATATATAAAAGAATAATCGAGCTTGTTTACGAGTTCTTCATCGTCAAGATCTCGAGGCGAACTCAAGTTGAGCCACAACGAGCCGAGCTTTGACTGAACTTTAACCGAGTCGAGCTCGAACTGTTCACGAACAGGCCAAACTCATAATCACCCCTACTTGACATGGTATCAAAACCAGGTCCACGGTTGGGACCTTTAATATACTCTGGGCCAATTAAAGTTAGAACCTATATGAGGGGAATGTTGAAACTCTAATCCCAAGAAATATCACATGTGAGAGTCTCACATTGATTAATTAGGAGAGAGATGTTCACATAATAAGGGTAAGAGACTATTCCCCTTATTGACATATGATTATAAAGTGGAACCTCCTTTGATCTTGTAAAGTATACTCCCTCTCCTTCTTATGAGTGCGTGCCAGACTTATCTTTATATTGGCAAGTTGTGCCTAAAAAGGAGTAATAAGTAATAAACTTCTCCCGTTTTTATTAGATTCATTCTCTCAATGTACGTCAAAATATTATTTCTTTGGAAAATTTGTCAGAAAGGACCTTTTAAATGAGTTCTTTTGTGAGAAAGGACCTTTTAAATTTTTTTTGGCTTTTAACAACCTTAAACAAAAAAAAATTTTGCGATAAGAGACCTTGAGCTTGTTTTCTAACGTTGACCACTGGAAACCGGCGTTGACTAATGTTTTCTTCCTATTTGCAATCCTAATCTGGTCTTCTTCCTCACTTCTTCCATAAAGAACCACAACATCAAACTCACCATGTTCTTCTAATCTTCTTTTTCACCTCTTCCACAAGACCACCACCACAACAACTTATCAATGACCAATAAAGCACAAATAAAGCACATTTTCATGAAAATCCATCAATGACTACCTTAAGCTCACCAACAACAAAACCCTAACTTCATCTTCTTCATCATCTCAATCATAATCTCACTCTTCAACTTCAACTCCGGGTCGACAATAGTTATATATAGAAATAGGAGCAACGACCGCAACAACAACGATGTAAACGGCGGCAGGGGAAAGGGTAGTTTGAGTTTTGGGTTTGTTGATTTTGAAAATGGAGGAAATTTTGAGAGAAAGTGAGTGAGGAAGAAGATGAATAGAGGATAGTTGGAGGGGAAAGGGTAAAAGGAGTATGTTTATAATAAAATTAGAGTGCAAATAGTAAAACGCAGTGGTCAATGCCGGTTTCCGGTGGTCAACGTTGGAAAACAAGCTCAAGGTCTCTTCTCGCAAATTTTTTTTTGTTTAAGGTTGTTAAAAGCCAAAAAAAATTTAAAAGTTCTTTTCTCACAAAAAAACTCTTTTAAAAGGTCCTTTCTCACAAATTTTTCTATTTCTTTATAAATTTGTAATTCTAAATAATCAAATTCCATATAACTAGTCAAAGTTTTGTACTATTAAATGTGCTTAGTGAATAGATGATACATGAAGACATCTATTAAGAAACAAAGTGTATATTATCAAAGGGTAAAAGAAAATAACATTGTTATGTCAATTATATGTAGTGTAAACCAGTTCTTCCCTACATGCTGTCTCATTCTTGGCTCATGTAGCCGATGTAGGGTTCAAATGTGACTCAACCTTTTGCTTTCATACACTCATTTTATAATTGAAGGTCATATATCCACAGTATCAATATCTTTTCCAGGTGGTAATAAAATGGCCTCATTCTATCTGTCTTGATCTCTATATTATAGGTGCATTCAACTTAGCATCAAGACTTGTCAATAAGAAAGACATTGTATAATTGTCATTTTCACCTGGGTCCATAAAACCCTACTTCTTAAAGAGATCCATCTATAATTTTATATCCTTGTTCATTGCTCAAAATTGCCTTCTCCTTCTATGAAACAGCCGTCTTTCAGATTAAACTGTACATTTTTTTTAACTTGTTGAAACTAACAAAAAAGATATATAAAAGAGGCTGCTACTTGTCCACAGTGTGGAGGGGTATTCACTGGTCCAAAATCAAACAAGGTTGGACCAAAATGAATAGGACCAAAACACGAGAACTGTTTTTGAAGACTGTGGATAGAACCGGCAATTTCTTGGACCAGGACTGCACCGATTAGACATAGAGTATACAATTTCAAAACTTATGACTCAAAAGTTACAAGTTAAGGGAAAATTGAATTTAAATAAGAAAAAACTATTATTAGGCAATTAACTTAAGATTCCGAAGATATAAGTGAGGAAAATTAATCACATAAGTAGCTTACACATAAACCAGTCCGGCTTAGTCCAAATCCGATAAAGAATGAATACGATTGAGACTTGAAAATTAAAAATTTCGTACCACAATAGTGGACGGGTTTTCTCCGGTTTGGTTTGGTCTCATACCAATCCACAGAAGCGGAACTTCATGGGAGGGAGGGAGCCTCCCCCCAAGTTCCGAATTTCAAAAAATTCGATATGAAAATACTGTTTTTAAAATTTGATATAGGTTAAATAAAAGTTAACTTAGCCCCTTCCATTGAACCTGAGATGTTACTGTGCTACGGTTTGGCTCGATCCATTTTGTTGGTCAAGATCGGATTTTTGAACTCTACTTGTCTATAGACAAATTGCATCATCCAAATCACATCATAAACCTAAATTCTTTCTACTTTCTTTTGCATGATAATGACAACAAATGATTGTGATGAAGATAACAAAATAATGATGCTTTTATAATTTTCTGACAAATAATAGATATATCACAGTAATATTATTAATAATATCCATACATTACTAATACAAATACAGTAAGATCATATCTTCATATGTACTAACAAATTAAGTATTAAGATTACTAACAAAGTATGATTGTAGTATCAGACTTGATTAGTCCTTAATTCTTTTCTCTCTCAAGTTAGTTAGTCTTGTTTATAGTTCAGTAGGACTGTGTGATATATAGTATACTTTTAAACATTTATATAGAGAATGTGTAATTAGAAATGATAATATAAAAAAAGTGAAAAAAAGCATAATTAAGATGATTTTCAGGCCATAGGAAGCTAATAAGATGTAGTCAAAAGGGCCATGATGAATGAAGCCGAGGAAGCATCTCTCCATACCCTTCTTTCGCCACTCTTTCCATCTCATGAGCATCATAAGAATTTGTTGTCCTCTGCAATAATCCATTAAATTAATTACTATTAGCTTGCTACAAATTCTTAGATATATAAGACCGTCTTAACTCAGCTAACGTAAGATAAGGTACGGTGCAACTCTGATCCTTGCGCAATTGCGCTTATGGGGTCACATATTTTAAGTACCCCTCAAAGTTAAAAGTGACCCCTATCTAAGAAGAAACCTTTTTGATATAAAAAGTGGCCCTTTTAAGGTTCAAAAAAGGTAGATTTATAATAATTTTATTATAAGATGGTTTTACAGGAGATCTACGAATATAATATTAGATGATCTTATGTTAAACTGTCTGATTATATATGATCATATAACGAGACCTTTAACTTTGAAACTTTTTTTCTCAACTTTTGAAATTTATTCTACACCTAGCTACTATTCTAGTATTTTGAGAACTTGATTCATATGTTTAACTATCTAAAGTTGTATCTATATTTCGTGAATTTTACTAATTTATGCTTAACTAATTGATGGTTTGAGGTTTTTTTAATAGTTATGATATTTTTCCTATAACTTTGTGTTATTAGCCTATTGCTATTATTATCCAAGAGATACAAGTTTGGAAACAAGTTGCTCTATTACTACTTTACTCGTGTTAAAGTAGTCCTTTTTTACGGGTGTTAAAGTAGTCTTAAGTTGCATGCAGTGCGTGCGAAGCAATAAAAAACTTAATTATTGAAGTTGTTCATTATCAAATTAGACTTATTAGTGAAGCACTTAGAATATTCTTTTTCCCCCTTATTTATCTTGTTTTAATTTTTGCTTTTTGGCGCCTCCTCGTCCTTTACATGATAGAAATAAACAAAAGCTCATACATAATTTTAAGCCTGCCCAAAAAAAAGTATGGTACCAAAATGTGAAACATACTTTCAACGAAAAAATGTACTTACTTTTAACTTTTAAGAACCTAACAATCCACAAGTTTCAAGAATATGGTATTATGAATAAGAATTGTAAAAAAGGTGATATGCAAATAGTACATACTATAATCATTTTTGTGTAATTTGAGAAGGGATGGCTCAGTTGGTTAAGCATCCATCTCGATTTAAGGAACTGCCTTCTTGGCTTTCTTGGACCAAAAATACATACTAAGTAATTTACAATTTAATTATGAAGAAAGTAGGATGTCAAACTTTGATGAACTTTCTAAAAAAGCATTGAAGCTTTAGCTGATAGAAGATTCAAGTTCATTTACAGATATCACTTAAACGGAGATTATCTTGTAGCAATTGAAAGCCAGAAGAAGTTACCTGCAAATTCTCGATCGCCTCGGCCTCAGGGGAGTTGAAGTCATAGAACATACTTGCTGCTGAAAGCTTCATGGAAAGAAACTGAGAGGGGGAAACTTATATCATGAGTCAGAAAATTTCTCTTAAATTCCTTTCAAAGATTGAATAAATATAAATTTATTTACTCATGGACTAACCTCAATTTGGTTCTGTAAAGATCGCACATAGTTGATAATCACATCTAACATAACAGCCATTCCCATTGTCTACAGTGTAGGAGAATCAACGTAACGCATTACTCGAATTTCGACAATCACAAAAGCAACACGGAACAAGTTATAAAAAAAACAGACGTGAAAAAAGAGTCGTATGTATTATAGTACCTTGTAACACCCTGGAACCAAATCTTGTAACACTTTTAGCTTCTCATTGATTCTTTCCCTTCTAACCTATATCAAAATAATTATTATAAACCAACAAAATTAAGCATACAAAAAAGAATTAATATGATACTAAGTAACACATTACTAGCTTTGATTATGAACTTGTACTCACCCTTTCTGCTAGACTATGACTATCAGTAGCTTGCCCTCTTTTAGCTCTTACATGAATCACTTCTTTCGGCTTCTCCACTTCGTCGTCGTTCTTTCTCTTCCTCTTTCTTCCTGCTATACTCTGTAAACCAACACAAATAATGAGCACAATTACAAAAACTATATTAACTTGAGGCTACAATTAAACCATATAGTACATTATTTTTATTGTTGCGGCCTCCAAATATCGAAGATGATTGTACAGCAGAGGCATGTGTTTGATCATTAGGATTATTTTCTTGGACTATTGGGAGATGGAAATGGAGTTGCTCATTCGATTGCGCTACGTTGCTTAGAAAGTTGTCGTTGGAGAAATAATCTAGGGCATAACAACTCGAAGGCGGAGGCGGAAGCTGAGGTTGAGACTGATTCATCTCAGGAAAGTTGTTTAAGAGTTCCATATATGAGTTCTATTTTGGTTAAATGTATAGTTTTGTCATATGATTTTCTACATATATATAGATATATACTTGAGATCTAGTTAGTTATGGATAAAGATGTGCCTCTAATTTACTTAGGATTGCATAAAAGTAATATGAAATGAGGAAAGTAAAATGAGGGGTATGGATGTTTGTTTAGCTTTGGGTTGGTAGGTCCATATACATAGTTTAATTGACATACTCCTATTGAGTAAGGAGGACGAGGACCACTACTTGGCTTTTATTCAAGTATGGTGAGAATGAAACTTCAATTGATTGCCTTTTGTATGACGAGTTAATGCAAATGTAACAGTTCTCATGTCTTAATACCAAAACAAACTCCTCCCTTCCAAGGATAAAGTTCTAAAACTATATTTATCATTACCATTTTCTTGGCGATCTCGTTGTATTTTACACCCGGTTGTACCTAAAGTAAGCTGCTCTTAAACCTAATAGGTTGTGCATTTGAAAAGTTTCAAATAGGCATAACATTAGAATTGAAGAGCTTCAAATAAGCAGTTGAGTAAAATGATAAATTCGAATGCAAGTTACTTCTGGGAAACTCGGATGTATGAAAGATACTTCGTCATTTCTTGGAAAAGTCAATACCAAATGTTACAATTTGTACTACTTCCTCCGTTTTAGAATAAGTGATACATTGTCACTTTAACGTATTTTGAGGCAAAATTTCTTAAGTGTAAATAAACAATGAAAAGTGAGGGATGAAGCATATAATTAAATTAATAATCACAACCTACAAACCACCACTACACCCTCTCTCTCCGCCACCCCACCACCTGCCGAAACACCATCCTCCATCAAAACCACCAGCCAGCCTTCGAAAACAACCCACAACCGGCCGAAAACACCGACCCTCCCTAGTAAACCACTCAGATCTGGCCGAAAACCACCATCCCTCCCTCGAAAATCACTTAGATTTGGCCGAAAACCACCACGATCCCTCATAAACCACCTATACCTTGCCGAAAACCACCAGACGCCTTCGAAAACAACTCCACAGCCGCCGAAAACACCAACCCTCCCTCAAAAACCACTCATATCTGGCCGAAAACCACCACCCTCCCTCACAAACCACCTATACCCCGCTGAAAACCACCAACCTTCCCTTAAAACCACCAGACAGCCGCCGAAAACAACCCACATTAGCCCTTCAAAAACACCTCGGAGTGAAAACACCTTCGATTTCTCCTTCTTCTTGCTCGATTTCTGCATCTTTTTGCTCGATTTCTCCTCCTTGCTCGAAGCCCTAGATTTCTGCTCCTCCTTACCCTAATCAGTCGATTTCTCGAAGCCCTAGGTCTTTTACTTCTCGTCGTCGTCCTTCCGGTGGCTAGGGTTTTCATTCGGTGGTAGGTTGAGGGGAGGGTGGCTAGGGTTTTGTTTTGGTGGTAGGTTGAGGGGAGGGTGGCTAGGTTTCGTTTTGGTGGGTGGCTGGGTGGTGGTTGAAAGGTTTTAGTTTTAGGGGTAATGGAGTTTGGGTGGTTATGGTGGTTAGGTGGTGGAGAGAAGTGGAGGAAGGTGGTAAGTTGAGGAAAGAGAATATTAAGTTAGTAATAATTAATTTTTATTAAGATCATCTAAACATGGTTTAGTAGTTTTATTAAGGGTAAAATTGTAAAATAACACCTTAAAACTTACCAAAGAAGGAAAAAACCCAAAGTGTATCACTTATTCCAAAACACCCATTTTTAGAAATTGTATCACTTATTCTAAAACGGAGGAAGTATGTTGTTTTGTGGGGTTTAAGAGTTCTAGCAAAATTATTTTTCCAAAAACATGATATGAAGTGAATTTTTATTGGAAAATTGGTCCCTCCGTGATCGATCATCCATGATACCAAACAAACCAGTTAACAATATCATTGATGCTTTTGAGTTTTGATTAAAAAATATTATCATACAATTTATTTCACAGGAAACTAACTCGCGACCCAAAAATGTACAAAGGGTTAGGTCAAGTTTGAAACATGGTTGATAATGAGACAAAATTATGAAAATAACAGTGTGTTATTCTCAATTACAACTAGCTAGAGGCTAGAGCCTCAACAAGAATATATCTAGATAGACATAAATGGATAAGACACTAAGTGTACAGTGTTGAAGCTACTTTGACTCCAAATTATCCCATTTTGTAGAACTTTACTTATAAGGAAATTTATAACTCAAATTCAAACCACCACAAATCCTTGTTTGGTATAACATGTTAAGCTAAGTTCCAAGCCTAGTAACTGGTCCAATTTGTTTCATTTCGAAGTCCTATAACTATCTTTTTCAAAGAGCTTCATCATCTCATGACTCTAGTATTCCCTTCCAAGATGATTTCTGATCTTTCTACTTCCTTTTTTACTAGAGGGTAGAATGTTGCAATGTGAACATCGATCTATATTCAGTCCTAAAATCTCCATAAGTTCATATGTCTTTTGTAACATACTTCTCCCTCCCTTAAGCCTAATAACACTATTTTCTTGGCGAAAAATATTTACTAGAAATTTATGATGACATTATATGATCTCCGACCCAATAACACCAAAATTAGATTATTTTGGGCTCGGATTCTTGAAAAATATGTCTAAACCATGGCAGAGACGTATTTTTCACACTCCAGGATCATAACAACAACGTGCTTGGTTGGAATAATGTAGTAGTATATTTGATTATTTATTTGGGAAGGGTGAAATTATGAAATAGACGATGTGGGGAAAACAAATAAAAACAGAAGGCAAGATAGTACTCCCTCCACCCATTAATAGACGTACATTTCCTTTTTTCATGGTGAAATTATAGTATTAAAATTGTCATGTCAATTCTTGTTAGATTCATGTTAACGCATACCTGCAAAATATCAACTTACATTTTTTTGTATTTAGATATTATAATAAAATGATGGTTAAAGATGTGTATTGAAGAGAAAGCAAATGATATGCCTCTTAAGGGACAGGGCAAGGGTAGTAATTGCAGGAAAAATCTCAAAAACGGAAGTCCACTAAAAACATTTCTTAATAGGATAATTAACAGAAGATGACAAAATTTTCATATAGATCATCACAATCTTCATCCTAACATAACATACTAATATGGTCTAGCAATGTAAAAGGCAAGACTATTGGCTTAGCTTATAATTCGACTAAAATTAGCAAGTTATGGCCTACCAGAAGAACAGCACAAAATTATAGGACTTTGTAATCATTTTTACTTAGTGAACATGCACTCTTATGGGTACCTAATTAATGATAAAATGATCCATGAAATTATAAATGTTGATCATATGTTTTATATTTGGTGCTAAAAACGGCCCAAGCTCCCGAAAACAAGAAATCAAAGACTAGGGAACAACTAACAAAAGTAGGGACGAGAAAAGTTCACCCGACCTTCCAACCCAATTAAAACTCAATGTGAAAAAAGTAGATTAGGGTTGAGACTTTCAACCCATTTAATTGAATAGTTTGACATAATCAACCCATTTAATTAAAGATGTTGGATTACGGTGGAGATTTTTGACTTTAAAGGGGGCCTGCTCTAGCCCATATAACTCATTTTTATATAAAAAAAACTTGGAAAAAAATTAGTTGATTATTGTAAAAATTTGTCAAAAAATGTAAAAAGATCTAAAGAGAGGTAGTCAAATTCTTAATTCCTTCCAATGTCTTCCCCTCTCCTCTCTCTCCTCCCAATGTCGAAACCCTGAATCCATTTTTCCTTCATTTTCATTGAATTCATCTAAGATTTTTATAAATTGGTTCATTGATGAAGTGTTTGGTCAAACGCAATCTCTGAGTATTCATCATATTCCCGAGTGTGAATAGAGGTTACAATTCAATATTAGAGTGTGAATAGAAAGAAATTTTGTGGGAAACAGAGAGATGCTTTGTTGGAGTGTGATTGGTTGGTGAGCAGCCGCACGTGGTAGTGTAAGATTATTTTTTCTTTTTTAAAAACAAAGTAGCTGCTGCTTGATAGGGGTATTTATAGACATCCGATCCAAAAATCAGATAGAAATTAGCGCTTCCGAATATTTGGATCAATCTTTTGATCTTCTCAAGAATTCCGAAAAATCCGAAATGTGGAGAAAATTTTCGGATCTCCGAAGAAATGTCCAGTTGTTTTGCAGAAAATGAAATTGATTTTGAAGATTTTCCCCAAAATTTTGAATATCCATTTTCCCGCTCAAACTTAAATCACCTCTATACAGATCCGATATTTCGAATCGGATAATCCGAGATAAACAACGTCGCGGCATAGCCTGCAGTAAAGATCAAGTTGGGCGGATGAGTAGAAGAGCAAGTTGGGCTGTATGTGTAAGGGCTTAATTTGACCTAATGCAAGAATTTGTATTAAATATTTAAACCCACTCAAAACCGTGTGGGCTTTTTTTGGAATGGCATATATGAACTTTCGGTGGTTTTGGAACAATCAATAAAGCTATGCACCGGTCCATTAAATAGGCTAAAATCGAGTCCCCGCAACTTCTTTCAAGTTCAAACTCTAATAAAACCCTCGTTCATTCATCCATCACTCATTAGTTATCGAATTATATTTATGTTCGCGCAAAAAACACACGATACCAAATGTTCTATGTAAAAGATTTAATTTATGGAGATTGAGAAATAACGAAAAGAACTTGATTGGTTAAGAGCATCTCTTCCGACTCTAAAATGTCTTGAAATTGATTATCATCCCACCCCAGTGGCACATAAAAAATAACAATATAGAAACAACTAAGGGCTTGTTTAGATTTACTGAAAACAGCTGAACTGAACTGAACTGAACTGATTGGTGCTGAACTGAACTGAACTGATTGGTGTTGAACTGAACTGAACTGAACTAAACTGAACTGAATTGAATTGAATTAAATTGAATTGAATTGAATTTAATTAATATATAAATAATATCTAACAATAATAATGTGAATATTAAATGATAATTATAATGATAAGTAATAATAATGAATAATTATTAATGAATAATAATAATTGTATTTTGGATATTTTTAAATGATAATTATAAATAAATAATATTTATAATCATAAATTAATAATAATAATGATTAATAGTTATAACGATAATTAATAACAATTATTTTATAGTCTTTGTATTAATATATTAATACCTGATGATGATTATATAATAACAATAACATCTAAGAATTGAATTAATATTACTATTTTAATAATTAGATTTAATTATATATTAATATTTAGTATTGAATTATTGGGTCGGACCGTGCAAAATTACACCATAAACCGTTTTGACGTGATTTGATTGGATTATGGGCTGAAACGCGGGTTTATTTGTGCTTTTAACCTAAACTATGTTCCTCCCTAATGATAATAGTAATAATAATGAATAAAGCTATAATAAACAAAATAATATACAGATAATAATAATAACATTTAATAATAATGATATAAAAATAAATAATGATAATAATAATAAGAGCAATTAGTAAAATAAATTAGACCAACATAATAATATTTAACAAAATGGTTATAAAAGAATGGAGCTGAACTGAACTTAACTGAACTGATTGGAGCTGAACTGAACTGAACTGAAATGAACTGATTAGAGCTGAACTGAACTGAACTGAAATGAAATTAAGCTGAAATGAACAGGCCCTAAGCCTTATTCTCAAAATAATTGAAGGTCGGTTAACATAAATCGTCATTTATAACTATTGATAAAAGAGATCGCACCCGCCCTAGTAGCACATATGCACCAAAAAAGAAAAAGATTCAATTTATAAGTTATTGGATTTTTAAATAACAATTCAACCAAATGAAACTTAATCAAGACCAAAACAAATTATAATTATTTGACAAAATTTTAATCTTAAAGTATTCTTAAACATTGACTTCTAAAACAACAGATATGTTGGCATAATGTCATTAAACAAGCAAATTAACAGCTTTAAAGACTATATATCATATCCTAAATAACTAATGATATACAATGGAGTTGTAATTCACTTCTATGATCAATCAAAGTGAATTCTAAAGGACTTTGTATTTTAGTTTGTGTTTTGAACACACTTAGAAAAGTTTGCAAGAAGTTTCTAAGTGCAAGCAAGTTGTAAGGAGTTGTGAGATATTCTGATTTTTCACCCTCCAAACTTGTGAACTAGCTAGCCTATTTATAGGCATTACCAAGGATAGAAATCAGCCCAAATGAGCATTCAACCCCATTAAAACCAAATTAAAATTCTGGTTTAATTATAGGATTAATTTGCGTAACATATGTTATGAATACACACAATTAACTTGTGTAACATATGGTATGAATACACACAATTAACACCACTAATTAACCAAAATTAACTCATGTTTAATGGCCTTTAGAAGCATCCAAGAAAGTATCCAAGAAAAACCAAGTCAAACACAAGTTCAAGCCCATTTATGCATAAATGTTCCAACACCCTATATTGATCAAACCTTGTTTATCTGTCATTTCAATACGAGGGTTATCGTATCCACAAAAATGTGGAAGTGGTATGTCATCTTCCCATTCTCCACTACAAAGATTAAAACGAATAATCCGATCCATTTTCTCAACGTAATCGCGAATCCTCCAGTTGATCATATGACTATTGATAACAATACCATTATCTCTGTAACCAAACCTCGTAATTCTACGCTCAACACATCTCCATGAATTAGACCTCATGCTATAAACCTTCGTACGTCTAATTGTGTTATGTGCTTTAATTGCAACAATTTTATAATCGTTATTTTTATGTTCATACCCGAATCCGTAGGCAACGTAATAATCCGTAAGGGGAAAGGGTAATTCTTTGTAACTCCTAGTAATTGGATTGAGCAAGATTAGACTTTTAAATAGGTGACCTTCAACACGTACGCAAAGCAAGCCGTTACAAAAACCAACAACGTAACTGTGGTCTATATCGTGTAGTTGTCGAGGCAAGGGTATTTTGTTAACGTAAGGTTCCGGGTAATTTAAGTTAATGAAGTAGAATTTTCTTTCATCATGTGCTTTGTAGATGAGCAAGTTATCAGAGTTGGACGTTAGACAATAGCGACGATGACGATCAATGAATTCGGGAATTGAAATTAACTCTCTGAAGGATTTGGAAACACATTTGAAACGTACAAGAGATTTTGCGGGTAATATTGGGAGTATTTTTGTGGCTAGTATGTCTATTGGAATATGTTTCTTCGTCATGACAATAAACTTTTTGAGGTTCATTTGAATGATTATTCATGGTGCACGAGTGATCGTTTATATAAGCGATGTAAGTAACAGATATCTCCTTATGTTTATGTCGGTAGGAAAAAGAAGGCATAATTATTTTGTTTTATTTTGAAACTATATTTGTTAGTAATAGTTATCTTTCTAGAGAAATTATTTCAATAGCTATCTTTTTGAGCTACTCATTAACACGAATGATAATAAGAGCATAAGTAGGAGATAGGAATTTGTTATCGTATAATTAAAAAAAGATGTCTTTTATTCTTTTCCTGATTATACTTTAACATAATTACTAGGATTAAACGCCTCTAATTAATCTTGTAAAAGACCGTCTATCAAACGCCGCGTAGTAGTATTATAGGCGTAAATAACAAAACAAGAAAAAACATTAGTCAAAGAACTCTGACCATAGACATGATGCAGTAAATAGCATTGCAAATTTACAAGTGGGATTAAAAAACAAAACTTTAGTCTGCATCACAAGACACAACATACTTCACTTCTCTTAATTTTTTGTTCATGGCATAATTCTGGGAAGTGGGTCTTCAAGCAATTTAATCCCTGTAATCTGTAAAAAGGTGAGTGTTTTTCCTGAATTATTGCGTTTACTGTAAGATTTTCATTGTATGAACTGCAAGATTCTGAAAGTTGCAAAATTTGTCAATATACAGAAATCACTAGCATATTTGCTTTAATTTCTGTTAATCACTGTATAATTCACTTCATATGCTTCAATTTGATGGTGACTTGTGTTATTTCTATTATTATTGGCTGTATAGATTCAATTTGTACAGAAATGAAGTGCCCAAGTATCCATGTCCGAGTGTCGAGGATCCGACACGGGTACTTGAGGTAAAATGAGGAGTTCGAGTAACATAATTGGCTATTATGTTTGTTGATGTATCTGTTTGTGAAATCTAGCTCTTTTGCTGGGTAGTTGATTAGTTCTCCTGTATGAAAATATCTTAAGCTAGGGTTGAAGAATTAAGTTTTTTATTTCTCTGGGTATGGAGTATACTGTTCAATTCCAAAAGCTGTTTCAAATTGAAGCAAGGAGGTATGTTTTGATAGTGGGTATTGTTGCTATTACCTACTTGGTGCTTCAATCCTTTATGCTGCCCTATGGGAATGCACTTAAGTCCCTACTTCCGGATAATGAAGTTTTCGTGAGTGTTAAAGGCGGCTTTTCATCGAGCCAATTATTGGCTAAATCAGAAAAGGAGGGTGAGTTGAATCCTTTAGCTTTTGTAGGAGTAGTAAAAGAAGATGATCGTAGAGATGGTGATGTATCAATTGAGAGTGAGATTGCATCTAAGGAGATTGAGAGAATTATACAGGATATTGTTCCATTGGAGGGAAAAGGCCAGGATAGACCTCTTAGAGTTGACAAGTTTTCAGACCGGGATTTTGTTGATGGAATCGAGAAAAATAACTTAAGGATGGAGTCAAATGATGTTAGTAAAACAGAAAAGGAGGGTGAAATTAATCATTCAGATCTTGTAGGACTAGAAAATCAAGATGATCATAGGAATGAAGATGAAGTTAATGCATCTACAGAGGTAGATCGAACTATACAGGATGATTCTCTTGGATTTGACAGGCTTTCAGGCAGGAATTATGTTGGTGACATTCAGAAAAATCGCTCCTGGGTGGAGTCGAATCATGCTGGTAAAATTGAGCATATAGTGGGACCAGAACTTCAAGTTTTGCATGATAGCCGTCTGGAATTGAATGCAAGTTCTAGTTCTGACAAAAATGAGAATGCTGAGAGTTGGAACCAAGCAGAACTAGTACTACCTGTGGATGAGAACAAGTTCCTGGATGGTACTGGTCTTGCTGCTCTAAGGAATAATTCGGAAGCGATGGGTACTCGTCGAAGGAAGAAGGTGAAACCTGGAATGCCACCAATCTCTGTGGTACCCATAGATAAGATGAATCGGATATTAGCTCGGCACCTGACTTTTTCTACTAAAATGGTATGTCCTCTGACTATCCTTAACATCTTTAGTTGTCTAGCCCGTGGAGAGAACACATTTGTGATGTCTCTAATTTCTAACTGTTTAATTTTGTCCAGGATTCGGGTTTCTAACTTAAACTTCATATGTGATGTAGCAGAAACCTCAATGGTCTTCTCTCCATGATCCTGACAAGGAAATTTTTGATGCAAAGTTGAAGATCATTAATTCTCATGTGGCTGATGTTGACAAAGAACTTTATGCTCCTCTTTTCAGAAACGTTTCCATGTTTATGAGGTAAGGGCAAAAGTTGCTCAAACTAAAGTGATACATATTCTCGTATTTTGTGGTAGGATATACCTATGTTACTCAGACTCAACGACAAGTGTGTAGTTGGATACAAGTATTAGACTATGCCATTTCATAGGAAATGTCAAGTTTTTGGTTCAAAAAGAAGTAATCAAGTGCTGTGTTATATTTGACACGACACGAGTAGGTAAGAATATTAGAAGTGTCGGAGCAACAAAGGGTTATGTAGACAAATTTTATTCCTGGTGTTTGAGTGTTTGCATTAGTTCTTCAGTTGGATATCAAACGGAAGGTTGGGGAAGGTCATAGGTTAAATCTTTTAATAGCATAAAAAGGAAATGCTCTTTTTATTCTTTCAAACTTGGGAAAGTTATACTACTGTAACATCTGAACTTCAACACTCTGCTCCATGGATATTGATGCTGCTGTTGAATGAAATTGTCTGATGATTAGTGATACTACTACCTATTTACTAGTTAACCCCTTCTTTTGCATAGCGGATTATGAAAATTGAGAAGTAGCGATGATTCGCTTGTTCTTCACAAAGGTCTGTAATCTGTTCAATGCCATTGCAGGAGCTATGAACTGATGGAGAAAACTTTGAAAGTGTATGTCTACAAGGATGGAAGAAAGCCCATATTTCATCAACCAATACTCAAGGGACTATATGCTTCAGAGGGATGGTTTATGAAACTTATGGAGGGGAACAAGCACTTTGTTGTGAAGAACCCAAAAAAAGCTCACCTATTTTATATGCCTTTTAGCTCAAGAATGCTAGAGTATGCATTGTATGTGCCGAACTCTCATACTCGTGCAAATTTGCGGCAATTTGTGAAAAATTACACTGAAGCAATTGCAGCAAAATATCCTTTCTGGAATAGAACTGGGGGAACAGATCACTTTGTCGTTGCTTGCCATGACTGGGTATGTTTCTTACTGTGGCCTTCTGTGCGTCAAACTTCCATGCTTTTAATTTGCTTCAGTAGCGTGTGAAAATAATGTAAATAACAAGGGTGACCGTTGTTGGGGCTAAAGACTTGGTTATAAGTAGCAATAACCAGAATGAAATACTTCCTGTAGTCCTATACTACGTCCTCTACTTGGTAGCTGGGCTGATCTTGAGAAAAACCCCTTTGTTACAGGGACTTTATGAGCACTTAGAAGCTTGTTGGTAAGACTTCTATTTTCCAGCAAAAGCAATATCTTTTGGTTAAGTAACATCCATTGTAGGTGCAATGCACGTATAAAAAATGGATCAAAACAAATAAGTTAAGGCCTGTTTCTTATCGTTTTGGTTTTTCTGTATTTAGTTTTCTAGGTCTCTGTTGAATGTTCTCAAAATAAACATGAGTGACATAAGTGTGACTACTTTTAAATTCATTATACAACCTATTTTTCTGAATTTAAGTCTCTTAATGGAAACCGGCGATAATACCAAACAAGCCCTGAGCAAATCTTCCCTGCAGAACATTGAGTTATTGTTGGAAAAGCATGAAGACTTTTTCTAAATTGGTTTGCTTAGCACATTACGACAGTTGTAGATTGGCATTTTGTGCTGATCATTCATACATATTGGATTAACTTTTTTTGCATATTTTCATGTTGAGTTCTTTAGGCCCCATATGAAACAAGGCACCATATGGAGAACAGCATCAAAGCCTTATGCAATGCTGACGTAACCATAGGTTTCAAGATAGGAAGAGATGTGTCGCTTCCAGAAACCTTTGTCCGCTATGCAAGAAATCCTCTCAGAGACATCGGTGGAAAACCACCATCAGAGAGGAACATCCTTGCTTTCTATGCTGGAAACAACCACGGGTATTTGCGTCCAACCTTGCTAAAAGATTGGAAAGACAAAGACCCGGATATGAGAATATATGGTCTATTACCCACCAGTGTTTCAAGAAGGATGAACTATCTTCAGCACATGAAAAGTAGCAAATATTGCATATGCCCGAAGGGTCACGAGGTCAATAGCCCAAGAATTGTGGAAGCCATCTTCTATGAATGTGTACCCGTCATAATTTCTGACAATTTTGTCCTTCCCTTCTTCGAGGTCTTGAATTGGGAGGCATTCTCAGTTATAGTTCCGGAGAAAGATATTCCAAACTTGAAAAACATTTTAGTATCGATACCAGAAGAGAAGTATATTGAGATGCAAGCTGCAGTGAGAAAGGTCCAGCGGCATTTCCTCTGGCATGCTAGGCCTGTTAAGTATGACCTTTTCCATATGACCCTTCATTCTATTTGGTATACCAGGGTTTTTCAGATGCGAAAGCAATAGAGAACTCCAAGTTTGAATCAGTTAATACTAAAGAATTGTTAGGAATGTTATAGACTATAGAGATGCATGTATTAATGTATATATCAGTTTGTACTACATTCTTTTACCGTGTATCGTTTGTGCAGTCTGCAAATTCCTTCATTGGCTACGAAGCTTAGCCAGTTGTTGTACCTTACTGTTAGCTAGAATAATGCTTATCATCATTCTTTGTATCTTACTTAGGATGTTCCACTTATGGTTATCAAATTGTAAGATGTATCAATGGTATCTTGTTGTTATTTCAGGACACCGGTGTTAACTGTTGCATTGCTTTTTTATTTCTGTCGAAGAATGAACGAGTATATGATTCATTTCGGAGTATTTTACCATTTGTTACCAAACATGCTCTTAACTTTTGATTTCTGCACTTGAGACTTTGGGTGTCACATTACTAGATCAAGTGTTTTAAGCGACTACTAAGAAACTACAGGACTGTGTTTTGAACTCAGGGTTTGGAATTTGTTGCTTTACCACCATGTCATTTACTTCATGCTTCAGGAGTTGATAGTGTGAGGAGAACTCACCACAGTAACCGGATATTAAAATTACTTCTACTATTTACTAGCATTACTACTCCCTAGACTGAGTAGTCTCTCCTAGAGCTATTCAACGGGTGGACCGGGCTGCGTTTCCGGCTCAAAAGGGGACTTTTCGGGGGCCAATAGCAGACCGAGATTGGGCAAACAATTAAAAAATCCCCAAAAGATGGCTTCTTGGGCCGGATCAGTGGTGCTGACCTTGTGCTAGCCGAGTCTTGTTTATAAGATTCCATCATTTTCTAACTCGAGGACTAACTACCTGTCACCATACGATGTTGGGCTATGGCCTAAAAAAGAAAAGTCATCAAAAGGCCTAAGCCAATAAACCTCACTACTTTTGATTAAAGCTATGTGGTTTCTTCCTTTCATTGTTTTAGTATTGCCGTGAGAACTCTATTTTCATTCGTAAGAGGGTTTCGGACCGAGCTAGGTCAAGTTGGTTATGGGGTAGGCCAATTCTAATCAGTTCCACTTCCTTTTCTCCTTTAATTTATTTGTTACATATGCTCTATTTTGACGTCTATCTAGTTTAATCACAAAGTCGACATTCATAAAAAGATTAACTATGTTAATGCAAAATAATAAAGTATTAATCACATCTTAGAGAGTACCGAAACAAACTTGATGAATGCTTTAATTACTTTTGACTTGGTAATCTTTTCCCTCTAGATCCACTTTTATAATAGTTCGTGATACACTCAGGTGGACTTAGGAAAATCACTAGGGTAGATTTCGTGGAGACTCGTCTCATATCCGTCTTAATTAGATGGGGATGTAGGTTTCGCAGTGATGATGGAGGGGATACGTATGAAAAGCAAACCCATCATGAGTTATAGGGCGGATGTGGAGTTTACGATAAACATGTCCCATCTTCGCCTGCCCTGCTTCTTTGCCGTCTTCTAAGCTCTACTCGTCCATCTAATGTACAATTTATCGAATAAGTAGTTTTATTTCAACATAATTTTTTCAAAAAAATGAATACAAACTTTAATAGAAATGGGATGGGTTCTGGGATAGACAGGTGTTAGGTCAGAGATGGAAAGTGTGAAACGAGTGCGTAGATACATGTCGGTGATGGTCGAAGATAGTTTTAAGTGTTTACCCAATGGAATAGGCACAAATATAAGATATCTTCACATCATAGATAATAGGGTGAAAATAAAAATGATATTTTTAGACGGATGTACATATGAAGAGACCATCCTCCATATCCGCCTCGCCTATTGACATACCCTAAACTTGATCATAACTCGTAACACTTGCCAGTTGATCGTACGTTGCTTCAAAACAAAGACTATTACTAATCACCTAAGCGGTTAAATTTACAGCAATTCCCATCCAACTACTCAATCTTCATGCAATTCTTGTAACAGGACATATGTCCCACTGCGCCACGTATCTTCATTTTTTCAACTCTTTTCCCACCAATTCTTCTCAAAAATTTAAATAATTTATTAATCCCATAACTAAAAATAAATAAAGTGGAATAACATTTCATTTATCTTATCAAAAAAATTCTTCAGTTTTGTGGGTCTCACATGGTTAGCTGAACTTGTCCTCCTTTCAAGCAAAGAATTCTCTTGCCCTTTTTACAAAGGACTTCGCTCTACTTTTAAATTAAAATTTATGGTATTTCAAATTCTTGCATTTATTATAAAGATGATATGATAACTTATGTAATAATACTTTCTTTGTCTTATAACGTTTCATTTATTACTGTAATTAAGGTTTGTATGTTATGGTCTTTAGAAACGTACAAGAAGCATTCATGACAAAGTTAAAAAAGAAAAAATTATGATCCAAATTTGAATTTTGTACTTTCATCATTCATTATTGCCCCATTCATACCATAAAGTAAGGGCAAAATTGGAAAATATATGTTTAATGAGGACAAAATGGAAATAAAGGTTGCTAATACGGGTTTTTGGGAAAAAATACACTATATAAATAGAAAGTATACAAATGACAAGAATATTTTAGGACATGCAAAAAGAAATAAGGCAAGAAGATTATAGGACATGTAACTTCTAAGTAATTTAATTTATCTTAGTATTATTTTATTTTAAGTAATTGATTTCAGTTTAATTTAGTTCTGGCGTAGAAGATAGACCCTTAACATCTTTGTTCTTTTGCATTGAATGGAATGATAATAAATTAAAATTACTAAAGTTAAGCTAAATTAAACTATATATGAGATAAATACATTTGAATTAAAGTAAGCTGAATTGAAAATTAATTAGACTGAAGTGAAGTGAAATTAGTCCAATCCAAGAGAATAGGGCCGAGTCTAAGGGGGCGTTTGGTTGGGGTTTTTTTTAATGGAATGACATCCATTCTATTGTTTGGTTGTGGTTTTTTTAATGGAATGACATCCATTCTATTGTTAGGTTGTGTAAATTCTATGTTGCACACAGACTCATGGTGAGTAACATGCGCACAATGAACATCAGTCAGTGAACAATGAACATTACCCAATGAACATCATCCAATGAACATTACCCAATGAACAATGAACATCACCCAATGAACATTAGTTGGACATAACCCAATGAACATCACCCAATGATCCACCCAACGAACAATGAACATCACCCAATGAACATCAGTTGGACATTATCCAATGAACACCAGTTGGTTCTTTTAATAAACTTTATTGTTCATTTGAATGAACTTAATATTCTTTTAACAAACTGATGTTCATTGGTTGACATTTTCAAATTTTTAAAAATTTGAAAATTTTCATGTCAAATCAATTTTAGAATCTTGTTCATTGGAGAACTGATTATTGTTCTTTGTGTGTGAACTTAGTGTTCTTTTAACACAAATTGATGTTCATTGCGCGACGTTCATGGGTGACTTTCATTGGATGATGTGCAACTGATGTTCATTGGGCGATGTTCATTGATGTTCATTGAGTGATGTCCAACTGATGTTCATTTGGTGACGTTCATTGTTCATTGGTTGATGTTCATTGGGTGTGTTCATTGAGTGATGTTCATTAGACAGTGGATGATGTTCATCATGCGCATGATGCTCACCATGAGTCCGTGTGTAAGATCGACCTATTGGTTTGGTTGAGTTTTTTTAGGGTAGAATCTCATACCCCATAGATTTTATCTCCACTCCATTCCTCTAGAATCCCAAGACTTCAATAATTTTATGGTAAAGTTAAGGCGACTATTTTAATAATTTTTTCCTTATTTTTGCTGCTTGTGTTTTGATTGGGTAAAGAAATGAAGAAGAAAAAAAAGTAAATTCTAGACCTGATTTTTGGTCCAAGATTTTGCAGACACAATAACTGCTGCTCACGATTGAAGCGTAAGAGTCAAATTTCTTCTAAAAATGGCGGTTTGATTATAAAACTGATTGAAGCTTTCTTTAATTTACCTCACTTCCAGAAATTCCCAGTTTTTTATTTCCTTAAAAAAATTGGATTTTTTCTTTTTACACTGACAAATTATGTCGCAATCTTTAATGCCCAGTATCAGATTTTGCCTTCCAGTTCAAGTTTCAAATTAGAAATCAAAGGTTTCTTCGTGTATAAAAAGGAAAGACGGAATAAAAATCAATCTCATTAAAAGTCGAGAAGAATACTCTAACCAATCGAATTATCCGCTACTCTCAATTAAAACATTAAAGTTACATAGGCTTCCTATCTTTCTGTTTTATATTCATCTCCCTTAAAGTTTGTATCTTTCTTTTTAAATTCATTCCAATTCTCAAGTTGAGCAAATACCCAGAATTTAATATTCATAAATTTTTGTGGGTCATTATCATATATGTATGTTGGAGTTTGTGAGAAGAGTAATACAAAAACTCTTGAGTTGCTTCAAAAGAATATGAAGAGTTGGGGATCCCATATAGGAAGAATAAGAGGTGAGTGGTGAGTTTATTAATAGTTATGTTCCTAGTATCTATTGAGTTGGTGACTTGGTAGGCTTTTGTGGTTGGGCTCTTGATTGGGCTAGTCCACACACGCGCGCCGCCGCCCGCCCGGACCGGGCCGTGGGCCTTGGGCCTTGGGCCTTGGGCCTTGGGCCTTGGGCCTTGGGCCTTGGGCCTTGGGCCTTGGGCCTTGGGCCTTGGGCTTTGGGCTTTGGGCTTTGGGCTTTGGGCTTTGGGCTTTGGGCTTTGGGCTTTGGGCTTTGGGCTTTGGGCTTTGGGCTTTGGGCTTTGGGAAATAACTTAACTTAACTAAATTTTTACTGGAAAATTCTGTCATCCTTATATGACTGTTATGGAATCAGTCAATTCCTGAATCCACTCCTTATTGACTGCTTCCACTAGCCGTTAGTGGGCAGTTTCTTTTGCCCATTAATTACCGTTTTAACACGATTTTATGGGTCAGTTTTCCCTTCTTCTGTCCCTATATATACCCCCTTCCTGGGACAGTTTTTAACACACAGAAAATTATTCTCTCTGTTAATCTCTCTCAAACACTGGGCAATATTAAGAGCGTTCTCAAACTGTCTCTCTGTACTTCACCAGCGAGTCAGTGTTGTGTTAACCCTGGAGGTTGTTTGCCACGAGTCCGTGTGTTCGTAGCGGGGCAATTTCAACTTTAGGGCAGTGATCATATCACGGCACAGCTATTTCACAGATAAGTTTTATAATCTACCAGTCATACTTCCTACAATCTAAAGTTGAAATTTTTTTTTTTCGTTTTTGATACTGTTATTATGGCTGGTATTCCTGTTGCTGTTCCTCTTAATTCTGTCAACCCCTTTGTTCCTGATATGTCGAAATTAGACCCTTTGGATGGAAAAAATTATATTATGTGGTCTGATAAAATGGAATTCTTTTTAGGCCAAATTGGGGTAGATTACTGCTTAACTATTGATGCTGCTCCTGTTGACGCAGTTAGGGATTTTGAGAAAGATAATAAAACATGTAGGGGAATGTTATTGCATTATATGACTGCTCCTTTATATATGATTTATAGTAAGTCGAAAAAGGCAAAGGATATTTGGGATGCACTTAAGGTTAAGTATGGACTAGATGATTTTGGGACTAAGAAATATGCCTGTAGTCGTTGGTTAAAATTTACTATGACTGATGACAAACCTGTTTTAGACCAAGTCCATGACTATGAACATTTGTGTGCTGAACTTGCTGCTGAAAGTATGGTTATTCCTGATTTATTTCAAGCTAATTGCCTTTTAGAGAAACTGCCACCCTCTTGGGAGACCTATGTTCACTCTATGAAACATAAGCAAAAAGACTTCACCCTTCAGGAATTAGTTTCCCACATTAAGGTTGAGGAGCAAAACCGAATTCAGACTAAAGGAAAGACTGACCATTCTTCCACTTTAGCCAACCTTATTGAGTCTAAAAATTCTGGAAAAGGGAAAAAGGGTAAAAGTCAGAACCATGTTCACGGAACTAGGCAGAATGGTAATGGGTTTAAGGGTAAGAAGCAATTTCAGGGTAACTGCTATGTCTGTGGTAAATTTGGACATGCTGCTAGGGATTGTAGAAACAAACAGGCTTCTTCAAATGCTGCTGTCACCAAACCAAAAGACAACAAAGCACAAGTCAACCTTGCTGAAGATGACATTATTGCTGCTGTGGTGTCCGAGGTGAACCTGATTAGCAACATTTCTGAATGGGTTGTGGACACTGGAGCTACCCGCCACATCTGCTCAAGCAAGGAAATGTTCCAGACTTATGATAAAGTTTCAGAAGGAGAATGTGTCTTCATGGGCAACTCAAGCACTGTGAGTGTGTTAGGCAAAGGAAAGGTTTTTCTAAAGTTAACCTCTGGAAAAACCATTGCTTTGCAAAATGTCTTGCATGTTCCTGATATCCGCAGAAACCTCATATCTGGTGCACTTTTAAACAAGGCTGGAATTAAATTAACTTTTGAATCTGACAGACTTGTATTAACCAGAAATGGTGATTTTGTGGGTAAAGGATTTTGTAATGCTGGACTCTTTGTTTTGGATGTAATTTCTGATAATAAAATTTCTACTGCTTCCGTTTATATTGCTGAGTCTGTTTCTTTATGGCATTCTAGACTAGGTCATGTGAATGTTGCATCCATTAAAAGGCTAAAACGACTTAGTCTTATTTCTGACTTTAGCAATACCTCTTTTGACAAATGTGAAGTATGTGTAGAGGCCAAACACCCTAAGAAAGCATTCAACAAGAGTGTTTCTCGTTCCTCGACCCTATTAGAACTAGTCCATAGTGACTTAGGTGACTTTAAGAACTCTATGAGTAGGGGAGGGAAGAGATATTATATTACTTTTGTTGATGACTTCTCACGTTATACTAAGGTCTACTTGTTAAGTACGAAAGATGAGGCTGAAGAGAAATTTCTTATTTATAAAGCCGAAGTAGAAAACCAGTTAGACCTTAAGATAAAGAGAGTGAGATCAGATAGGGGTGGAGAATATGATGGACTTCCACTTAAGAAATTTTGTGAATCTAATGGAATTATACATGAGGTTACAGCTCCCTATACACCTGAACAAAATGGAATAGCTGAGCGAAAAAACAGGACTCTTAAGGATATGATGAATGCTATGCTTATAAGTTCAGGGATGCCTACTAACATGTGGGGGGAGGCAATTCTTTCTGCTTGCTATGTGCTTAACCGAGTTCCCCATAAGAAGTTAGATAAGACTCCATATGAATTGTGGAAAGGTTTTAAACCTAATTTGGGTTACCTTAAAGTGTGGGGGTGCTTGGGAAAATTAGGACTTCCTGACTTTCAAAGGAGTAAGATTGGACCTAAGACTGTTGATGGAATCTTTATTGGGTATGCTTCTAACAGTGCTGCATATAGACTTATTCTTAAGGATGCTTCTGGCTTTGGTCCTATTAGAGAGTCAAGGGATGTAGAATTCTTTGAGCATATATTTCCTATGAAAGTTAGTGTACAAGCATGCTTGCCTGTTGCATCTTCTTCTACTTTGCATCATAACATTGCATCATCTAGTGAGACTTTAGAACCTAGAAGGAGTAAAAGAACTAGAACTGAGACTAGTTATGGACCTGACTTCATTACTTCTTTCCTAGCTGAAAAAGGATTTCTAGATGAGCAAAGAGTAAGTGCTTTTATATTGGAAGAGAACCCTAGAACTTTTGGGGAGGCCATGAGATCTGTTGACTCTAGTTTTTGGATGGAGGCTATTAACAGTGAAATAGAGTCTATTATGAGTAACAACACATGGATTTTGACTGACCTTCCTAGGGGTTGTAAGGCTTTGAGTAGTAAGTGGATTTTTACTAAGAAGTGCAAGCCTGATGGGACATTAGACAAGTATAAAGCTAGACTTGTAGTTGGAGGACATCACCAAAAGAAAGGTCTAGACTTTTTTGACACTTATTCACCAGTAACCAAGGTAGCCACTATTAGAGCATTAATTGCACTTGCATCCATTCATGATCTTGTTGTGCATCAAATGGATGTGAAAACTGCTTTTTTGAATGGTGAGCTAAATGAAGAGATCTATATGAAGCAACCTGAAGGATGTGTTGTTCTTGGTCAAGAGGATAAGGTATGCAAGCTCATTAGATCCTTGTATGGTTTAAAACAAGCACCAAAACAATGGTATGATAAATTTCATCAAACTATTACTTCAAATGGTTTTTTAGTAAATGATTCTGATGCTTGTGTTTATTCCAAAACAGATGGTATTGGTTGTGTTTTCATATGTCTATATGTGGATGATATGTTGATTTTTGGGACCAATATAGACATAGTGAATGCAACTAAAAGTTTCCTAAATTCGTGTTTTGAAATGAAGGATTTAGGAGAGGCTGATGTTATTCTTGGGATAAAGATTACTAGAACGTCATATGGCATATCTTTAAATCAATCTCATTATATTGAGAAAATTTTAAAGAAGTTTGATCAATATGATTGTGTTCCTATGAAAACTCCATATGATTCTAGTATTCATTTGAAAAAGAATAAAGGAGATAGTATATCACAAGAACAATATGCTAAAATTATTGGTAGTGTAATGTTCTTGATGAACTATACTAGACCGGATATAGCTTATGCTGTTAGTAGATTGAGTAGGTATACTCACAATCCTAATCAGGAGCATTGGGGTGCTTTGATTAGATTGTTGAAGTATTTAAAAGGCACTATCAATTGGGGTTTGCATTATCAAAGAACACCTTGTGTTCTAGAAGGATATTGTGATGCTAATTGGGTGTCTGATAATGATGAGATTCAATCTACTAGTGGCTTTGTTTTTACTCTTGCTGGTGGAGCTATATCATGGAAATCATCAAAGCAAACTTGTATTGCCAAATCTACTATGGAATCTGAATTTATTGCTTTAGAATTGGCAGGACAGGAAGCTGAATGGTTAAGGAGTTTGCTAGCTGATATTCCATTGTGGGGGAAGCCAGCTCCATCAGTTTCAATGCGGTGTGACTCACAAGCTGCAATTGGGGTCGCGAATAATCAAGCCTATAATGGAAAGAGGAGGCATATTCGCTTGAGGCATGCTATAGTTAGAAATCTAATTAGAAATAATGTAATTTCACTCGAGTTTGTAAAGTCAGAGAGGAATATTGCAGATCCTCTCACCAAAGGCCTTTGTAGAAAAATGGTGCTAGAGTCGGCACAAGGAATGGGTTTAAAGCCTATTGTGGAGTGAATTATGATGGATACCCTTCTTAGAAAGTTTCTAAGTTCAAGGGTCAAACTAAGTCATAAAAGAACTCAAGTAGTAGATACTACTACCATTCCTATATTAATAAAAGTGATGTAGTATTTGTTTTTTACTGTAAAATGTGTAAGGATGAGTAAAATACTCTTAATAAGTTCATAGCCTTGAGAAGGTGGTTTGAAACAGTACAAACTTGATGAACTTACCTATGTGAATGTGGGGGTTACGCCCAATCCCCTATGAGATCCCTAAGGCTTAGGATCTCTAGAGCATTCATGAAAATCCAGGTATTGTGGGGCACTTATATATATATCGCGAGAACGTTTCTTATTTTGAAAAAGGTTTAGTGCGCAAGTATTGATTATGAACTCCGTAGAAGGTTCAAAGAGAAATCTACCTAATACGACAATATGACATACTTGTATGCACTGGGTATCAATTCAAGTCTCTAAGACATTGATGCTTACAAAACTGAGTATCTATTGCCCAAATCTTCTTTTTCAGCCCCGTTTCTTTCTGTCTCTTCTTTTGAATCATGTGGGGGATTGTTGGAGTTTGTGAGAAGAGTAATACAAAAACTCTTGAGTTGCTTCAAAAGAATATGAAGAGTTGGGGATCCCATATAGGAAGAATAAGAGGTGAGTGGTGAGTTTATTAATAGTTATGTTCCTAGTATCTATTGAGTTGGTGACTTGGTAGGCTTTTGTGGTTGGGCTCTTGATTGGGCTAGTCCACACACGCGCGCGCGCGCGCGCCGCCGCCCGCCCGCCCGGACCGGGCCGTGGGCCGTGGGCCTTGGGCCTTGGGCCTTGGGCCTTGGGCCTTGGGCTTTGGGCTTTGGGCTTTGGGAAATAACTTAACTTAACTAAATTTTTACTGGAAAATTCTGTCATCCTTATATGACTGTTATGGAATCAGTCAATTCCTGAATCCACTCCTTATTGACTGCTTCCACTAGCCGTTAGTGGGCAGTTTCTTTTGCCCATTAATTACCGTTTTAACACGGTTTTATGGGTCAGTTTTCCCTTCTTCTGTCCCTATATATACCCCCTTCCTGGGACAGTTTTTAACACACAGAAAATTATTCTCTCTGTTAATCTCTCTCAAACACTGGGCAATATTAAGAGCGTTCTCAAACTGTCTCTCTGTACTTCACCAGCGAGTCAGTGTTGTGTTAACCCTGGAGGTTGTTTGCCACGAGTCCGTGTGTTCGTAGCGGGGCAATTTCAACTTTAGGGCAGTGATCATATCACGGCACAGCTATTTCACAGATAAGTTTTATAATCTACCAGTCATACTTCCTACAATGTATAATATTACAATTTCATTGAAAAATAAATGTGGGTTTATGGTGAGGTCATGTGGGTCAGAATTGTATGATAACAGCTTGAAGTGGATAACGATGATTTGGTCCGCTCTTATGAAATGAGCTAACTTTACCCCATTCCCATTTTATGGTTACTCTACCCTTTTCTTCTTTCAGTTTTCATTTTCAATTTTAATATAAAAAATATTTTATTATTATAAACTTTAAATAAATTTTATGTATATATAAATATGGAGTAGCATTTACTTAGTGTAGTGGGCATGGAGTGGTGGTAGATGTGCAGCCTCCTATTATATGATTTGCAGGATTTGATTTGATTTGAGGAGGCCAATCTGCTTATGGGTTTTGCAGGTATGTATTATGTTCAGTTACCACTTTTGCTTTATGTTATTGGGTAGTGCTTCATTATCAGTGTTTCTGTGTTGCAATCTTCCTAATATCTTGGGTGATTATACTGTGATTAGTAAGTTGAAGTAAATATCTCCTCTTTTTGGTTTGGGTCCATCCCACTATATGTGATTTTGCGTGGATGTCAGCTAGCTTAGTTAGTAAAGCCTCGTAGGAGGGGTATGTACTATCTTAAACCATCGAATCCTGTCTACATCATTGCGCTTATAGACCTGAAAAGAAAAACTATATGTTGATTTTCTTCTTATTAGAAGGTTGAAATTTGGCATTTCAGCATTCTGTCAGTGTTCTTGTGAGTGATCAAACAGATCAAGTTTATTAAGTGGGTTTAAAGATTGAATCTTGGGCATGAACTTAATTTACTTATTGCATATCTTTAGTTGGTGTGTTCAAAAACTTAGGTAGTAAATTGAATCACTTTTATCATAGTATTGAATTGAAAATTTGTTGATGGTGAGGCTTTGTTATTGATGTACAGTAAAAGTGATAGTATAACATACAATCAAAATTGTTAAATATGAGGTCTAGTGTGCATTCTCTCCACCTCAAAAAGTACTAAGTTCTAGAAATAGTGAGTTCAATCAAAAAGTTGTGATACTGTCTAATAAGTTATAAAGTAAGCTACAATAAGATATAATATAAGCTACAAGAAGTTCAAAGATATTCAGCTGAAGAACAAGCATCAGTAATATGTTGTGATTTAAATTTTTTTTGTGTATGTAATAGATGAACCTAGAGTTTAGTCTTAATGGTCTTGATTTCAATATAATGTCTAAGGTGAAGAACAAGCATCAGTAAAATGTTGTTATTTAAAAAGTATTTGTTTATCTAATAGATGAACCTCGAGTTTAGTCTTAAAGGCCTTGCGGTCTTGGTTTTGGATCTTATGTTTAAACATTATTTACAGCTATTGTTTGATTTTTCAACTTAACCCCCTAGGAGAAATTTGTGAAGTGTTTGAAGAAGATAACATGGAATGGGATGATCAGTAGGAATATATATCTTGGATTCTTGGTTTTAAGAACAGCGGTATTTGCTTGTTTTTAATCACGAACAAAAGACTGTAAAAACTCTGTTTTTTGAGGTTATTTCCATTGCCTTCACATCTATTAGAAGCTCAATTATCCGGTTTGATTTAAACCTTCTAGCCTCCTAAGTAACTAGAGCTATCTTCTGGAACAGGCCTTTTGCAGGACATCAATGGATGACATTTTTACCAGGATCGTGGATTTGACATCTTACCTAAGCAGTTCACTCCTTCACTTTCTTGGTGAGTTCTTAACTTCTTATAACACATCCGTATGTATATATGATGGCCGTTATGTGGTGTTTTAGGAAAAGCTTATATTTCCTTCTTTCTATCAGCTTTAAAGCCACGTTACAAATGTTTATTAATAGTTTTGGCATGATATCTAATTTCATGTCTTCTCTTCATCAGAAGATTTATGCTTCGGAATCTTTCATGGGCATTTCGCAGTAGAGTATTCAAGTTCTGCACGTTATCATGAACGCAAATCAGCTGTTGGAGAATGTCCATCATCTTCTAAACATAATGCTGCCACACATAGAGGAATACAGAGAAGATCACTAAATGCTAAAGAGTGCCTGAATACATGTACAGAAACAGAACCAGAAACAGATACAGGACATACTCATGGAGGAAGGCCCATTGTTTGTAAGAGGTACTGTTGCACTTTCTCCAATCCCCATTTTCTTAAATTAATTCATGCTAAATACAATAGGAGAAATTCGCAAGAATAATCCCAACAATGGATGGACTTTCCGTAATACAATCCCAAGTTCCCAACTAGTGCTGTTTCTAAGATGATCCCAAGTGATGAAAATTTGTTTCAAATAATGAGGTTTAGCATGGGATTATAATGAGAAGACTGACTATAGTTGGCATTTGGGATTGTTCTTGAATTTTCCAATACAGTTTTGCCAATGGATTTTCATCGTTATACGTATAACCTTTATTCTTACCTGCAGTTGTTACATCTTTAGTGTAGGCTGACTCTACCATTTTGTGGTTTGAGAGTTTTCCGGAGGTTAGCATTGGCTTGTTGGAGATGTTTTCTAGGCTATTGCAGTCATCTGGTAGAACGAGTTAAGAGGTATGCAAAATTTTAGAAAAGCCTGTGGTAACATTAAGTTTTGGATTTGTAGCCCCAAACTAAATGGCATCTTCCAGATCTTTCTTAATCTTCTGCCTTTTCTTTGTTCTGACTTCATCAGCTGCGTTGCTATCGTTTCAGCATCATATCCCGAGTAAAGAAGAGTTTGCACGGGTCATCTGATGATATAGGATGGTTGCAACGCACTCCTGGGATGCCTCCAGTTAAAGATGGAACAACTAGGTTCCTGGAACTGCTGCAGGATGTAAGGTACATACATAAAGGATCCCGTGACTTGTGGTTTTGCTTCTTGTTATTTCAACTTCTAAACATTGGAATCTTTTATTGTAGCTAATGCAAATCCTTTGGTAGTAAGCTAGCATCTGGATCTTAATTGCTTCTCTTCCTGTATTAAATTACTCTGCCTGATATCTTGTGTGAGTCGCATTGTATTGTAACATGTTAGCTTGCAAAGTTGCCACATAGATTAAATCTAAACTTGTCGTGAATCTCGTTGTTGGATAAAGTCATTGTATGTGAACAAAAGCTGCATGGGATTCTGGCTTCCTCCAAAGTATGATCAGATTTAGAAAGCTTGCTCCATCATAAGATGAGTGGATTAAAATTATGGCAAATGCTAGAATGTGGCAATGTACATGGATGGGATTGAATTGCTGCAAACTTGACTACTAGAATGAATTATGCATAGTTGTAGCTTAGGCTCTGTTTACTTTGACAGAATATGTTTTCAGTGGAAACTGAATATGTACAATCCTTTTCCATGGAAAAACACAAGTGTAATTTTATTTTCCTTCATTTGGTTGGTCACAAGAAAAGGTAGAGAGGAAGGAAGGGGAAAATGAAAAAGTTGGAAGAGGATTCGATCTGAGGAAGAGAAAGGTAAATAATATGGAGTCATATTTGGTAATCTTTAATCCTTCCTTCTGAAAGGAAAATGTTTTCTATCAGTAGGAGAACAATTATCCACCATTAAGTGGACGTGTTTTTGAACCCTTAACAAACCAAACAAAGGAAACTAGAAAACCATATATGCAGGAACATGCTTTCTCATAACCAAACATTATCTCAATATCTATGCAAGTCTAGGTTAGAAACAGCCATCGGTAATTCGGTATGAGGTGAAGTCCAAAGTGCTCTAAAGGACTGAAATTTATTAGCTTAGATATTGATAACTAACATAACTTAGAGCTAGCAAGAGAAAGTTTTCGGAGTTTGCAGTGTTTGTTCTCATTCTGGAACTGCAAATGTCATGAATTAGATGCCTCTAGCTTACATGAGGAGTAGAGTTGATATCTGTTGGTGGCTTAAAATAAGTGAGAAAATGTTGTACATCAAGAATATTTTTAACTTGAATTAAAACATGGTTTCTTGTCCTTTCCTCTTATTTTTCTCACTTTTAGGTCATTCAACTTCTTTTCTGCAGGAATGGGAAACACATGCTACCGGATTCTTTTGTATACCTTCTTATACCAGGTGAATTCCTGCGATTAATCTTTTTGTTTCCTCTGTTTACTGATTAACATTAATGCGAGCATCATGATTCCTTATATCTATCTTTTGATATTTCATATGTTAGGCCTGTTTAGTAATCATGGCCCCTTGTACTTTGTTGCCACCAAGAGATTCTTTTCAAAGATGGGTCTCGCTTGCCATATTGCCAAGATTCACAGCGAGGTGAAGGATGTTACTTATCTTTGATTCCCTTGTCAAATTTGTTTCTTAGTTTTGGATGTTTTTCTATTTCTTTTCGTTCTTGATGTATCTTTGGTCTCTTCGTTCTTACTTTTTTCTTTTGCTTGCTGCTTCTTAAGTGAAGGCATCAGTGGAGCACAATGCATGGGTTTTAAAACATTATATTGAGGAGCTTTACTGGGGATCTGGAAAGCGCGTGATGCTTCTTGGCCACAGCAAAGGCGGAGTTGATGCAGCAGCAGCATTGTCAAAATATTGGACGGACTTGAAAGGCAAAGTTGCAGGGTTGGCCCTTGTGCAGAGTCCATATGGTGGAACTCCCATTGCATCTGATGTACTTCGTGAAGGACAGGTTGCGGACAAGAAAGCAAGGAGAGTTATGGAGCTTATAATTTGCAAACTGATCAAGGTATAGTCTACTTTTCAAGGTTTCCTCACTTTTAGTCAATGCATATATGGAGCACGAATGGTAAACGCGAGGTTTTTACATTGGTTGAGACAATCAAAAAGCTACCCCCTCTGTCAAGATATAGTAGTCACATACACAACAAATCTTGGATGTCCGAGAAAGAGTCTCAATCGCTTCTCTTAGATGGTAAATATGAGGTTTGTGATTGACTTTTTGAAAGCCCCCTTACTAAATTTGAATAACAGGGAGAATGTGAGAACTTATGGTGCATTCTCTTCCCCTTAAAAAAAATAAGTTTTCTACTAAGTCAGATTAGTTTCAATAAGTTGTAAGTTCAAATAAGTTCTATCAAGTTCATATAAGTTCTAATAAGTTTTAGCACCTTATAAATGAACAACAGTAAGTTTCAACAAATTCCAATAACTTCAGATAAGTTCCACTAAGTTATAATAACTTCAGATAAGTTCAAAAAATAAAAAAGGTGAAGAGAACGCAATCTTAAAATCATCAGGGTAATAATGCAATGCCGTAATGAGTAATGCCTATTCATGTACTCTATCTGTATCTAGTAACTTCTACAGCAGGAAATATCGATAAGTGTGATCTGCTTTGAGTTTACGATTTTCCTGTTTGATTATCCAGATAAACGCACACTTCAGACTTGTGTCTATTCTTTTCTATAAAATCGACGAACTCCGCACCTGGACACCTAAATCCGAGTACACATTTTATCCGAGTCAAAGTAACAATGTAATATGGTAGTGAGTGATGATGAAGATGCAACAAAATACGCATTTCAAGATGAAGTTCCATCACCTTGAATGTCTGTGGTTGGATGATTGATAATAGACTTGACAATATTAAAGTATATAAATTCATAGCCTTTTATTAACACTTAACAAACGGGATTGAATGTCTGTAGTTGACCTTAAAACAAGATAGAATCCTAGAAACTCATGGAAGAACATCTAACAGAGTTGTGATGTTTGTTTTCTTTTTCTAGGGCGACTTTCAGGCGATGGAGGACCTGACGTACGAGAAAAGGAAAGGTTTCATCCTAAGACACAAACTTCCTGAAGAAATCCCACTCATCTCATTTCACTCTGAAGCAAATATTGCTCCTAGTGTTCTTGCCACATTGACCCAAATAGCCCACGTCGAGCTCCCATGGTTACCTCTCCCTACAATATGTGGTGCACCGTCTGATGACTATGTCCAACCATCTCCAAAGGTGCCCGTAGTGATTCCCTTATCGGGTGCCATGGCTGTCTCCGCACTCCACCTTAAATTAAGGTACGGGGAAAAAAGTGATGGTCTTGTTACATGCCGTGATGCTGAAGTTCCTGGTTCTGTTGTGATTAGGCCTGATAAGAAGCTTGATCATGCCTGGATGGTTTACTCTTCATGGAAAAACAACCCTAGTGAACCCGATTGTTGCGAAATGTGTGAAGCTATCTTGACCTTGCTTGTAGAACTTGGGGTGAAGAAAAAGGCAAACAAGGGAAGGAACAGAAGTTGATTAAGGACACAAAAACACAGATTTGTTTGTATTTTCATTTATGTTGCCAAAGTTGGTATGTATTTTGATGGACATTTCGAAAACAGAAAAAAAAATCATATACATATAGAAAGTTTGATTTTTACATGGAATTTGTTGGGGTGCAAAATGCTTGGTATTTTTATAGTTCTTATTGATTAATCTAATACTTTGTTTTTTTTAAACTGATGGTTTATGTTTATAAATTGATGAACCTTTTTTTTATAATTTGTTTTCATTCATATCATAGCCATCAAGGCAAAGCTTGTTACAGTAAGCTCAAGATTCCTACATCTTTCAATGTTAAAAAACTCAAACTAGGAGTATACGATGAATTAATCAGTTTTAAGCTAGCATGCCTCCCATTACAACCAAGTTATGAACTCATCACTCCTTCAGTCCTTTGGAGTCCCTGCTTTGCTAGAGTGTCGGCCACTGCATTCGACTCACGCCTTTTGTGAACTATTTGAATTCCGTTGCCCGTTTTTGCCATCCTTGGGATGAAGTTGATGATGAAGGTGAGATTCCATGGTGTCATGGGCCATAGAGATTTTGATAGCACAATGTATTGCAAGAATCTCAACATGATTAATTTCCACACGAGGGATTGGGCTCGAGAATACGCAAATGAACTTTCCGTCAGAGTCACGGAGTACAACCCCTATAGCTGATTTGTGGAGCATTGGGTTTAAAGAGGCATCTACATTCCACTTGAGGTGGGGTTTTGGTGGAGGCGCCCATGGGATCACGATTATCACCATTTTTGGACCCAGTCCTACTGAAGAACGCGTTGTGTAGAGAAGACACTGCGGGTTCCGTAGGACATCATTTGGGTTGTAGGGAAAAGAACTCCCCCACTCTTCAAGTAGTATGATCGTGGATTTGTTCTTCAAAGAGTGTTTGTTCTCGAAGCATTTGAAGTTTCGTTCTTTCCATAATGACCACAAAATAACGAAGAAAGGTTGAGGCCCATATTATTTTGAAGAGAGCACCACCTTTGGGTGGATGCCATTGAGTATAGAAATCCTGGAGTGTAGATGGAGATACCCAATCCATGTTTTACAAGCTAAACAACCAACACCAAATTTTCCACGAAAAGGGACATTGGATAAATAGATGATCACTTGTTTCCAGCGATGATCCGCATGAACACAATGTATCTCTTTGCTTGGAATAACACCAAGCCTCACTAGCTTTGCCTTGATGTGTAGTCGGTCATGAAGTGCTAACCATGAAAAATTTTCAATTATGTGTGGAACTAGCCCTCTCCATATGCCTTTAACTCGTTGAATCGGTGCTGATGGGTCTGATTTAGCGCATTCTAGAGTGAATGATTTCACCGAAAAAAGTCCCGCTTTGTCGGGGGTCCAAACCAAGTAGTCTGGGTCTAGTGGGGATAGAGCAACACGGTCCAACAAATGGTCAAGTTGTCGGCTTTCAACTAAGTCTTGTGGTCGTAGTTCTCTCTTCCATTGTAAGCTCCAAATCCATCTCATTCCGTCCAAAAAACCGCAAGAGGCAACCTTAGCATCCTTGGAGATGCTAATTGAGAATAGTCTTGGACAAATGTTTTTAGAAGGCATTCACCCACCCAAGTATCATGCCAAAATAAGGTATTTGTTCTGTCCCCAACTTTTTTCGTTATGCATGATTGAAGTAGTTTCTTTGCATTTGGACTCCGTAGTAATAAGCAACATATATTAAGCCATGCACCCCCCCCCCCAGCTTGGGATGGATAGATCACCAATTGTGAAATTTGCATCATATTCGTATTTGGACCGGATCAAACTACTCCAAACCCACTTACATAAAAGAGCAAGATTTTTATGAATAAGTCCCATATACCAAGACCTCCCATAGTTTTCGGGAATTTGATTATGTTCCACACAGCCGGGGCTCGGAATTTTCGCCCAAGAGAGCCACGCCACAAGAATTGTCGAAATTTGCCAATATTTTCCACCACTCCTTTCGAGATAGGGAATAATGAGAGGTAGTAGAGCGGGGGATTGGCTAGGGATGCTTTCAAAAGTGTGAGCCGTCCACCAAGGGAGAGAAGCACATTATGAACTGATGAGAAAATATCTTTAGTTGATAAAACAAGTTTTTAAACTGACAACTTGTATTTGTTTTTTAGATTCACTGATAGCTTATGTTTATAAACTAAAAACAAAATGCTTTTATCTAATAATAAAATGTTTCGAACTGATTGTCATAAGTCAAAAATTGAAATTCAATTCCAACCAAGACACTTTCGACAAGATTTAAGAGCACCTAATCACGATCCATTGCACATGCCACATGCCAAAAACCTTCTCTTGATGTTACACAACTTACGTTTTAATTACATCAAGACCTAAACTTTGTTCAATGATTAGGAGAAGTTTTAGTATTTAGTACTGAGTACAATTAGCACTTCACTTGTAGATTAAAGAATCAAGAGTTTTCATTTTCTAGTACATTATTAATCACGTTTAAATGTCTTGGCAATTTTTTGCATTAATATATATATGTACAGTAGTTCTTCCAAATGATTTAGTGAAAATTGAGTATATATGTATATATGTATCGGAATAGGATCTAGTGAAAATTGTTTTCATCATGAAAACAGTGTAAAAAATGGTACATAAGCACTTATTAAAAAAACTTTAAATTAACAACAGAAAATATAATAAATCTAAGGCAAATTCTTGTAAAAGACGGGCTTATTACATTAAACTCAATGTAAGACCACTCAATAGGCCCATTTAGTACGGATTTCACGAACGCGCGTCTTCCTTACCCCGTTACATGCTAGTCTTACAGTTTCAAAAGTAACGTTTTAGGTTCAAAAGAAGGTTTCTACCCATTTGTTAATATCATAACCTGTTTTAAATTTCTAACTAAAGTTAATGTTTTAGGATGAAAAGTTAATACTTTTTGCTTATAAGTTAGTTTATTTTATTGTTGAATAGTTAGGATTTTATTATGTATTATATATTTATACATGTATATTCCAAAGTTGATGTTTGGATTTAAAAGTTAACTTTCAAGGTTTAAAAGTTGATATTAAAGTCTATTTGTTAAAGAAAATAACTTATGTCAATATTTAAAAGTTAAAAGTTTTAGGTGCAAAAGTTAAGTTTTTAAGTTTAAAAGTTGACATTATTAGCCTATTTGTTAATATCGATTCCATATATATGGTATTAATTATGGATTTTTATGCAAAAGTTGAAGGTTTTAAGTTGAAAAGTAAAAAAATGCAAAAGTTAAGTTTTAGGTCGAAAAGTTACAAACATCAATTGCCTGGGCTGCTTTGCATGTGGTGCACATAAATGGGCTTCTAATTAATTTATTGTGCTAGTTTGACGTTAAGAAATAACCTAATACCGTCTTATAGTAAACCAACTCTAAAGCTAAAGCGGAACCCTGGTGCTAAAAATTCACGGAAAGATAAGAGTTCGCCCTGGAATGCAAGTCAAATATGGGCCTTACGTGATGTGGGGCTGAGGCCCAATGGTCATTGGATAAGAATAGTAGTACGGATTCAAGAATTTCAAACACTCTAATGGATTATAACGAGCTGAATAAAGCCCTGAGTGATAGGGATGTCAATGGGCGAGGCGTGGCGGATGTTGGCATTCCTATCCCCATCCCTGCCTAAAAAACTCATCCCCATCCACGCCCCATCACCCATGGCGGGGGAAAATCATATCCCCATCCCCGCCCCAATGGAGACATACCAAAAACTATCCCCGTCCCATCACCCGCGTGGATCCTCACACCCACCTCACCCCCTCTAGACCCGCCCCAAACCCTGTCTCATCCCCGCCCCATCCCCCTCCAATGCCGATTTACTAAATTTTTTGGGCCTATCGAAACAAATGATAAAATCTTTAAAAAAAGATAAATTACATTTTAAAAAATAATTTCTTCAATACTCGGAGATAAAGCGGGGCGGGCGGGGCTGGGGAGGGGCGAGTGGATGGGACGGGGCGAGGCGAGCGAGGATGGGGCGGGGCGAGCGAGGATGGGGCGGGGCCAATCTAACATCCACAGCCGCCCCATCACCCACAATGGGTATTATTTTCATCCCCATCCCCGCCCCATCACCCGCGAAACCTTCCCCTATATCCCCTTTTAATTGGGGCGGATGTAGGGCGGATTTCCACGAAACTCGCCCCACTAACATTCCTACTGAGTGACTCTTGGCTGTTAAGTTAAAGGAGCTTTCGTCACGCTATAAAAGAAAGTTTGATGCAAATCAAAGCAAAATTACTACCATATGCAACTAATGCAAGAGTTAGTCGATCCTACTAAAATGATTTGTTGACTTGAATGAGAAAATAACAACGGATTCTGTAAAACTCTTATTATTTGAAGAGTAACTTTTAATTTATAATAGCGTGTAAAGTATAAAATTTAAAAATCTTGAAATTTTAATCTATGTACTTATAAATAGACGGTTTAACAGAAGTTTTGCATTATTTGAAACCTTTGGGATTTTCTTTCCTTTCTCCCTTAGGATAGATTGATGGCCGAAAAGTATTTTTCTGGAAAATTAAGGGGACGCTTTCCTTTATGTAAGGCCCACAACAGATCCTTTAATACTTTACTGGATAGGTTGGATTAGTGTATATTATGTCGAACCAAAAGATCGATTGTCTATGTTGGATTACAGGTTGTCGGTATTTTTAATTTTAGAATAATTTTTTAAAAAAAATAATTCAAAAACTAGCCTACAATAACCGAGCCAAGCCGAGCTCAATCCTCCAGATATTTTACGAGCTCGAGCCGAGCTCTTGATTTCCAGGCTCATCTAGCTCACGAGCCGAGTTGAACCCAATTAAAAAAATAAACGAGCCGCGTTGAGCTCAAGGATGTTCGGTCTCGATGCATTCGATAATCACCCCTATATACAATCTTTGTAAGGTGAGGGGAAATAAGGAAATTCTAGTCATTCCGAAACTAGGAAGTTTATCCAAAAATCGTAACACCACAATAACTCTCCAACACATGCATATTAGGGGTAATAGTCTGTTATCTTCGGTTGAAAATAATTGAAGTGAACTGAACTAACATCAAAAATAATTGAACTAATAAATGGAAATAAACAATGTAATGTGAAAGTAGAAATGTTGTGCAAAACTGAACTGAAATTAAAATAACATAATTGAAGTAAACTAAAAATAAATCGAGGAGAATGGTCCTAAAAATCAAACCCTCAACCATGTTGGGAGGTGGAAGCTCTTACTACATGAGCTCAACGTGATTTTTATTTACATCACACACATGTTTCTAACGCAACTTTCTGTACTCTATCCAAGATTAATGAAATTAAATAGGCTTACCAATTGCCTAATTTACTTTTTCTTGAATTCAATGGTGAAGTATGTGTGTGTTCTTTTTGGTCGAAAACAACTAAATTGAATAGAACTAAACAGAAAGGAATAATGAAATGTGAGAATAAAAGTATGAAAAGAGCTAAATTGAATCAAACTGAACCCAACTTAAAATAAATTAGGAAAAATCCACCCTATATATATATATTTGGTAAGAAGAAGAGGCCCGTACCCCGCTCTGATCCTAAATACACCTTATATACCGAAGCGTAATTGTGCTATTATTTTTTTGAGATAAAAGAGAAACTTAAGTAAACCCGTCTCTAGAAGGTAGTCAGAGGTGGCCACGGGCTGGATTGTGCCAGTTCAGTGCTGGGTTATGTACGGGCCGGTTCACAAAAACTTGGCCCTGACCCAGCCTGTGACCACCTCGGGCTGGTTTAGGGTTATGTTTTTCTGAACCTGAACCGATTCGGGGACGGTTCGGAACTGTTCAGTGCCGGTTCAGGGCCGTTTAAGTGCCAGGTCCGGGTCACTTCAGGGTTAGATTTAGTTTCGGTTCAGGGTGGTTCAGTACCGATTCAGGGTTATTTTATTTTTTTATATAATTTTTTTCATATTGGAAATGCACCTTAAGTAAAATACTCATTTTTTTATTATTATTAAATAAGGACAATTCTTAGAAATAATAATTCATATAATAAATCAAATACTAATTCCATATAGAAATTTCACCAATCGCAACTCCCAATAATAAAAGCTCATTAATCATAATCATAATCATAATCGTAATCGTATATTATAGTTTATTAATCATAATCATAAATATAGTTTATAGTTTATCAATCATAATTGTAATTTGAAGTTTATTAATCATAACCAGAGTTTAATTTCATAGATCATTAATCATAATCATAATTATAATTCATTTAGCAAAATTATAATCATAATTTAATCATAATTTTTAAGATTTTAATTAGGGTATAGGGTTTAGGGTATATGGTATAAGGTTACGGTTTAAAATTTAAATTTATGGTATAGGATTTTAGTGACGGTCTAGAGGCGGTTCAAGGGATAATTCAAGAATGAGCCGGTTCAATGACCGGTTCAAGGGATAATTCAAGAATGAGCCGGTTCAATGACCGGTTCAAGAGCGGGTTGGTTTACAGGCCGGGTCAGGGTCAGGGTCGGTTCAAGGTTAGGATCGGTTTAGGACCGATTCTTAAATTTGAAAACATGAACCTGAAGCGAATCAGTTCGTTGACCGTGTCGGGCCGGTTCAGGGTTGATTTTTTCCGGTTCAGGGCCGAATCGGTTTTTCATAGGACCGGTTCAAGGTTGGGTCAGGGCCAGCCGGCCCAATGGCCACCTCTTCATCATTATGCTATAATTATTTATCCAACACTGTTACAAACTCTAGCTTTCTAAATAAAATTATTGAACATGATGATGAGAAAGCATAAAAGATCCCGCTATTAAGTTAAATTCATATGAGAAAGCACATTGAACTGAACTGAACTACACTTATTAGAGATGAACTGAACTGAACTTATTGGAGCTGAGCTGAACTGAACTGAACTGAACTTATTAGAGCTGAACTGAACTTATTGGAGCTGAACTGAACTGAACTGAACTTAAAATAAGTTGTACAGAACAGGCTCTTAGTGTAATGCTTTTGTATTTAAAAGAATAACCTTTTATTGGAGATGCTTCCTGCGGTAATCAATAATTGATGCTTCTAGTTGCAACTTGCAATTAGGGATGACAATGAGTCGGATTCGGATAGGTCTCCAATATTTAGATTCAAATTCATTTTTCAAACAAAGACCCAAACCCTACCCGGATACACAGGTAATAAAAATGAGGACACAGATCCAGATTCATACGGGTACAAAACGGGCAATAAATAGATTTTTACCTATTTTCTTCAAATAATCCTAATCTTCACAATAACTAAAGATTTGCAACAACGAAAACAACATCATTTAGCATCTCCATTTACGGCAATGAAAAGTGGAAGAATAAAGAGCAACACCAGTATACGAAGAGCAGCATCGGTGGAGTGAGTGAAGAGGAAGACTGGTAGGGACCAGTGAATGAAGAGCATTGCAAGGAATATTAGGGATTAAAAATAATGGTATATGATGCATAAAAGAGAGTCTTATAATCGACGGTCTATTCATATATTTTATTTAGAATCTTAGCATGTAAAATATTAAAATCTCAAAGTTTTAACGTTCTTTTTTTGAGGTACTCAAGTTTTAACATTAAAAGTTACATAAAATCTATTTATATAATTATAGATACACCATCTAACACATCAAGTTTTTGTAATATATAAAGGGTTTTCTTATTCATAGCCCTTAATTAGAGTAGGTATACATATTAAATATTGGAAAATTTTCAATGGTGGCCCTTAGGTATTAGAAATTCCCAGTGGTGAAAATTTTAAAAAAACTTTCCCATTGGTAGCCCTACTTCACAAACTATTCTCAAACATAACCTTATTGAAAAATATTCGTTAATAATAAAGTATATTCCACTACTGAACCGTTAAAACGGACATTCGAACATAAAACGAGACACTTTAGATTGTTTTTTTTCAATTTTGTCCTCAAAATCGATTCTTAAAGTTAAGTTTAGGGGTTAATTTTAGCCCTCAACGTTCAATTTTGATGTCAAAATTGGCAAAAATGACCCAAAAACCTCTTTTTACGGATGAGTGACTATCTTAATGGTTAACTAACGGGATATGTTTTATTATTAACGAATATTTTTCATTAAGACTATATTTGGGAATAATTTGTAAAGTATGGCTATTAATGAGAAAGTTTTTTAGAAACTTATACCACTGAGAATTCCTAAGACCTAAGGGCCACCATTGAGAATTTCCCTTAAATATTTTACTCAAAATAGTATTAATTTAGAAATTTATTGGTAAATCAACGTCAATCAATATTAGTTATTATTTATTTTTACTAGGATAAGAAAATACTAAATATTTATGCATAGCACTAAGTGCCACGTATAATATTTGCCATATAGACGAAACTTTTCAACTCGCAATTGTGGTGGGGTTGCGCGGTTGCTAATTGCTATACCAACTACACCTACTACTTGCCATTTTTGCGCATTCAGAAAGGGCATGATGGTTTCTCTAAAGAGTAAAAAGAGCCTCAAATAATTCAAGGATAAAACAAATGCTAAAAATGAACAATCAATCCATTATCATTAATTAAATCACTAGTTATTATATAAACATCATTTGCCTCTCAGAAAGTTTGATGATAGCCTTAGCCTTATTTGGCATCCCATCACAACTTTGTCGCAAAAATCTGTGTTCCTTTTCAGGATGTGGATCACCATCATCATTACATGATTCTAGTGAATACTTTAAAATAAAATAAAAATAAAGCAGTTGTTTTAGATGAAATTAAAAGTCTAAGCTAATGAAAACATTGTTTATTAATAACAAGAAAAAAAAATATAATCCACCGTCAATTTTTTTTTGGTTATCCTTTACTTCCTCCGTACCAATTATTTGCTACATATTAACTTTAAACGCTATTTACTTTGCCATTTTGACAGTCTATAAATTTATATAAATAACGGAAAACATACTCATGTAGAATCTTATTTGATTCGTCTCAATGTGTAATTTTCAAATATATAATTTTTTTAAAAAATTATTGTACCAAATTTGAGATATTAGTTTTTGAAATTATATCTTAGAAACTGTGAAAAAATTACTCCCTTCGTCCCAATTTAACTGCAATATTTGACAAAAAAAATAGAGTACTTATTTGATCAAATGTTGCAGTTAAATTAGGACAGAGAGAGTAATATAACAAATAAACTGAGATAAGGGAGTATTTTGTTCCTCTTATCTTTTGCCACATAGATCGACTCCCCGAAGTAGAAAAATAAGGATGGCATGATTTAATTTTTATTATATTGTGGGTAGACATGATTATGTAAGTAGATTTTTAAAAGTTGAACTAATTCAACAACAGATCATTATTATTTTGGGTTTTATTTACAATCCATCTAATTAGGTAGGCTAATAATAAAAATGACACAACCCGTCTAAATACAAACCCAAAATCCGAAAAAAGCAGAGCCAATTATTACACTCTTCGTCCTCTATAATAATTTTCTTATTTTCTCTTTCTCAAAGTCAAACGTTAACAAATTGAACCATAAATTTTTGCCTATAAAGATAATATAGTCATGCTGAATATTTCACTGTATACATTTAGTATTAGTTATTTCAATTTATTTTTGCTTGTATGAACTTATTTGAACTTATTAGACCTTATTAGACATTATCAGATGAAATATTAGACCTTATGAATTAAACTTCATTCGTTATTATCTAAACTTATTTGAACTTATCTTAAGTGAAAATTAGTTGGAAAAAAAAACATGATAATATGATTTTGACCACCATCTAACTCTGAAACTCAAATAATTAGTCAATCAATATGTATTCTTCTTGTAAGGTTCTCATTAAATGTTTTCTAGTAGTGCATACTTCTCATCAAGGTAAACATCAAGTCAACCGTTTTTAACCATACATTCGAAAAGATACGGTTTCATAAGTTGTTATATATGTGTTGAAATGAAGATAAACGGTTAAAAAGAGGGTCATGAGACTAATGACTTGAGGCACACGCATGAATACGTACATTAAGGGTCCGTTTGGTAGGGCGTAAAAGGTTTTCCTTGAAAACCGTTTTCCCATTTTACGTCATTTGATTTGGAGTAAAACATTAAAATGTAAAACTTGGGGTGGAAAACCATTTTCCACCTTATAGAAAACATTTTCCCTCAAAATTGGGAGGAAAACATTTAATTTCCATCATAAGTGGAAGGAAAACATTTTCCCTCACAATTGAAGTAATTGATTTTCAGTTCAACCAAACAATGAAAAATGCTTAAAATGGAAAATCATTTTACATGCAACCAAACAACGGAAAACCTTCATAAAAATAAATTTTCCAATGTAAAAGGTTTTCCATGGAAAACCATTCTCATCCGAAAATGTTTTACACCCTACCAAACGGAGCCTAAAGGGAAGCTAATAATGTTGTTCATCTTTCGTTAGATTACAATCAATGCTTTTGTTTGTTCTCTTTACATACACGTTAGTCTCACGTTTCGAAGTAACAGAAAGAAAAGCAACGACTGGAGTGGGAGAGTCAGAGTCGAAAAGAGAATTCCTCACTTCTTTCTCTCATTCAAAACCATGCATGAGACTTTCATCTCGCACGGCTCCTAAGTGATAAAAGAAAGAAGATGAGTTCTTCTTTCTTTTTTGATTACCTTCCTCGCGTATGTATAAGACTCACGTTACGTGCATGTACCTTAACTCTATACATACTGAATTTTGATTCACAATATCTTTAATACTTCGTATTTTTTAATTTCTCATATGATGAGTGTTACTAATTATATTAATCTTTAAAGCGAAATATATTTCAATAATCTGAACTTCAGGTCTTGTACTTAACCCAAATTTGGCACTATGATTATTATATTTTAAAATTGATCACTTTCTGTACACATGTAGAGAATTTTATGAAAACAATTTTCCCTATATAGTTTAGAGAAGGCAAAGATATATAACCTTAAGTGAGCTTAGACTTTTGGTTAGTTTTGGACGACTGCTCTCAAATTCCTTTTCCTGAATGTCCCAAATACTTATTACCCATGTAGTTCTTTTAAGAATGTCATCCATATTATTTCATTCGTTTCTTAATAGATGCTTCATATCGATTTTTTACTTTATTCATATATTAAATTTGATCATATTTAATTACTCTTATGTAAATATGACAAGGTTTTAATCGTTAATGATTTAATATTTATTCAATTTTTTGAATATCTTTAGTAACATAGAATAAAATATAAATGGTCAAAAGTTATGCACTGACAAGTGTATCAAGTCAATATGATACATCTATTAAGAAACAAATGAATTATGAATTTTACTTATATATGATTGGAACTAAAGCTAATTTTTAGTGTAGTGTTTCAATGTTTGATTTGGTACTCGGTTAATTGAGGGGGGAAAAACTTTTGTTTACTTAGTGGGTAGACAAAAGTAAACATTGAATTATCATGCACTTATATAGAGTGTAATAAATAGTGATAGTGGAATCCAATCCTACATGGTTAAAACAAATACTACCTCCGTTTTTATTCACCAAAACTGTGAGAGCTTTTTGGTCAAAGTGTTGCAATTAAAAAAATGGAAGTAGTAAATGAATTTATTTAGCAATTTTTTTTGAAAGGGAATCTATTTAGCAAATTAAAACAAGACTCTACTCACCTTAATTCCCGCGCAAAAACAGAATCATGACTTATATTCAAGGACGAATTAAGGGAGTATATTTTTAATACCTCTATTAGTAATAGGTTACATACCCAGTGGATAGACGTAATGTTATAATCCAACCTGCCTTTATATGTGTTTTCCTTAGTTTATGTTTTCTTATGCTTTAGTTCATGTTTTAGTACTCTTGTATAGGTTTTAAGTTTCATTATTTAGTTATTGTAAAACCAGTGTTCACTGAAAATATGTACTATCTCACACTTAAGCCACTTTAGGGGGTAAGAGTGAATGAATGAAAGTTGAGACCTCCTATCAGTTGTTGTTTGCTTTATAATATTGTGTTGTTGTTGTTTGCCAAATTAGAGCTTGTGCCGCCACTTGTTATAAAGGGCTCACCCAAACTCAAAACAGGTACATCTCCTCGTTGGCCCTGCTCGTGCCCGCCTTGTGCACACGAGCGCCCCGATCGACCCTCTTCTCGTGCTCATGTCGTCAATAGACAAGAGTACCATTTGAGATACTGAGTGCTCGTGCCTCACGAGACTCAAGATTCCCTTTTTCGCATTAATAGCGCACTTGTCCATAGAAGGTAAGGGCGTGTCGTACGATCCGAGGTCAAAACTCGCAAACCGTGACACGTAGGCTGTAGCAATGTCCGTTAATTAAGTAGCTAGGGACAGAAAGTAGTTATTTGGTGAAGGGAAGGTTACAACGTTGTACACATTCATTATTTGCATATACTTCTATTTCATCTTTGGTTTCATTATGCACCACGTCTCCTATAGGTATTTTGGTTAAATAACTATGGATAACTGTACCTATTACTGATTAATATTCTATTCACAAGTTCACACCCAACTGCATTCACTTATTCTTTATTACCTCTGCGGTGAATTAATGTTAGGAGGGGGCGGCGTGGAGGGTGGTGGGTCGACGGACATAGTGAGAGAGAAAAAATTATGAACCTTATGGCTTCAATACCATGTGAAGAAAGGTATTAGGGTAAAAGTTGTGTTTTTCATTGATTGACTTTTACAATGTATGATACAAATATGTAAATTAACTAAAATAGAGATCCTATTTTTTCAGGAAATATGGTTACAAAAGATATACACACTATTGTTTCTGTTAGGTATTAGTGTGGAGATGGCTAAGAGCCAAGGTCGCGAAGGTTTCTTCACTAGTCGCGAGCAAAATCTGCAAAGAGAAGAGGAAAAGTGCGCCCAGGTCACGGCCCGCGAAATAGTTCACGGCCCGCGAAGGCCTGGTCGCGACCCGCGACGGGGTGCTGATCCCTGCACCCTGTTTTCGCGATTTCCATCACGTGTAGCCGTTTTTACCTATTTTAAGGGGTAGTATGAATGCTCCTCTTTTCCCCATTTGTACATATGACATAATATCACACAAATCAAGAGGCTAGAGAGAATTTCTAAGGTTTTGTGTCTTTGTGTGTGTAGCTTGAAATAGCTTGTATCTCTCTCAATCAATCATCAAGATCAATACTACTCCTTAGTGCTTGTGCGTTTTTACTCCCGGATTCTCGGGTCTTCCCACGGTGCCATTACTTAACTCTCTCTCTCATTTATTTCTTCATTTATTATTGGATTGCTTGCTTGCTTGGTTGTTGGCCTTTATTGTTATTGTTGATGTTTACAAACTAGTTTCTACATTGATTCTATGTTCTCAACAATTGGTATCAGAGCCTAGGTTAATCTTTGGTGAAATTTAAGTTAGAGTTTGCGTGGAAACTTGTGTTTGTGATTGGAAATCAAAGTTTGTTGCTTTGGGTGTTTGGGGATTGAAATTTTGGTGTAGAAATTTTGTTCCTTGTTGTTGAAACCCTAGGTTGAGAACTTTGTCATTGTTTAACAATGGATGAGAGCAAGTTGAAGCTTGAGAAGTTTGATGGGAAGGACTTTGGCTTTTGAAAGATGCAAATAGAGGACTAATTGTACCAAAAGGGTCTTCATCTACCTCTTGAGGGAAAGAGACCGGATAGTATGAAGAAGGAAGATTGGAGAGTGTTGGATAGGTAAGCACTTGGTGTGATTAGATTGACATTGAGTAGGAGTGTAGCCTACAATGTCAAGGATGAAACATCGACGGTGGATGTCTTGCAAACTTTGTCGAACATGTATGAGAAGCCTTCGGCAATGAACAAGGTGTTCCTTATGCGTCGGTTGTTTGAGCTTGAGATGAATGATGGTACTTCGGCTCCGGAACACATAAATGAATTCAACTCGATTATTTCTCAATTGTCTTCGGTTGATATCAAGTTTGATGATGAGGTGAAGGCCTTGATTTTGTTGTCATCGTTGCCTAGGTCTTGGGATACGGTGGTTGCCGCCATTAGCAACTCTTCCGGAAAGGAGAAGTTGAGGAATGATGATGTGAGGGACCTAATCTTGAGTGAGAGCTTGAGTAGGAAGGAGTCCGGTGAATCATCCGGCGTTGCCTATTCTAGTGAGGCAAGGGGACGATGGAGACAACAAAAGGGGAACCCAAGAGAGAGATCGAAGAGTAAGGGGAGGAGTAAATCGAGGGGGAAGGGAAACATTGTGTGTTGGAGTTGTGGAGTGAAGGGTCATACAAAGAGAGAGTGTCCGAATCCTAAGAAGAAGGGTGACTCTAATCAAAAGAGCAATGATGATTCAAGTTCATCGGTAAGCTTGGCATCAAGCGACGAATTTGGGGATGCCTTGATCTTGAGCGTGGATAGTCCCATTGAGACATGGATACTTGATTCGGGTGCATCGTTTTATTCTTCACCATGTAAAAAAATTTTCCAGAACTTCAAGAGTGACAAGTATGGGAAGGTGTTTCTTGCGGATGATAATCTGTTGGACATTGTGGGGAAGGGATATGAGATGATCAACACTTCAAGTGGGAGTTTATGGAAGCTTGAAGATGTGAGGTACATTCCTAAGCTAAGAAAAAATTTGATTTCGGTGGGTCAATTGGACTCAAGTGGCTATAGGACCATGTTTGGGGAGAGTACTTGAAAAGTGTCAAAGGGTGCCATGGTGGTTGCTTGGGGCACGAAGATTGGTACTTTGTACACTACCTTAGGGTGTACAAACATGGTTGATACAACCACGGAGTGTGTTACCAAGCTATGGCATACTCGGCTTGGTCACATGAGTGAGAAAGGGATGAGGATGTTAGCTTCAAAGGGTAAGTTGTCGGGCTTGAAATCAATCGACATGAAATTTTGTGAGACATGTGTCTTTGGGAAGCAAAAGAGGGTGTCTTTCACAAAAACCCAACGGTCCTTGAAGAAGGAGAAGCTAGCGCTTGTGCACACGGATGTATGGGGCCCATACCCCCATCAAGTCCCTTGGTGGATCTCACTATTTTGTTACCTTCATTGATGATTCAACCCGGAAAGTATGGGTCTACTTCATGAAGCACAAGTCGGAGGTGAATGAGAAGTTCAAGACTTGGAAGGCGGAGATTGAAAATGCTTCGGGGGCGAAGATAAAGAGTATCAAGTCCGATAATGGAGGAGAGTATGGGTTGGAAGCTTACAAGGAACTTTGTAAGGAGCATGGCATTGTTTTGGTGAGGACTATTCCCGGAAAGCCTCGCCAAAATGGGGTAGCGGAGCGGATGAATAGAACACTACTTGAGAGAGCAAGGTGCATGAGGTCATTTGCGGGTCTCCCAAAGTGTTTTTGGGCGGATGCCGTTAGCAGCGCGGCTTATTTGATAAAATCATGGACCTTCGGTGCCCTTGGGGTTCAAGATACCGGAGGAGGAGTGGAGTGGTAAGGAGGTGTCCTACGCTCACTTGAAGACCTTTAGGTGTGTGGCTTATTTGCAATCCGAGAAGATAGACAAGCTTGACCATAAAGCCATGAAATGCTACTTTGTGGAGTATGGTGATGAGAAGTATGGCTATAGAGTGTGGAATCCTAGTAACCGCAAGGTTATTAGGCATTGTGACATTACCTTTGATGAGAACTCCTTGTACAAGGATAACTTTGGTGGAAAGTCCGTTGAAAAAGAATCCATTGAGAGTGAGCGAGAAGTTGTTGAGCTAGATGGTGATGTGAGAATTGGAAGCGAAGATGAATATGTGCCAATTCAACATGCATCTCCTCAACATGTTGTGCAAACTCCGGGTGATCCGGTTTCTAGTGAATCGGAGGAAGATGAGGATACTTTTGAGATGGGAGGTTGAGGTTCAAGGTGAGTCTAGTGAGGTTCGTGAGGAACCAAAGACACCGCCACCGGTGAGGAGAACATCAAGGCTCTCTAAAGCACCGATTAGGTTCACACCACCACCCATAAAGAAGACTTCGGCGAATTACTTGTTGTTGACGGATTCCGGTGAGCCGGAATGTTATGTTGAGGCAATGAGGTTGGGTGATTCGTTGAAGTGGGAACATGCAATGAGTGAGGAAATGAGCTCATTGAAGAAGAACGACACTTGGGTGTTGGTTGAGTTGTCTAAGGGCAAGAGAGCACTTTTGTGCAAATGGATCTTTCGCAAGAAGGATGAGCCGGATGGTAGTATTCGGTATAAAGCAAGACTTGTGGTAAAGGGCTTTTCACAAAAGGAGGGCATTGAATTTCATGAGATTTTTGCTCCGGTTGTGAAGTTGACTACCATTAGAATCTTGTTGGCAATTGTGGCTTCGGAGAACTTATTCCTTGAGCAAATGGATGTGAAAAAGGCGTTTTTGCATGGTGATTTGAAAGAAGAAATCTACATGAAACAACCGGAAGGGTTTGAAGTTCGGGGAAAGGAAGACATGGTATGCAAGCTCAAACGGAGTCTATATGGGTTGAAGCAAGCTCCAAGACAATGGTACAAGAAGTTTGATAGCTTCATGTTATGCAATGGTTTCGTGAGAACGGATGGCGATCATTGTTGTTATTTTCAAAGGTACGTAAATGGTTATGTTTACTTGATTTTGTATGTTGATGATATGCTCATTGCGGGTACTAGCATGAAGTTTGTGAATGACTTGAAGAGGAAGTTGTCGGAGAGATTTGAGATGAAAGACTTGGGTGAGGCCAAGCAAATACTTGGCATGAGAATCTCTAGGGACTTATCGGCGGGTTTGTTGAGGTTGTCTCAAGAGGAGTATGTCAAGAAGGTGCTAAAGCGGTTCAACATGGTTGATGCGAAGCCTCGTAGCTCACCTCTTTCGGTGGACCTCAAATTGACAAAGGAGGATTCACCCAAGACAAAGGAAGAAAAGGAAAGGATGGCCACTTTTCCTTATGCTTCGGCCGTGGGGAGTATGATGTATGATATGGTTTGTACTAGGCCCGCCATTGCCCATGCGGTGGGAGTTGTGAGTAGGTTCATGTCAAATCCGGGTGAGCGACATTGGGAGGCCGTGAAATGGCTCTTGAGGTACTTGCTGGGTACTTCTAGTATGGCTCTTTGCTTTGGGAGGAATGGAGTTGTTCTTGAATGTTTTGTGGATGCCGATTTCGGGGGTTGCTATGACTCAAGCAAAAGCACTTTGGGGTATGTTTTTACTATTGGTGGTACGGCCATTAGTTGGATGAGCAAGCTCAAAAAGTGTGTGTCCATGTCTACGACGGAAGCCGAGTATGTTGCTATGTCGGAGGCGGGGAAAGAGATTGAGTGGTTGAAGAGTTTCCTTGAGGAAATGGGTATGAAGCAAGAGGTTTGTGTGTTGTATAGTGATAGCCAAAGTGCGGTGCAATTGGCTAAGAATCCTATGTTTCACTATCGCACTAAACACATCAAGAGGCGGTATCACTACACTAGGAGTTTAGTGGAGGATGGCTCTATGTGTTTGAAGAAGATTGCCGGTTCGAAGAATCCGGCGGACATGCTCACGAAGGTTGTAACTTGTGAGAAATGGGGGTTGTGTAGGACCTCAATTGGGCTCCATCCATGAGTGGTGGATGGTTGTAATGGTGGGAACGCTATGGTGAAACATTGATGTGATGATTGATGATGATGAGAGATGTGTTGGGGATGTTTGATAGCATGGTCTTAGACCGATCTCCAAGTGGGAGATTGTTAGGTCTTAGTGTGGAGATTGCTAAGAGCCAAGGTCGCGAAGGTTTCTTCACTAGTCGCGAGCAAAATCTGCAAAGTGAAGAGGAAAAGTGCGCCCAGGTCACGGCCCGCGAAATAGTTCACGGCCCGCGAAGGCCTGGTCGCGACCGGCGACGGGGTGCTGATCCCTGCACCCTGTTTTCGCGATTTCCATCACGTGTAGCCGTTTTTACCTATTTTAAGGGGTAGTATAAATACTCCTCTTTTCCCCATTTGTACATATGATATAATATCACACAAATCAAGAGGCTAGAGAGAATTTCTAGGGTTTTGTGCCTTTGTGTGTGTAGCTTGAAATAGCTTGTATCTCTCTCAATCAATCATCAAGATCAATACTACTCCTTAGTGCTTGTGGGTTTTTACTCCCGGATTCTCGGGTCTTCCCACGGTGCCATTACTTAACTCTCTCTCTCATTTATTTCTTCATTTATTATTGGATTGCTTGCTTGCTTGGTTGTTGGCCTTCATTGTTATTGTTGATGTTTACAAACTAGTTTCTGCATTTATTTTATGTTCTCAACAGTTTTAACACACAATATTATCTCAACACTTTTACTATTTATTATTTCTGTTCATATTACTAACTCTGCCTTGTCTTTTAAGAGACCGTCTACTTCTAAATTATAATTAGGTAAGAGCCCAGGCCCAATACTCTAAAGAGAACTGAATGGTGTTGGGAAGAGTTAAAGGAAATGGATTGTTACTAGAAGGTCGGCTTAAGATTGGTTTAATTTTAAGTTAAAATTCGACTGCCTCTTCTAATAATTTATGTACTAACTCATCATTGCTAGTTTGCTACTACTCCTATATAGTCGTACTAAACTCGTAGCTCAAAGAAAATAAATGGTTAACGGTTTTTTGGATAGCTAAAAACTAACTTTTCAGCGAAACTTGAGAAATTTGTTTTCAATTATTATTAGCATATGAAACGCATGAGTACAATTAATTGTACTATGATAGTTATTATTGATTTATCACGCCTCATATTGACAACAATAAAAGCTAGGGTTCTGGTTAAATGAGAGAAAAAGTGAGTGATATGATATTGTAATGGAGTTGGATAATCATCTAAAGTTTACAAGAATTGTAATTAATCTCCTGAAAACACCACTATTGAAGTAAACGATAAATGCAGTTGTAAATTAATGTTGTAATTGGTTTCGTTTTGAGTTGGACATGTACTTATGGACAGTTCTTTTTCTCCAAACGGTGAATGGTCCCTAACTTCATTAAACACAATTTAAACACTAGAAAATAACCATTCACCCTTTATTATCAAACCACTAAGGGGGCGTTTGGTTCACATAATTCAGGTATTAGGTATGGGTTTGGAATGAGCTAAACCCATACCATATGTTTGGTTGGAGATTTTATGATTTTGAAACTCATATCTTAAACCCATGAGGTATGGGGTTTAGAAACCCTTGGGGGGAGGTGGGTATGGCTCATTCTAACCCCCTAGGTATCAATTAACAAAAAAAACTAACAAATATTGCAGTCAATAAGCTCCTTCAACGTTCTTTCATGATGTACCATAAAGACTCAATATGTATTTTTTTCCTTTTCTCTAATTATGAGTTAATTAAAATCGCTTTGATGGTAGATATATATATATATATATATATATATATATATATATATATATATATATATATATATATATTTCTTGTAATCATATAATTTTGCAAATTTTTCTTCTCATTAAATTTGTGTTTGTATGATCTTTTTTTTCTTTTACCTGTTAGTCTTCATCTTTTAAGAAACACAATGACTAACAAAGGTGTGTAGGCTATGATTATTTTTCATATCCTAACTAGTTTTTTTTTTTTTGAATTTTCCTTCACGAACCACGTTCATATGATGATCTTTTTTCTTCTCAATTTGCCATACACACAAGTATTCATATATAAATATTATTTTTCTCAATTTGCTAATCACCAAGAACCATGTTTATATGATTTATTTTTAATCAATTTTCTAATCACCAAGAATCGCATTTATATGATTTTTTTTTCTCATTTTGCTGATCATCAACCATTAAATACATATGATATATCTTACAAAAGTTTTTTTAAATTTTTTTTTTTACTTTATTTTCTAAGCTTGTGCGAATTTGTAATATTATTTTGTAGCATAGTTCGTAATTTGTTGGTCTTGAAAATATATAATCAAAATTCACCCTTACATATGAGTAAATATTATAAGATAATATAAAAAGTAGAGGGGGGAAAAATATTCGTGATACATGTAAAATATTTTTTATTTGATTCTTGATTTGAAAATGTTTTAAACCAAATAACTAGTAAGGGTATATTCTCATTCTAAAACTGAACCAAACACGTGGTATTAGGAATCAAGTTCCAACCCTATACCACCCTGATTTGATTCCTGATTCTAAACTCATACCACCTTGTGAACCAAACGGGGCCTAAATTGATGGACGAAGCTTTATTTTCTCTTAAAGAAGTTTGGTTGAGTAGCACTTCAATCTACACCACCATCATGAGTTGAGGTTATTAAATGAGAAACTATTAATAGCTATTTAGTTACGAAAATAACATAACAATTCCTAAATCATGTTCATGCTGTTTAGGATGAATATTAAATGGTGGTACTGATGATGAAATCAAGTTTGCAAGCAAGATTCTCCATTCGTTACGAGAGTAATAGCACACGTATGTTTTTCTATTCACAAACTAGTTTTTGGTTCGTGCGATGTCCTTGATTTTTGTGTTTGCTAAACTACTTCTAATTGTATGTGGGGAGTGAGAATTTGAGGATTAGAAGGTGAGAAGAGTAATCGAAATTGGAGATTGGGAATTCGTGAAAATATAGTATCATTCCCTTGTTTGAGTAGAGATGGAAATAGACAATTACAAAAACACCCTTATAAATAGCATTCTTTTTGCATCTCATTAATGACATTTTAGTCAATTTATTATATTTTTCTATTCTCATCTCTATTTCCTACCCCCAAGGAGGTAATAAAATGATCGTAGTCGAATAGAAGGCTTCTATTCCCATTCCCATACCCCCTTCTAAATCCCACTCCCATGTACCAAACATGGGAATCGCCACCCATTGGGATTAATACTCCCATTCCCCCTTCCAATTCCACTTACCAAACACCCTCATGATGCTATTTATGTGGATTTATAAAAAAAATAAAAATAAAATAATTCATTTTTTTAAAAGTAAAATCATTTTATTAATAAAGAGTCATACGACATTTACAATAGAAACTCGAAACTAACAAATAGATTACAAAATGAAACAAATAAAGGTTTCCATCATGTAAACTACAATCGCTGAGTAATTCTTGCACTGTGGAGCATCCCCCGCTCATATAATCTACAACTTTTTTGGATAGACAATCTGACGATTTGATGTAGCTGTGAGGACAATTATTATCTGGATCATCTGTATAAATTTGAAAATTCGATAACCGTTGTAATCCCGCATAATACTTTAGCAACGAACCATTTTTTACGGCAATTCATCTGACCTTGAATCCGGTAGAGAAATTTAAGAAACACAAAAAGTCTCATAAAGAGAAGAAAAACCATATCTTTCGAGGGAGAAAAGTTTCACACGGAAAGAAAGATAGTTATTCGAAACTAAAAAGCAAAAAAATAAGGAAAAAGAAGTAAAGACACAAAGATTGGGCCTTTCCACCGGTAAAACCGATGGAAGCCCATCTAAAAAAACTCTAATGGAGGCTAGGGTTTGAGAGAGAATAGAGAAGGAAAAGGAGACGCGGGCCACGCGGCACAGCATATTCTAAATAAAAAATAAAACAATTCATTTATATTATCCATTTGATTGTATTTTAATTTTTAATTGTCATAAACCTAATAATAATCTTTACTTTTTGTGATAAAAGAAGCATTAAGAGTGAAGTAAAATGGAGTTTTTTTTTCATGTTGTGAGGTTGAGCTTCAAAACATCATCTTGACAGAATGTGTATCTTTTATCACATCTGTTTGGCAACAATAGTTGTGGAGGTAGCTGTTAGCTGTAGGGGTAGCTATCATCTGTAGTAGTAGCTGTGAGTTATCAGCAGTCAAAATAACAACGTAAAATATTTGTGTTCGGTAAAAGTAGCGGTTGGAGTAGCCGTTAACAAATATTTCCTTTATTATTTATTAAAAACTTTATTATATATTTTCCAACATCTAACTCTACCTTCAACCAATATTTTTTTAAACTTTCGACAACCACTACCTAAACTCTACCTCTACCTCTACCTCTACCTCGAACTGCTACCTTAACCACTACCTTACCAAACACATAAATTTATATAATAAAATTTTTTCCTCTTCTTTAACCACTACCTCTACCTCTACCACGACATTGTTATAGTATTGTGTAAGGTACGTCGAGCTATCCTGGATTTGTAATTGTAGCCATAAAAGAAAAGCAACGATGATACAAAAAAATGTATTGTTCGTTGCAAAATTTGTGATGTATTCTCATATGAAGTACAAGTTTCTTTTATAATCCAAGTAGAAGTGATTATGAACAGTCTGATGCAAGCTTTCTAAAATAGCTGTGCATTTTAGGGCATTTCCAAAATGGCGATTGACCCAATAAAAAGGTTGTTTTGTTTCGTTTGGGTTTTGGACATGATTTATGTTCTAAAGTCCGGTCTGGTCCAATTTGTTTATTAGGTCTAATCTCAAGTTTGTAGGTATTACGTGATAAAAATTCTTAATTTGTTTATTCTCTTCTTTCTTTGATTTCCACCCGCCAGAATTTCAAATCACTTAGTATCACTTATGCTGTTATGCATGATAAGTGACATTTTATTTCAGCTAATTCAATCAACTTTGAATCGAAATCAATATATAAAAAGGGAAGAGAAACTTGAGATTATTCATAAATAATTTAAGTCTATGTTAGAAGACACTCCAACCTTCACATTATGGCGTCATTTTTTTGTTTTTATTTTTCTGCTACTAGCATCCCAACAAGTTTACGTGTCTTTCTTCAACCTTGAGCCAGAATCAAAATGAACAACATATTAAAAGCTTACCAACTCATGTCAATGCAATTTAAGAAAAATGATGGTCCTAACTTCTGAGGCGAAAGAGATTTAGGATACAATTGAATTGTCCTAAATGGTAGATGTGTGATCCGTCTTTTGTTTGATCACAATCAAAAGCGACGTACTTTTTTAATTTCTTTTTTGTATATAGGGAATGTCAAATTTGAACTAAATACCCCAAAAAAACTTATTGAAATACTACCTCTGTTCCATATGTATTGCAATATAGGGAGTTTTACGCCTCCCAACGCACTACTTTAGACGCTAATATCTCTAATTTTATTTAAGTAAAAATTATAAAAAGTAAATATTAATTAAGCATATATCGAAACGAATCTAACAAGATCCCACATGGCTATATTTATCCTTGTGTATAAATCACAAAAGAGGGTCAAAGGGTAGTGTATGAATAGTGCAAAATGTCAAAGGTTACAATACCTATGGAACGGAGGTAGTATGTTATTAAACTAGTAATTTCTAATTATCCCAATCTTATCAAGATAGGTAGTATATTAAGTTCTACTCACTGCCATCTTATTGAGATATGTTAGATTGTTAGTAAATAAATTTCGCAAAGGGAATTTTCATAAAAGATCCCACGCACTAAAGCAAATTTACATGTATACAATTAAGAATTGACCATTACTCTTGTTTTTTTTTGTGCGACGTGAAAAGCAATATTTATATAAAACTGAAAAGTACAAGCTTAGGGCCTGTTTAGATTTACTGAAAACAACTGAACTGATTGGAGCTGAACTGAACTGAACTGATTTGGACTGAACTGAACTGATGTATTAAATTGAATTGAATTAAATTGAATTGAATAAATATATAAATAATATTTAAACAATAATAATATGAATGTTAAATAATAATTATGATGATAACTAATAATAATGAATAATTATTAATAAATAATAATTGTATTTTGGATATTTTAAAATGATAATTATAAAAAATAATATTAATAATCATAAATTAATAAAAATAATAATAATAATAGTGATTAATGATTATAATTGTTTTATGTAAACTTGAAGAATACGGTATTTGTCCTGATGATGGACAGGTGTAGGGTTGATATTGGGAGGCTTGTGCTGAGATGTTGCTTCGTTCCCGAACCTGCAAAAAAGGGGAAAACCAAACCGGAGGTTTGGGTTTGATTCCCTCTCCGATGCTTAAGTCAGTGTTCAATAGATAATAGCTGGGTATGAATTTTGACAGAGTAAGTTTAAGAGAGAGTAGTTGTGTCTTTTACCTGATTATGAGGGACTATTTATAGTATCTATGTATAGAAAAGAGCACCCTAGGATGAAGGAATGTGATTGGTTGGGCAATGGGAGAGCGACACTTGTCATGGTCTGATTGTCCTGAGCCTTTTATCCAATCACCTTCTTCCTTATTAGGGAATTTTGGCTGATTATTCCCTCTTTTAGGGAATAGTTGGGCCTCTTGTTTGCAGAATTTGATGATATCATTAGCCCCCCATAACATGATGCCATGTGTGGATGAGGGGGGTGAGCCACGTGTCACCGATTCATTGGGCCACGTGGCAATCCCTGACTGGGCCACGTGTCCTCCTTAAATATGTTACAATATTTGCCCCTAAAAGGGAAGGTATCTGAATCCAATACTGATATATTTCCTTTTATCAGTAATAATTCTAATTTTACTGAAGTAAGTCCAATTGTACCGAAAGAAAAGGCCAATCAAATGATGTGGGATGCTGACGTGCCCCTCTCATAAGGTGACACGTGTAAAATTACTGTGGGAGGAGAGAGGTCTTTTTACCCTCCTATAAATATCCCCCCTCCTCTTCATTTCCTCACTTTCTGTTTTCAGAGTTTTGAGAGCATTCTAGAGAGAGAGATATTTTTAGAGAGAAGCACAGATCGTCCGAAGAGCCGCTTTTGTTCAACGTTCATCTGTCTTCAGCCCACCTGTCAAAGCTCGTCAGGTATCTTTCCTCCTTCCATTCTTTTATTTATTCATTTATTCTTTATAAATAAATGGAATCCTCGTCCTCGTCCAACACCCTTGGCCGTCCGAGAGAGTGTCTAGGCCCTAGAAATAAACTCCAAACATCCTCGAGTTCTTCTAGAGTTGGACCTTTTTTAGGCGGTCCCTTTGTGTATTATTATGCCCATCAACCTTGTCCGACGTCCCAGTCTCTGCCTGTGCAGGGTATTCTGGCGCGCGTCAAGCAAACTGCTCGTTTAAGACGCCAGCTAATCCTTCCAACCTCTAGCTCAGAAATGGAGGAATTAACTGGTCGAGGCCCACAAAGGGGCCCTACTGAGATTCCAGAACGATCTCCCTATGGGGATGATATACAGCTAGGTGAACAAAGTCGACCCTATTCTGACCCAGAACCGTCCGTGGCAGGGCCGTCTGGGCTTCAGGAAGAGAACCCTCTTTTATATGATGATGATGAGGATGAGGAGCTTGTTGATGAGGTGGAGCTTGATGACGAAGCCCAAGGGGATGATGCAGAGGAAGCTGAGGAGGACGAGGGAGATAGTGAGGACGAGGGAAGTGCTTCACCCACTCCATCTGAAATTCGCAGAACCCTAGGAGACTTAGCAGACCCTGGGACCATAAAGATAGATAGGGCTTGGCTAAAGAAGCTTGGAACTGACCCCTATCATTTATGGGCAGCTATTCCCATAACAGATTATGAGTTTGTCATTCCTTCTAAGGGGCAAACCGTTCTTGACGCCAAATACGGCCAATTTCCGGTTTATAAACTGGCCTTAGATTGTGGTCTTAGGTTTCCCCTTCACCCTTTCATAGAGGAGATACTGCGTCATTATAACCTCGGCCAAAGTCAACTGGCTCCCAATGCATGGCACAACGTCCTGACCTTTATAGCTACTTGTGAGCTTAAAGGTTATCCCCTTTCTTTAGCCGCCTTCACTCACATGCACTATTTATCAAAGATGCCTAAGACGGTGGATGGCTCTTGGTTTAGTATATGTAATCGGACTGGCTTTATGACGGCTTGGGGTAAGTCGTCAAAGATGCATGGCTGGAAGTCTCACTTCCTCTATCTCCGGGCCCCCGACGAGGAAACAGCCAAACGTTATAGGTACCGTAGTCGTGCGGTTACCCATACTGGACGTGGAGCTCCCCTCCTGGGCCTGGAGAATAAATTTGACGACATGGTGGTTGACCACTTCAAGATGGTGGAGTATAAAAAGGAGGATTGTCCAACCATCAAAGGCCCTGCCGGCTGGATACCCTTCAAGGAGAGATTTTATAGTAACAAATTTTTAGTGGCCGCTGGACTTTGGTTAGGCGAGGATAAAGGTAATCCAATTTTTATAATTCTCCTCTGCTCCATCATTATGTCCTTGTCTCACTTTGTTTTTATTGTTTGTTTTCCAGAGGAAGCCAGATCATTGTTGACTCGCTCTCAGAGAGGCGAAATGGATCCAGCTCGCTTTGCCCATAAGCTGCGCATGGAGGCGGCCAAGAAGCCTGCCGAGAAACGGGGCACCACCCTGGTAAGACAGCCACTTCTAATTCTTTTCAAACTTTCAACCCAATATTACTTGTAAAAGGAGGGCGTCCGGGTATTCAATAATTGGACGTTTTTCTTTATTGAACAAATTGTCTAAAGACAAATTGTTCTGAAAAGGAAGGCGTCCAGTTATTCAATCTATAGACGTTTTCCTTTGAAGAAATTGTTTATCAACTATGAGAAGGAAGGCGTCCAGGTAGTAAATCCTTGGACGTTTTCCTTTGAAGAATTTGTACACCAATCAACTCTTATGAGAAGGAAGGCGTCCAGGTAGTAAATCTTTGGACGTTTTCCTTCTTTGAAGAAACTGTTCGTCAACTCTTTTGAGAAGGAAGGCGTCCAGGTAGTAAATCCTTGGACGTTTTCCTTCTTTGAAGTTGTTCATTAATTAATTCTTATGAGAAGGAAGGCGTCCAGGTAGTAAATCCTAGGACGTTTTCCTTCTTTGAAGAAACTGTTCGTCAACTCTTTTGAGAAGGAAGGCGTCCAGGTAGTAAATCCTTGGACGTTTTCCTTCTTTGAAGTTGTTCATTAATTAATTCTTATGAGAAGGAAGGCGTCCAGGTAGTAAATCCTAGGACGTTTTGCTTCTTTGAAGAAATTGTACATCAATTAACTCTTATGAGAAGGAAGGCGTCCAGATAGGACGTTTTCCTTATTTGAAGAAATTGTTAGTCAACTCTTATGAGAAGGAAGGCGTCCAGGTAGTAAATACTTGGACGTTTTCCTTCTTTGAAGTTGTTCATTAATTAATTCTTATGAGAAGGAAGGCGTCCAGGTAGTAAATCCTTGGACGTTTTCCTTCTTTGAAGAAATTGCTCAACTCTTATGAGAAGGAAGGCGTCCAAGTAGTAAATTCTTGGACGTGGTCCTTTATGGATCAGTTTGGATCTTTGTGCCCGTTGTTCAATAATCAGGAGAACGTCCAAGCTTTCTAGCCTAGGACGTCTTCCTTGATGAATCACTGGGTCTTAATGAATCTGAATAAATGTCATTCAATTATATTTCGGACGGTTTCCTTCTGCAAGCAATGTGTACTAATAATTTATTTTATTTTATTTTTTTTTTTAGTCAAAAGCCCCCACTGCCAAGGCTGCAGACAAAGCTTCGTCTAAGCCTGCCAGTACGGTGCCCGCAGCCAAGAAAAGAGCTGCATCTACTCCTGCCGAAGAGAAATCTCCGGCAAAGAAGAGCAAGAGTACTTTCAAGAAGAAAAGTACAACTTCTAGTATGTCGCAGGCTTTGAAAGCTGTTCCTGTTAGCCAGCTGATTACCAGAGCACCTCGTCCTTCTGACGGAGGTAAGGTTAAGGGAGTGGAAGTCTCCTCCACCCCTTTTGTTTCAAACGAGGGGGAAATTCTCCCCTTGGATGATTTATCCATTCAGCCGGACGCGGCTGAGATGCCTGACGTTGTTGAAGTGGGGGACCCGGACGCGGCAACCCCCCAAGTCTCGGCTTACAGTGGAGCTGCAGCTCGGCTGGAAAGTCAAATGCCCCCGGCCTACCGTGGTAGGTCTTTGTCTTCTGGTGAGTCTTATTCTCCAAACGTGGTCAGAACACTGAGAATTGGGGGACGATCACAGAGCCCGTCCAACCCACAAACACTTATTCTTCCTATCCGTATGTCTAATCCTCCACTCGTTACAGATAAGGGAAAAGGGCCAATGGCTGAGGGTCCTGAGGACGAGGGTTATCCTGATGAGCCTTTCCCCTCCTTTTCCAAGTACTCAAAAATGGAAAGGGAACAGGTAAAGCGTGAAGTTTTTGACGCTTTCCCTGAACCTTATGTCAAGGGCTTGAGAGGAGCTGCTGCCGGCCATGTGGGTTACATAACCCAGCTGACTGCTGAGGTGAGTGCCACCTACTATCTTTTTTATATACTTAACATATCTTGTTTATTATCCCACCATCTAACTTATCACTTTTTTAGGCTTTTGCCCGTTCTCTGATGGCCGAGGATTATATCAGGGACCTCCGTAAAGAGAATAGGAGGCTCGTCTGTCAGGTAACTGATGCCGGGGACAAGTCCATTTGGAGCTGGCAACCCTGAACTTGGAGCATGCTCAGACTGTAAGAGCCATGGAAAAGCAGGCGGCTGATATGGATAATATGAATAAGCGCCTAATGATGAGCCTGGGTAGCTTGCAAGCCGAGGTGGATCGGCTGAGAAGTCGGCTTGACTCAGCAACTCAGCCCATCGAGGAGGAAAAGAGGTCTGCTCTCATTACCGCAGCCCTGTTCCATCAGGCCATTGTGGGGCTTACAGCTGAGGTGGCTCGTCAAAAGCTCTTGAGGGAACGTGACTTTGAGGAGGCCGTCAAAAGCTTTTCTGACGCTGAAAACCAGGCTAAGGAATGGGCCCTCAAAGCCTTCGACATGCTAGCTGACTCCGAAGAGGTGCCCCGATTTGAGAGAAGACTTCTGTTCCAGGAGGAATGCTCCAAGGCTCGGCTGCTCAATGAGAAACCCCCAGTATTTATTGATTCTGACGGGGAGGAATACATAGAACCTAATGCCACCGCTGATGCAAACTTGGAAATGCCTGCGGACACATAGAAAGATATGGAAGGTACTCCTGACGAGTAACTGGTGCAAGCCTAAGAAGAAGGCTTTCACCAAGTACTCTAAGAAGTATGACAGTGAAGAGGGCAGGAAAGATATTCAGGCTCACCTTGACAAGTTGAAGAAGTATGCAACTGTCATTAGAGTCTTGGCCCACAACCAGATCAGGATGCTCCTCTTGCTGTCAATTGTTGCTTTGTAATTGTCTTAGTATTTTTGTAGATCAGCTATACTTGGTTTTAGACCGGGATGACGATCTTGTAAATTTTTTGAGCTTTAGCAGTCCAAGCTCGTCCTGAAGCAGCTTGTTAGTTCTATGCTTGATTGATAAACCTGTAAACCTGCTTTGTACTTTTGCAGTCCAAACTCGTCCAGAAGTAGTTTCTTTTTGTTCTAGACTTGGTTGATAAACCTGTAAACCTGCTTTGTACTTTTGCAGTCCAAACTCGTCCAGAAGTAGTTAATATACAATGGTCTATAACTCTCTTTTCTGGTCCCTTCTCTAATTTCTTACTACTTAGTTAAAGAATGACCAAGTTAATGAATCAGGAATGTTGTCAACATGATGAGGAAGACATCCAAGAATGGTATTCAGTAACCAAATATTGGTTAAACACCAAGTCATGTTTAAAGGAATACGTCCAAGGATCCAGACGTCTTGGACGTTTTCCTTCACGAACCAATGATTGGGTAAAAACCAGATTACGTTCAAGGAAAGACGTCTAAGGAGACAGACATCTTGGACGTTTTCCTTTACGAATCAATTGGTTAAATACGAAATTATGTTCAAAGGAAGACGTCCAGGGGTCCAGACGTCTTGGACGTTTTCCTTCATGAACCAACTATTGGTTAAAATCCAAGTTATGTTCGAGGGTGGACGTCCAAGGATTAATCAATGACGTATTCCTTTTTGAACTAACCTTGTTTTGCATCCTTGTAAGTATAAAGACGTCCGAGGATTGTTCTTTCCTTGCTGGACGAGGTACTGTATGCCCCCCTTCATAGGATGCCTCTTTGTCTATTCCTAGACGAAGACATCGTAGGAAGGAAGTCTAGTCCATCCTTTGTGTAAGTAACGAGACCTTCTTTACTAAGACGTCTCATTTTGGGCCGGTTTCTTTTAAGAAATAATACCTGTGTAATATTAGGTATTATGACGGAGCTTTCCTTTACTAAGGGAAGACGTCTCTCTAGCCGGCTTCCTTTAGGAAGCGGTGTTCGTCTATCTTTCAAGTTTCTATGAACTTGGTTTTAAACGATTGCTTCTGGTTAAAGAACTTTTAATCAAGAAGTCTTTGTTCATCAGTTATATCTTGAACAGATTATGATGATTTTTGCAGACGTCTTCCTTTAGGAAGTAATATCTGTCTTGCATAATGGACCTTTATGGTTTATTATCTAGTAACCATCTTTCGTCCATCTATGGAAAAATGCCCCAAGATGGCTGTGGATAATAAAATGCCCCTTAATGACGATGTGACTGGACGTTACTAACTAATCAAATAAGCCATACATAAAGGAGCAGTTCAGACTATAGACCAGAATTTAGAATGTATTAATGTGAAGTTTGCTTAGCCTAAGCTAAGATACATAGAATACATTGCTAAATGATTTTTCTGTGCCGTAGCACTTCGTTTGTAAAATGTAAAAACCTACAAACTTCCTTAGACATAGTATTTTTTCAGATTATCGGAATTCCAAGTTCTTGGTATGGGTCGTCCATCTAAGTCTTGAAGCTTAAAAGTGCCGCTGCGAACCTCTTCAACCACCAAATACGGACCTTCCCAGTTCGGGGTTAGCTTACCGAGTTCCTTTGCACGTCCAACTGCCTCCATCTTACGAAGAACCAGATCCCCTATTTTTAGAGGTCGTCTGGTTACCCGTTTGTTGAATTCCCTAGCCATGCGTAGCTTGTACAATTCCATCCTCAGAAGAGCATTACCTCGGACTTCAGGCAATTTGTCCAATGCCAAGCGCATCGCCGCCCAATTAGTCTCTTCTGAGTATAACATGACGCGTAGGGTGGGTTCTTCAATCTCAATGGGTAGGACAGCTTCTGTTCCATAGACCAGCATGAAAGGCGTCTCCCCTGTTCAATTCTTGGCCGTGGTTCTGATGGACCAAAGGACCAGTTGGAGTTCTTCCACCCAAAAGCCTTTGGCGTTCTCTAACTTCTTCTTTATACCTTCCGAAATAATCTTATTGAAAGCTTCTACCTGGCCGTTTGCTTGTGGATGTGCAACAGAAGCAAAGTGGGACTTAATCTCCCTTTCTGATAGCCAATCTTTCAGTTTAGGAGTCTCAAACTGTGGGCCGTTGTCGAACACAATCGACTGGGGCATCCCAAATCGTGTTATGACGTTCTTCCAGATGAACCTTTTTACATCCTTCGTCTTTATACTCCTAACGGCCTCAGCCTCTACCCACTTGGAAAAATAGTCCACAGCCACAATAACAAATTTTCTCTGTCCGGCCACCATGGGAAAAGGGCTTAGGATGTCCATCCCCCACTTGGCGAATGGCAAAGGAGTTAGAATTGGTGTTAGAAAATTTGATGGCCTTTTAAAGAGATGACCATGCTTCTGACAGCTATCACATTTTTTTGCATATGCCACGGCATCAGCGTTCAACGTTGGCCAGAAATAGCCAGTTCTTCGTGCCTTTTCAGCCAAGGCTTGGCCGCCAATGTGTGATGCACAAATCCCCTCGTGCAAATCCTTCAATACCTCAAGACCATCTTCCCTGGTAATACATTTCAACAAAGGACGATCATACGATTTCTTGTACAATGTCTCGTCCCAAACTTCGAACCATTTGTCACGAGCCTTAACATATTTTGCTTCTGCCGGGTCTTCTGGTAATTGGCCAGTCTTTTTGTAATGAAGAATAGGCTCCATCCAGTTGTTTCCTCGGCTTAAAAACATCACCTCTTCCTGATCAATACTTTTCTTTTCTTGAACCTCCCAGAAGTTCTTGGGGTGTCGCCCAAAGCAGAACTTGCAAGTTTAGACAAAGCATCAGCCTGATGATTCTCAGACCTAGGTATTTGTACCAAGGTGAATTCATCTAATTGCTTGATTTCTTCTTTTACCAGCTGGACATTCTTAATCATGGAGGCCTCTTTGCATTCATACTCTCCATTAACCTGGCTGACTACCAGAAGAGAATCTGACTTTGCCTCTAATTTTCTTGCTCCTGTGCTCGGCAAATACGGATCCCGGCCAGTAAGGCCTCATATTCAGCCTCATTATTGGACGCCGGAATTTAAAACGTACAGCATATTCATACTTGTCTCCCTCAGGAGACCGACAAACCAGGCCTGCCCCACTTCCTTGTGTGGTGGACGAGCCATCTACCATTAATTTCCAATACTGACTGCCCTCTGAGGGGTCTTCCACCGGATCCAACAACGGACGGGTTAGTTCAGCAATGAAATCTGCCAAAGCTTGTCCCTTAATCGCCTTCCTTGGTTCGAACGTGATGTCAAACATTTTCAGTTCATTCGCCCACTTCAACATCCTTCCTGCCGCCTCTAGCTTCTGTAAAACTTGCTTAAGCGGCTGATCAGTGTACACAACTATACTGTGAGCCAGGAAATAGGGCCTTAGCTTTCGGCTAGCAACTACTAAAGCCAGGCCAAATTTCTCTACAACTGTGTATCTAGTTTCAGCATCCTTGAGTACTTGACTCACAAAGTAAATGGGTGTTTGTATAGCATCTCTCTCGGCTAGCAGTACTGCACTGACTGCTTCAGGAGAAACAGCCAGGTAAACATACAACTTCTCCCCAAGCACCGGACTTATCAGATGGGGGAGATGTTGTAAAAGCTTCTTGATCTCAACTAAGGCTTCATCTGCTTCAGGGGTCCACTGAAACTTTGCGGACTTCTTTATTGTTGCAAAAAAATGATGGCATTTATCACCTGATTTGGACAAAAATCGTCCTACTGCCGCTAAGCAACCAGTCAGCCGTTGAACTTCCTTCACCTTGGTCGGAGGCTTCATATCGAGTATGGCTTGGATTTTTCTGGATTTGCTTCTATCCCTCGTTGATCTACCAGGAATCCAAGGAACTTGCCAGCGGAAACTCCAAAGACGCACTTCTTTGGATTGAGCCTTAGTTTATACTTGCGCAATGTCTCAAAAGTTTCGCGCAGGTCTCCGACATGATCTGTTTGTTCTTGGCTTTTGACGATCATGTCGTCAATGTATGCCTCTAAATTTCGTCCCAACTGAGGCGAAAAGATCTCATTGATAAGCCTCTGGAAAGTCGCCGGGGCGTTCCTCAGACCAAATGGCATCATCAACCATCCATACAATCCTTTTTCTGTTATGAACGAAGTCTTGTCCTGGTCCTCCGGCATCATGGGAATCTGATGGAACCCAGAGTAGGCGTCCATGAAACTCAGTAAGGCATGACCAGCTGTCGAATCTACCAGCCGATCCAGCTTAGGAAGCGAAAAACTGTCTTTGGGGCAAGCCTGGTTCAGGTCCGTTTAATCGACACACATCCTCCAAGTCCCATTTGGCTTGGGGACCATAACAACGTTTGACACCCAATCTGGGTAGTGAGTCTCCCTGATGAAGCCGGCTTCTAGTAGTTTCTTGACCTCTTCGTCTACAGCCTGATTCCTGACTGGTCCCAAATGCCTCTTCTTCTGCCTGACCGGTTTTCTGGCTGGATCAACATTTAGCCGATGAACGGCCACTTTGGGATCAATACCCGGCATCTCTTTTGCCCCATAGGCAAAAATATCTTGAAATTGTTTTAACAGTGCTATGATAGCTTCTTGTAACTCGGGCTTCAAACCTGCCCCAATCTGCAAAGTCCTTTCCGGGCGAGACTCATCTAAGCAAATGCTTAAAGGGGCCTCAGCAGGCTTTGGGCGATCCAATGTCAAACTTGCGATCGTCATCAGCTCGGCTGAAGGCCTTGGCTCTTCTTTTACTTGAGTGAATTTTCTCTTCTTGCTGGGCAAATCTCTTGCCGTTTTCCCTTCAGGGGTATCATGTAGTTCACCTCTTTCTCTAGCTGGCTTCCTTGCGGAAGCAGCGTTGGTTTGAAACTTCTCTTCTCGCACTCTGGCCGGTCCTACCATCTCTGCCCCCATCTCTTTGGGTTCATCTAAATCCATAGGCTCGACTTCATTCAATTTCCAGGACGAAGGTTTTAGGGTTGTAAGATAACATTCCCTAGCGGCCCTCTGATCTCCATAAATTGTGCTTACTTGGCCGTCGTCACACTCGAACTTCATCAGCATGAGATGGGTGACGATGACAGCCTTAATATTATTAAGGGTAGGACGTCCCAAAACGACGTTGTAAGCTGTCAAATCCTTGACAACCAAAAACTTTATGAACATAGTTCTGCTCTTTTCCTTCTCTCCGACTCGGACGGGCAACGACACCGTACCGACCGGATGTATGATTCCACCTCCAAATCCTATAATAGGATGATGGACTGGAAGAAGATCTTTCTCATCAAACTTCAATCTTGACAGACAATCAGCGCTAATAATGTCAGTCGAGCTGCCAGTGTCGATAAGGATCCTTCGCACTCTTAGATTGGCAATCTTCATCTCTACGACCAAGGGGTCATCATGGGGAGTCCTTATCTGCCCACGGTCTCCTTCGCTCACCGTCACCATGGGGAACGGGTCTACTTTGGATTTCCCCGTCAGCAACACTTGGCCAAGCTCTCTCACATAATTTTTTTGACCTCTCAAGGTTGGTCCTCCGGCCGCAAACCCGCCGGATATCACCAAAACCACGTCTTCGTCTGTACTGGAGATTTCTTTCTTTTTCTGCCGATAATCCTTCTTCTGAAAACGGCCTTCACGGGAGACGTATTGATTCATCTTTCCTTGCTTTGCCAGGTTTTCCAAAGCTCTCTTCAGGTGTTTGCATTCATTTGTCTCATGTCCACAATCCTTGTGGAAGTGGCAGTACTTACTCTTATCTCTGTTCTTGTAAGGTGTTTTCATTTCGGCCGGAGCCTTGAGTTCATGCTGATCCTTGATTTCCATAAGGATTGAATACTGATCCTTATTGAACTCAATGGGTTCAGCCGAGACAGCCCTTTCTTTCCTCTTCTCTCTTCTCGACGGGGCCGTGCTTGAAGACACTACCCAGGTCTCAGCCTTCTTAGGATTGTTCTTAGTTTTTTGAACAGGTTCCTCGGGCTTCTTGGACTCTGAGTGCTTGGCTTCAGCACACACCTCCGTCGCATGTATAAAAGCCTCGGCTTCCCTTAAAGCTTCAGCCAAGGTACTCACTTTCTTCTTGACTAAATCAAACTTGAAACTTCCTGGACGCAGTCCTCGAATAAATGCATCGAAGGCTACACCAGCATTTAAGTCATGGATTTGAAGGGCTTCAAGATTGAACCTCTTTACAAAACTTCTCAGGGATTCCTTTGGGGCTTGGATGATCTTCCCCAAATGAATACTAGTCTTCTGTTCCTGCCTATTGGCGACAAAGTGGCTAGTGAATGAATAACTTAACTCGGTGAAGTTGTTGATAGAATTAGCCGGTAGGTTGTTAAACCACTTCTGAGCGACTCCTTTCAGAGTTGCTGGGAAGTTCTTACACCATGTAGCGTCGTCTACTGCCTGGACGTACATTTGATGTTTGTAAGCAGAAAGATGATCATCTGGATCAGTAGTGCCATCGAACGGATCAATGGTTGGTAATTTAACCTTAGCACGTGGAGGAGTTTGCATTATTCTGGCTGAGAAAGGCGTCGGCCAATCTATGCGCAGCTCCCTAAAACGTTCATCAACTGGGGCTGTATTTATCCGGCATTCCCTTAAGACTGGGTTCGATGAACTGACCTCTTGGGACCCTCGCCTATACACATTCTGCTGAGACGTCCTTCTGTAAACATTAGGCTGAACCACCGTTCGATCCTGACGAGGCTCGTAAATAGACGGAGTCCTTCCATGCTCCAGAGTGTGACTCCGAATCCTCAGACTGGGGTCTTGCAAGTACGGCGTTGATCCGGTAGCCGACCTCTGTTGAGCCGCTACCCTCTTAGCATGCAGGTATTCCCGAGCGTCTGTCTCCATTCTTCGACCATCCACTGGTCTGTTGACTGGGTTGGTGACCACCAGATTCCAGTCTAAACGACGTGGTTGCTCACTACGAACAGGATGCCTTCCTCTAGACGTTCTTCTAGCTTCTCCTGGTCGTCTAGCCCCGCTTGGTCCAGCCACATTCTCCTGAGAAGCTCCTCTCCTAGGAGCAGGCCTAGAATCCGGCTGGGATCCTACTCGGAAGAATAGCATGTTGTTCTTGATCTGGTCTTGGACAACTTGGGCCATCCTGGCTTGAAACTCATTTAGGGCATTTTCCAAATGAGCAGCCGTGACCGGGAGAGCAGGGTTGGGCTCCAAAACTGCCCCAATGGGATCATTCTGTCGCTGTCCGTCACGTCCCCTAGGCGGACGTTCATCATCAACGGTATCATTAACTTGAACATAAGGACTCATCCTTTGTCCTCGGTTGGACGAATTGCAATCAGTCATCTCCGCGCCTCCCCACAGACGGCGCCAAATGTTTTATGTAAACTTGAAGAATACGGTATTTGTCCTGATGATGGACAGGTGTAGGGTTGATATTGGGAGGCTTGTGCTGAGATGTTGCTTCGTTCCCGAACCTGCAAAAAAGGGGAAAACCAAACCGGAGGTTTGGGTTTGATTCCCTCTCCGATGCTTAAGTCAGTGTTCAATAGATAATAGCTGGGTATGAATTTTGACAGAGTAAGTTTAAGAGAGAGTAGTTGTGTCTTTTACCTGATTATGAGGGACTATTTATAGTATCTATGTATAGAAAAGAGCACCCTAGGATGAAGGAATGTGATTGGTTGGGCAATGGGAGAGCGACACTTGTCATGGTCTGATTGTCCTGAGCCTTTTATCCAATCACCTTCTTCCTTATTAGGGAATTTTGGCTGATTATTCCCTCTTTTAGGGAATAGTTGGGCCTCTTGTTTGCAGAATTTGATGATATCATTAGCCCCCCATAACATGATGCCATGTGTGGATGAGGGGGGTGAGCCACGTGTCACCGATTCATTGGGCCACGTGGCGATCCCTGACTGGGCCACGTGTCCTCCTTAAATATGTTACAACAATAATGATAATTAATAATAATTATTTTATAGTCTTAGTATTTATATAAATACCGGATGATGATTATATAATAACAATAATATCTAAGAATTAAATTAATATTACTATTTTAATAATTATATTTAATTATATATTAATATTTAGTAATAAAATAATGGTTGGGTCGGACCGTGCAAAATTACATCATAAACCGTTTTGACGTGATTTGATTGGATTAAGGGCTGAAAATGCGGGTTTATTTGTGCTTTTAACCTAAATCATGTTTCTCCCTAATGATAATAGTAATAATTATGAATAAAGCTATAATAAACAAAATAATATACAGATAATAATAATACTTCATAATAATAATATAAAAATAAATAATAATAATACTTAATAATAATGATATAAAAATAAATAATAATAATAAAAATAATAATAATAATAAAAATAATAATAATAATAAAAATAATAATAATAATACGAAGAAGAAGAAGAAGAACAATTAGTAAAATAAATTAGACCAACATAATAATATTTAACAAAATGGTTATAGAAAAAAGGAATCTGAAATAAACTGAACTGAACTGATTGGAGCTGAACTGAACTGAACTAAACTGATTAGAGCTGAACTGAACTAAACTGATTAGAGCTGAACTGAACTGAACTGAAATTAACCTGAAATGAACAGCCTGTCCCTAGCCATACAAGCTAGTTCGCGAGTCCCCTTATTAGAGTTTACGACACTGTCCCCTTTACTTGGGCATATAGACATTTCATGGGTAGAGCCAACACCCTTTGAGATACCTACATTACATATACTACTGTTACAAACACTACTAAAATAAGAAACATATAACGACTTTTTCCTTGGATACTGGATAAGTGTTGATTGAGATGCAGCCATTTTCCTCTTCATACCCGCTTTATACCTGCAAGCCACAACATTGTTAGGAGGAAAAGTACGAGAGGTGGTCCGTTCATTTACGGAATCATGCATGACTTTCTTCCCATATAGTTGAGAAATTTTCTTTCTTTTCTTAGCACTACACTCAAACGTCCCATCTTGCTTGGGTCTAACCATGACACTACCATTGCCTTCACATTCTCCTTCCCTTTTCTTGGGTTCAACGGGGGTGAACAACTCTGTTACAATTTCCTTCACTTGATCTTTTGGAGTTTCCATTCTATCCTTTACCACCAAATTATGCTTTGATTGTTCATTGATGGTGCATTTCACTGCCTTTGCATCACATCCTACTTTCCTCTTCCTTAATTCATCATTTGCGTTCATCACAACCTGTACAGATACAGGCGTTCCTGAATTTGAGTGAGCATAATTGATGGATTTTCCTTTCCATAACCACTGATAATCCTTTTTTGAGATATAAAGAGAGGAATCCGACCTCTTCCGGTTTACAAACCGATATTTGGATTCCACCATATTTGAATTCTTTAATTTGGATTCATTTGCAATAGCGTCCTTCATTTCAACGCTTATGCCCTTCTTTTTCTCTTCCCTTGACTCACTGAAATTACCTTTTGTGCATTCCTGTGGTACATTGTCATTTACTTCCCTTATGTCCAACAAAAACTCCTTGTTTCTCTTCTTAATTATGCAATGATTCTCTTGCTTGACCTTGTCGCGCTCACCTGAGTAACCCTTTTTCAATTTTCCTTAGTTCTGCTCCTAGACCAAGTGGGGCATCGTCATTCACTGGGTGTTTTTTTTACTTCATTTCCTGGAGAGTGTTCTTAACTTCTTCAAGCTTCTTGCACACTAGCTGATTTTTGGGATCAATCTCACCGCCATCGACAAGTACCAAAAAGCCCATTCAACTTTACCTATTGCAACTGCTGCCATAGCTCTTCTATACAAGGCTTTGACATTACTTGGTTGGAAGTCTAAAATGATGGAGCATAACCGTCCTACTTTCTCATATTCCTTGTTCCTACTTAAGCAAGCAGTTGCGTTCAACCAAATGCATAAAATAAAATCACAACATTCCATCCTACCTTTCTCCTCCTTAAAATCATACCGAGCCAGAACTAATCCCACAAAACCATATCTCTCCAGAGCAACATCAATTTCTTTTTTCTTGAACATAGAATTCCCCTCTTCCTTCATTTCTTTTGCCAAACCAAGAACCTCTTTGGGGTCTTTGAAGATGTAATCATCTCTAACCAACACTCATCTTCCTCTGTAAGATTGTCCCCTTCCATGAGGGATTTGAACTCCCCCCTAACTCGGTTATATTTATCCAAGGAAATCATGATATAAACTTAGACTAACTTGCTAGAGCTACCAACACACAATAAAATAGCTACTTGAAGAAACCAAACTACTGAAAATAGCAAAACAGAAGGTAATTAACAAAAGATTTCAAGCAGCAAGAAAGTATAGCACCTTGAAGATTTGCTGACGAAGATGCTCGATCCTTGCTAATAAAGACATAACACCTTAGCTGGGAACGAAAATACCACTCGCCGGCGACCCAGATGAACAGAACGGCTGCCGACGAGTTAGAATGTGTTAAAAACTGGTCGGATTCTCGAAGTTTCAAGGAGAGAGATGTTGTTATTAGACTATTTAAGATATGATGATCTAAGGATTACAAATCAATAATTTTCTAGCTTCCTAAAGCTACCATTACTCTTGCAAATAATGCAATATTCACTGCATCAACAATCTTTGGTGGCATACTAGACCTCTATTGTCAAAATTTTGGTCAACTTAAAAATTACCAAAAATCGTTTGTACTCTTATTCAAAACATACGACGAACAATATGAAACATGTAATAGCTGGTAACTTCAATATAAAAGTTAAGATCGGTAGATAAAGTAGTCGATGTTAGAAACTGATAAGTTGTAATGGCAAATAAGAAACGCTTTCAAGGCTTTGTCGTGGTAGAAGACTACTAACTTGAAAGCAATAACGACCCGACTATGGTGGTAATCGTCTAATCGCAACCGACCGCTAAGCTCCCCAAGGTTAACACAACAACCTCTCTAAGTTACCACTAACTGAGAAAAGTTTTAGAGATTGTGTAGCATGTACCCAGGAGAAAAGAGAAGAAGAGATAGAACATATTGTATTTTGTGTGTTTCAAACAGAAGCAGAAGGACTGATTATATAGAAAATAATCAGACCACAAAAACGGAAGGTAATCAATGGGCAGAGGGAATCAAGGGACGTAATTAATGGTCATAAACAATAAAAACGTTTAAGTGCATTAAGTTATGGTTACACATACTCAAGCCCCGGTCCAAAACGATAAGCTCCACCTCAGCTCTTCCCAGAACCAGATCTCAGGCCTAGCCCGGTCCTGGCGGCGGGGCGCGTGTGTGTGATAGCAAGCCCAAGCCCAATAATGTTCTACAAAAGTCAACCAAGTAACCAACTCAAAACTATAAGGAGAGGAGAGAGTTAATAAACAAGGATGAACTCCCTTATATAGACGATATGAGACCTTTGCGAGAAAAACTGGTGTCTTTTCAAGCTTTTATTCCAATAGTCGACATCTTCAATGATCTTCTCTAATTACAATCACCTTAAAGTATTCACTTCTCTCAAGAGGAAAGTAGACTTACATGAAACCAAGCAAAGCTTGCCCTGGTGATAAGAATATAGTCTTCTAACAAGGGGTGCTCACGGTCCAGAATCGGACCAGAACCCGAATTTCAATTTTGAAAATCGGAGACCAAACCGTTTACAGTTTGGACCGAGACTGGACCAATTAGACCGGTAAAACAAAAAACTATAGACTAAAATTTTCTATCCACCAATAATTAATCATTTGTAGTTTTGCGGAAATATTAGTAGGAATCATAACACATTAGGAAAAAAAAGATTTTTTTGTGACAAAAAGATATATAAATTGTAAGTAAAGGCAAAATAGATCCGTTCTAGTCTGGAAACCTGAAAATAGAAATTGGAGCACCGGAGATCAGACCGATTAGCTCAGGTCCCGAACCAGATCGGTTTTTGAACAACCCTACCAAAATTCTAGTTTGATAGGGCAAGTTCTTCCCGCCATCTTTAAAGGGAAAAAAATCACTTTTTTGGGTAGGTAAAGTGATTGCTCTATCGAGCTGAAACCCGGCACAGGTCCATCCGGCCTGGATAAGCTGGCTAGGCACTTAAAAGTAGGGGGAAAGGTAAGGGGAGTCCTTTCCCTCAAAATGCCCTTAAACCTTATAGTTAAAAGCTTAAAAGGGTGCTCTCGTTAACATTATGCCAAATAATACTTAGAAAGTAGGCAAGTACTTGGTCATGAGAAAAAAAAATTCTTACATGAATTATTTTACACTTGGGTACGGCAAGTTGGCAACACGGCTTTAGCACCTAGAAATTTGGCAACACGGTTTAGAAGACAACGCTTAATTCCAAGGTAAAAGAACAGCTATTTGTGGAGCATACATACATACTATAGTTTTTGGTCCCTTTTTCCCTCTCTAGCTACCCGGTGGAGAATCTAAGACCACCTTTTAGCCAAAGATTACCTTTTTTGTTTTTGTTTTTGTTTTGTTTTGTTTTTGTTTTGTTTTTGTTTTTAAACAAAATACTCCTTTTGGGGTAATAATATATATATCTAATTTTCTTAGGGGTGGGGAAGCTAGAAGCACAAAAAAATAAAATTCATTTGTAGGCTTTAATATGCCTAGCAAATAGCAATCAAGATTTAGAATAGGCTTACGCTTACTTGAAGTATTAACTTGATGTTACAAAACTATTATAGCAATCAAGTATTGATTATATAATTCGTCACAAAACTATTGCACCAAAAAAAAAAAAAAATCGTCACAAAACTATGCATCAATGGTAAATATTTATGGGTATTTATCAAGTATTTTTACTTTTTACCTTTTTTATGTGTTGGTTAAGACTCTGTTCATTTCAACTTAATTTTGTTGAACTGAACTTATTTTTACTGAACTAAACTTATTTTTGCTGAACTGAACTTATTTTTACTGAACTGAACTTATTTTTACTGAACTGGACATATTTTTGCTGAACTGAACTTATTTTTACTGATTCATGTTGTTTTTTATTCTTTGCTCTACTGATTTTTACTGAACTGAACTTATTTTTACTGAACTGAACTTATTTTTACTGAACTGAACTTATTTTTGCGAAACTGAACTTATTTTTACTGAACTGAACTTATTTTTACTGAATATTATTATTTTAAGGTGAACTGAACAGGGCCTAAGAGAGCCCTTGAAGGCATTTTTAATTCGCCGCCCTAAAAAATTCATGTGACGCCTTAATATTAACATAATTGCCCTAATTAACTAACTCATTTTTAATTACTCACTCTCTCTCTCACCTTTAAGTGTAACTCACCCTCCTCCCTTGAACAATCCGGCGCCTAAAACTTGACAGTAATTTTTCTTAAAATGGCTGGAGACGAAATGTTGTCAATGATAAATTTTGTTAAAGTTGGACGTGTGAAAAACACGTTTTAGTCATGGCACTCACATTTGAAAAATAACGTGTGAAAAATATGTTTGTGCCATATGTTTTTCACACGTTTTCGTATGATTTTTTCTTTTAAAATATTACCTCTTTGTGAGATTTCGTTGCCGGTTATAACGTGAATGTAGTTGATAGTGGAGCTAAAGAGAGTGAAAATATAGTGGGAGTGAAGAGAGTGGGCAAGGAGTAATGGTTGAGTGGTAAAGAAAGGGAAAAAAATTAGGACGTCGCATGGATAATCTTTTAGGGTGGCGAATAACTTTTTACTTTTTTAGTTGTAGAATTTTATATATTTAAATTTGACTAGAAATTAATAATTTTGTAGGAATGAACAATATTAGCGAGTAATCAACACTTATTATAATCATATTATATAGTACATTGTTAATTTGGTATGAAATACTTTCTCAGTTTCTTTTTATTTGGAATATAGAGAAAAACACACAAACCAAGGAATGTAGAGAGAGAAAGAGGAGGACCACTTGTTAATGAAGGAAAAGCACTTATACCAAGGGCAAAGTTGTAAACAAATAGAAAAAACTTTCCATATAAAGCTATGTTCCAATTAATATGACATTTCTTTAAAAGAAATACGTTGCAAATAAAAAGAAACGGAGGTAGTATATATTAGTAGAAAAAAAAAGAAAAAGAGGGATATATTATACTCCCTCCGTTTGTTTTTAATTGTTACACTTTTCTTTTTTGAACGTTTCTTTTTAATTGTTACACTTTCACTTTTACTAATTTTGGTAAACTCCACATCTTTATATTCTAATTTCAAACACTTTGTGATTCTCAAGCAGCCATTGGTGTTGCTAAGGACAGTGTCTACAATAGTAAGAAGAGACACATACAAGATCAGATATGGAATCGTGAAACAACTCCTGAAAAATGGGGTGATTTTTTTGGACTATGGGAGGTCCGAAAGAAATCTTGCTGATCCCTTTACTAAGGGATCACCTAGGAGAGTTGTCTTAGAGTCGTCGAGGGGGATGGGGCTAAGGCCCATTATTTGAGAGTTTATGGTGGATACCCGTTTGTGGTCAAACGAAGCCATAGAACCTTAACTTGCACTACTTTTCTCATCCCTATGGCGCATTGGTAGTGCTTTCTAAATCCATAGCCTATTGAGACGCACTTGATGGATTTATATTGTGAGGTTGAGCTTTCGCTCTTAATGGTTCCATATCCCTTCGGGGTGGTGTTATTGAGGAACACTTGATGGACTACCTACGTAAGTGTGGAGGTTAAGCCGCCTTCTATGAAAGACTGGGCTGTCTTTCTAGAGCACTTATGAGACCCAAGGTGTGCGCATGGCTATAAAGCGCTTGTGTTGTATCGCGGAGATTGCACGTTCTTAAGGTAGGTATGTGTTGTGGGGGTCTCAACCGAACTCTGGTGAGTTCAAGAGAAATTCACTCACTAGAAAGTAAGTTGTTGCCTCATCTCACTATGTATCAATTCAAATCGAAAGATATTGATGCTTAAGTACTTCCCTTTCCTTACCTAGGAATTTCTTTTGCTTTTCAGAACCTTTGTGGGGGATTGTTGGAATTAAGGCTATTGAAAAGCCTCCTTTGAGTATGTGTAACGGTAACTTGATGGCTGAAAAGATTTTAACGTTACACTTGATGGCCAATAATTTCGTCCCTTGATTCCCTCTGCCCATTGATTACCTTCCTTTGTTGTGGTCTAATTATTTGCTATATAATCAGACCTTCTGCTTTTGTTTGATATAGACAAAAAAAAAAGAAACATTTTGTTCTTCCTCCTCTCTTCTTCTCTTTATCCTGGGTACGTGCTATACAATCTCCAAAGCTTTTCTTTGTTAGTGGTGACTTAGAGAGGCTGTTGTGTTAACCTTGGGGAGCTTTCCGGCCAGTTGCGATTACCACCATAGTCGGGCCGTAATTGCTTTCAAGTCAGTGGTCTTCTACCGCGACACAGCCTTGAAATCGTTTCTTATTCCGGCATTTCAATTGTAAGTTTTTAACAGTATCAACATGAGTGGGTACGCCATAACCATGTTGACTCTTCCATCAAAATTTCTCCCTCAAGGGAAATTCCCCCACCCCCCCCACATCATCGAAGTTAGTTGGTCACCCTTCCCGTTGGAGTCATGAAACTTAATTTTAGTGGCAGTACAAAATTACAAATGCTCTCGTTGCATAAGCTACATCATTACACAAAGCTAGGGTTGTTCAAAAATCGGACTGGATCAGACCGGTATTTGAGCGGATTGGACCTGAGCTAACCGGTCCAATATCCGGTTCCTCAATTTCTATTTTCCGATCCCGGTCATATCCATTTGTCGGGTTTGGACTGGACCGGACCTGTTTTGCCTTTATTTACAAATTATATATTTTATGTCACATAAAATATATTTTCTTTTCTAATATGTTCGGATCATACTAATATTTGCGCAAAATTACCAATGATTAATAATTTTTATGTACAAAATGATTTTTTTCCTCAAATTTGTCCTTTATTTAAAGCTCATAACTTATGCACCCTTACGTTTTGTAAATATTTTTTGGTTTACCGGTCTAATCAGTCCAGGATTTGGACCGATTTTACTGGTCCAATTCGATCCAAACTATAACCAGTCCGGTTTATGGTTTTCAAAATTGAAATTTCCGTGTTCCGGTCCGGTTTTATCCAGTCCGGCTCTGGGCCGATGAACACCATACCACATGCTCTCAAAATGACGTGTAACATAATCATCATCGAAGATGACAAACTCTTGGTTATAGACCCGGTAAATAACAAATGGAGTCCTTGGCACATTGCGCACTTCGTCGAAGACACTCGAATCCTCCTTCAGCAATTTCAAGAAAGCCACATTTGCCACATCTATCGAGAAGCTAATTATGTCGTTGACTGGATCACCAACATAGGCTACCTTGTCATGGATTCCTTCAGAATCTCGAACTGTATATTAATTCATCTTTCAATTCCATCATTTGTAATGATACTTTAGGTGTAGCCCTCAAGCAGAGGGTCTCCTAATGCATCCCCTACAGCTTTCCTTACCTTTCAAAAAAAAAGTCATGTGGCATCATATTAATTTTTCAAAAAAAACTGTGGTAGGTTATGTGGAAAGCTTGATTTAGTATACAAATGTGCGGACTTGCGAATAGTATCTTAGACTTTTAAATATATATATATATATATATCTCATTCTTTTTAATTATAAGATCATATTATAGTAAAAAGAAAATTCTTTGAACAGCTCTCGTACAGGGACTCCATACAAATACTCATTACAAGCTGACCCCACCTCAACCTCTCAAGCAAATGTTTGGCGCATGAATTTGACCATAGACCATGCTTGGGAGTTAGGAAGACGGGACTACTCGTCACTTAATCCAATACAATTCCTAAGTAGTACCTTGCTTTCTTTGCTAAATAAGACATTCTCACTCTGTGCTTGGTAGGACGTCTGGTTTATTTGTCTGTTACTCGTCCAGAGTTGAGCTAAGCTGTACACACTCTAGCTCAGTTTTTGAGTTCTCCGCAAGTTAGACTTGAGAGGCTTCATACTTTCATATGCTGTTAACCGATGAGGTCGTGCCCCTTTCCCTCATGGTGTATTATTTAACATTTTAAAGTTTTCTACCAAAATTAGACTCATACAGTCATACGTATGAGACTTTTAGCATGACATTATTTTGTAATCATATTGTGCTGTAAAAGTTTAGTTCATAAAAGGTAAATTATGCAATTAGTACGATCAATTTCCCCTATGTGCTCCAATTAAAACGAAACTCAAATAAGATTGAGATAATAATTGTTTGTTTGACTAATACAATGAATACGACGGAGGAGAATGGCCATGTAGGAGGTGGTAATACGTCGCTTTGTATAATTTCAACCACAAATATATTGTATGCTAATAGTACCCTCTCAAAAGTCACAAAGTACTAATTTTTATGGTACGATGTGATGTTGGGTCTACCAATCGTGCAAACTGCAAACAGATTATAAATTAACTTGGTCCAAATAATCCAGGATTCAACAACTCCGTCTTGAATAATTTCAAATTTCAGGTTAGTTTTAAGGTTTGTTCTATTCAATTTATTTTCAGTTAAGTAAAAAAATAAGTAATTTTTAAAACAAAATTGGAAAAAGGTTGGAGAAAATGACATAAGTTAAGCAAAGTCAAAACAAAATTCAAAAAAGCTCAAAGAAGTAAAAAGAAGTTGGTGCGATAAAAATCTCTCGCTACTTGTTGGGAGAAAAAACTATCAACCACTCTTGGGACCGAAATATGCAACAAACAACTAAGACCCCATGTTCCCATCGCAAGATGGTCCAGAGTGTCAGGGAGGAAAACACTACACGGGTTTGTTGGTCATTGTCAGTAGAGTTCCTTGCTAACGTATGTTTAATATACTTGAATACGGATTACCATAAGTAAATGAGATAATATGTCTATTATAATTTAAGAGAAGAATGCACAATCTTGGAGAGAAAGAAATGCAACTCGGAAATAAATTGTTGTAGAACAAGATTATCTCCGTTACAACATGAAACGAGAACTGAAGGGTGTAAAAATATAAGACTGAGAGATAAGTAGACTTAGTCTAAGTGATATTCTAAGCTAGAAACTAGGCTATGTTATGATAATTAACTAAGATAAGAGATAAAGTCATTCTGATGGGTGGGAATGACCTACCTTTCATCTTCTCATAGTTTTTCTACTTATAGAGATTGAAGAATGAAAGTTATCATGGCCATCATGGGTAGTTTAAGTTAACCATCCACTATGACATTAGCCTATAGTTTGACATCATAGCCTAAAAACCACCTTCCATTGTCCGTTTGAACACTTGAAGTAGCTTTGACATGTGTTCATCGCACCACTTTCCTTTGACAATTCAATAACCATATCTCATTTCCAAGCAACTCTTGAAATATAAAAGTTGGTGGTAAAAGAAGCCAAATTGTTACCAACTTTTTAATATATGTCAATATTTAGAACAACTACCTAATATAACTTTTTTTTGAATAACTACCTTATATAACTTTTTTAAAACTAACTACTAAAAATTAAACTTGATGAAAAAGGCAAAATTCACTTGATCTCTTGGGAGCATATTCAACAATGAACATTTGAACCAAGGGGGACCTTAGCATCAAACAGCTAGGCATCAAATTCTTCCTTCCTTACTAAACTTAGGTGGCGGGTATTATCATAACCAAATGCCCTAAAGCACGATCGATTCGTGAGAAGTATTGCCGAGGCCGGTGCGATCTTGATATGTTTGAGTAAAAAAAGGGGGTTTCGAATATTTATCGTAGAATTTGATAGAATACCAAGTTCATTCCATATAGGTGATAGGCTAAAGTCGTATCACCTATTCAAAGATAATTCCTACAGTCCTCTAACTATGGTAGTCAATGGAAGCAGGGTCGAATCCGCAGGGAGACAGAGTTTCTATTTTAATATTCAATCAACTAACTACTTCAGATGAAATCAGGGAAGATTAACTGAACTAATAATTAAGCTAAGGAAGACGAATTAAACGGAGGATTTAACTATGGAATAAAAGTCTAGGGTATTAGGTCGGTCCACCATGCTTATACCAATCAAATAAGGTCAACTACTATCAAAACCTAAGTCATGAGTCGAGGGATTAGAGCATGTGCTGAGCTATGGTTAAGAATCAACGCTCATAGTTCAACATACGCCGCATGTTCACTAACGTAATCAGAACTACTGATGTGTCCTATGCCTCTAATCGTAAGACGGATCTGTGCAAACAACTATTAACCACAAGCAATTAATAAAATTGGCCACTAACATCAATCACTAATTAAGAACAAACCACACCACAATCACTCTAATCAAGCCCTAGGAATCTAAATAACAATCATGGTATAAACATGGCTTCCCTATCTAACACCCTAGAAAGAGAACTACTCAGACATGATTAAACTGACAATAACAAAACTAATTGAAAACCCTAAGAATTGCATCATGAACTAATTGGAAAATGAACAATTAAACTAGATTGATTGAGAGATAATAATAAAGCAATAAGAAAGATGATTACCAAATTGACGGAAAGCGGTAACTTTAATTGAATTGAATTAACGTTTGATCTCTTCTACAATGGAAACTATGAATAACTAGACTTAAGAGCTCTCTAAATGTTCAATATGATAAGAGATACAAAATAAAATTAACCTAAAAAGTATTTATAGTTTCTAAGAAAGCAATAAGATAGAATGGGAAAAGACGCAAAATCGCGTCCTTCGTGTCGTCCACCCGATCGGGCAAAGGGCCGCCCGATCGGGCCTGGGAACAGTCTTCCAACAGCAGCATTTATGTGTGCGCCCGATGTGATCGGGCAATGCCCACCCGATCGGGGCCGCAACACCAGCACCTGATCGGGCAGAGCCGCCCGATGCCATCGGGTGTGTGTACTCTTCAGCATTCCAAAAACCAGCCAAAATTCACCAAGTGTTTGTCCGCCCGATGCGATCGGGCAAGGCCGCCCAATCGGGTGGAAATTTTGAAGTTTTGGCCTAAGAAGATCGAACCCGATCGGGCAATGGTTGCCCGACCCGATCGGGCGAATCTTATTTCATCTAGCTCATACTTGGCTTCAGACGCCAAGTCTTTTGACAGTTCTTGTTTCACAAAGGGGGCTCGAACGCCGTCTCGAGACCGCCTACATACCTCATAACCTTCCGCTATAATGTGGTGATCAAAACATCAAGTAAATAGGGAGATTTTACCTAAAAACCTGCAAAACGATATGGAACACACAAACCACAACTATATCGAAATAGTTAGCATAAATAGCTCCTAAGTGCGTCAATATCGCGCAATTTAGCTTGTAAAGAAAGGGAAAAACTCTATAAGCAATCGATATATCAATAGGGCTCGAGCAGCGCTTGGAAATGGTCAAAGAACCTTCTTGTGAACCATAATTGGGTGTGTGAAAAACCAAGTCGAGAAGTTTCTCTTGCACCAATTCCTACTTCACAAGAGGATGCCAATGTTGATGAGTTTTGGGATGAAATTTTGGGCTGGAAATGCACTGATGATGACTTTCAAGATGAAAATTTGGGGTGTAAATGCGACTGTTCTCGTGGATTGTGATGCATGAGAAAATTCTTTGTAACGATAATCGAGTCAAGCGCAAGTTCACAAATGACTCACAATTCCCTCATCTGTAAGCATGTGGAAGAGACGACGATCCACATGCTCTAAGATTGCCAGGTAAGTCGAAGTATTTGGAAATTGATGGGAGGGTTGTCATGGATGAACGAGGTTAATTCAAGATGATATATCATGGTGTATGATGGTTGCGAATGATGTTGTGTTGATAGATTACTTAGACAAAGGAATGTGTTGAAATCAAGTTGGAATTGTGGAGACACGCTTTGGAATCCTGTGGTTTATATTAATCAGAAGCAAGACCAAATATTTGGATTGCAAGTTTAGTGGGATTAGAAGCAGCGAAACACGATGATCATATTGCTTGGCAAGGTGGTTCAAGTATTGTACATCTTCTGTTAGCTTGGATCTGATCTCCACAAGGATGGAGAACTCAATGAAGATGTGACTCATAGAATAAGTGCGACTTGGTTAAAGTGTAAAAGCACCATCAGATTCCCTTGTGATTTTGGCATCCCTCGTAGAGTGATGGAAAATTGTATCGCACAGCAATTAGGTCTGTTTCCTTATATGGCACCGAGTATTGCCAAACAGCGTCACTTTCACAAATGAATGTGTCATAGATGCGTATGTTATGATGGATGCATGGACACACAAGAAATTAAAGGACTTATTAAGAAACGAAATGATCGTGGAGAAAGTTGGATCTGTTAAAGAAAAGATAAGGAAAATCTCTATGATGCCACAACTGTTAGAAGGCTTGGTGTTTGGACGAATATTCAAATTGTAAGTAATTGAAAGTGATATGAGTTTACTTGGGATCGGTGAAAGCATGACGTTGGAGAGAGTTGAGTGGAGGGAAAGATTTCACATGGAGGAAGAGATGTAACTGTCTTATTGTGCTATCTTTTCTTTCAAGAGTTTAAGATTACGATTCATGTTAGCCGCTCAAATTATTTTGGGAATAAGATTTTGTTGTTGTTGTGCGTACATCTGGCTTACAAAAAATTCGAACCAACCTTAAATCATGAACTGCAATTTATTCAAATTCTCAAACTAACTCATTTTTAAAACCATAATCCTGATACTAATCTCGCAAAACCTGCCGGATTCACAATTCGGTACAGTTCATATTAGACATCCCTACATCAAATATTTTGCGCAATATTAGATGGGCTCTTAAACTAGTCATTTTTATAGGTCCATATAACTGCAAAAACATCAATCAAAAATAGTTATGGTTGTTTCAACAGTAAATTTAGAATCAAAATCTAATTAGAAAAGTTGGCCAAAATATCATACTATATAGACCTACATCCAAAATCTTTTCCGGCCATAGAAATCAATTATAATTAAGTAGCTAAATCAATTAAGCCCAGAACTGAGCCCGACCCATCTCGACAAGATGGACCTATGCTCATCACTCATCACTGCTAAAAGACAAAAAACATTAAAATGCCTAAAAAGTTATTTCAGGACTACTATTCAAGGTGAAAGAAAAAGATTGTACGGTATAAGATAGTAAATTTTATTTTGATTGACTGCCAAAATCAAGATTAAAAAGAAAAAAAAAAAAGTGTGCCAGCTGTGAACATGAAGCTTCCCTCTCCTTCTTGGGGCACTCATTTTCAGCTTCTATTCGGGGCCCTCCCACACACCTCAGTCCACAATTCTTGTAGGGTAAGGGTAAGCGTAAGTGTCCAATTGTCCGATTTTTAATCCGATTTTTAAAAAGGAAAAATTTGTTGAAAATTACCTATATACTTCAGAGATATAATAGTAAATATCTTGTATTTGTACAACTCTATCTTTGTAATACTATATATAGTTGTACCTTTTCATGAATATAATCAAGCTTACTCATTCTCTGATAACTTTATCATGGTATCAGAGCGTTGATCTTTTTATTGTCTATGAATTCCGCTGCCTAACAACTCCTCCTCTCTTTTCCATCAATGGCATGGTTGTGAAGCTATCACCACCAAACAACACAAACGTCCCTGCTTCTCCTCTTTAATACTATATTTGGAGCCCTTTGTGAATAATTACCTTGTTTTAAAAAATGGAAAATAACTCCCTATTTTGTTGGAAAACTTTTGATATCACCATCATGTGTACTTTCTATCAAAAAGTTAACTGAAAACGTTTAACAAGGTAGTGATACCAAAAGTTTTACAAGAAAGTAGGTAGTTATATTCATTTTTTCCTTTGCGTAGTTCTGTTAACTTTTTGACCGAAAAGATCACAAGGTAGTAATACCAAAAGTTTTTCAAGAAAATAGGTAGTTATTTTCCATTTTTTAAAATAGGCTAGTTATTCACAAAAGGGCTCCAAATATAGGTAGTTTTCAACAAAAAAATCCTTTTAAAAATTGCAATTGTTTAACTTGTACGAACCTTAGAAACATGCATAGTATCCCAAATAATATAGATGTAGAAAAAGGTTTGATTTCGCGTAATCTTGAATTTATTTGGAATGATATGATTCTAACGTACAACTTTGACTACTAGTATTTTCAGTCATCTATACAAATTAAAACGTAATGCAAGAGTTGGAGTACGTCACATGTTGTCGTCATTTCGTCTTTCAGTAGCATTTAGTCCATGAAATACTCATACATTGCAAAGCTACAAACATTATGAATTGCCAACATGATATCGTTCTTCCTATCAAAATAAAGGTGGTACAATCTAACCTTTTATGAAAACCAAGAGTTAACCTACGATTATGTAATAAATAACTGATATATGAATTCGATGACTACTCACTTTCTTCTTTACATCTTCCACATCAAATAAGATTAATTACCTTTAACTACTAATTAATTAATGAAAACCCTGGGACATTGCCTGACCTAAATTCTAGCTTGTTAGTAGAAAGTCGATGTTTTTACAATGTTTGTCGCGGTAGAATATGTAAAATAGCATAAAACTCAAACTCTTGCAATTTCAAACGAAGAAAACATAGATCTTTTTATAGAAAACTAATTTTGGCAGCTAAAAAAAAAGATAAATAAATTAAGCTGTTTTAGCTAGCTCACTTCATAGTTACTTCTGGTACCTGTATTTAGGTGCTTGTTTGTGGGTCTATCTCTATTTGTGTGCTCCTTCATTAATGATTAGAAAATAAAATCAGAAAAATTACCAACCCAAAAGAGAAAATATATATAAGAAATAAAAATTAAATATAATGATGGCCAGTTTTATATGCATTGCTTTGGGTCTCTCATAAGCTGTTCCATTGAAAGTGCACATCTCTTTCCTTTTACCACCAGGCCGGCAGGACCTAATCCCTCTCACAATCTTAATTTAAAGTGTGTTTTTTGTTTTTCTTTTGTTTTCTTCTTTTTTGCATTTTCTTTTTCTACTATTACTACCACTTTTTTCTACCTACAATCTCTCTTTACCTTTCCGCTAATGGTTCGTTTAGTAGGTGATAATACGCGGTGGTAATAATAGCTAATGTCTACGTATATACTTTTGTCACACTAATATTGATGGTAATTTGGCACTAATCGATTATTCACCTTAAAATCTTTTTCGTTTTGTTATGTTTTTTATTAACGTTCATTATTAGTTCAGATGGTTGCACTATAAAGTAATGTAAATTTTTAAGAAAAACATATGTTAGAGGGTGAACTTATGTAAGTACAAACATGAACAGATGTATAACAAAATAGTACTTTTTTGCCAATGCTATTATTTATCACCGATTAACAAATAGATCGTAAATGCTCCGTTTATTGTTTATTGTTTATTGCTAGGAACTTTACTTAATAGGCTTAAAGGTTATCAAAAATATGTAGGATGACTTCTTTGTTTAATTTTTTGAACTACACTTATGAGCTAGCCGCTAAAATGAATTGAGGGTCGACTCGTAAGAGGTTCGTGCCATTAATGTATGTGCTTCTCCACCTTTTTTAACCATATCAAAAGAAAAATTACATGACTATTAAAAGGTATTTATATTTCAACTGAAAGCTTTTTTTATTAACTTTTGACTCATAAAAAAAGGAATAAGAAGTAATTTCACAATATTATTTTCTAATATAGATATGTTGGTTTAATATAGAGTAAAATTCTCCTCTTAAGTAAAACGTACTACAATTCTGATGTAACATTTGTATTAAACTCCACCCACATATATGCAAACATATCTCTATATGTAGAGTACAATTCTCCTCTCAAGAAAAACATGCTACAACAATGACCCTATTTCTCTAAAGAACTAAAGACGGTCTACATATTTTCAATATAATGAATCAAATATAGCTAATCTTAAATTTATCCTCTTCGCTCTATTTATAGTTTTTTGATGGATTTTACATTTGAAATTTGACAGTAGATTTCTGATCAACTGTCAACTTCATAAGAATCAATTTATGTATATTGTAAAATTATAACTTTTCAATTTATTAATATGCAATTACAGATATTTAATGGTAAAAAAAAAAGCATAAAAAATATATATAAAATAACGGAGGGAGTTTAATATCAAGTAAATTAGATTCCTAAGTAGGAGTACAAGTCAAATTTTACTAAATTCAACTTTTGTCCATCAACTTGAGAATGTCAATGGTAAAAGAAGAGAGTATAAAACAAAGATCCAACTATTTATACATTTTTAAATTAATAAAATGCAAATTAAAAAATCTGAACTATTGCTTACATTTGATGGGGCAGAGAGATTCTACATTACACCATCACATGATAATTAACAATCAATATAAACTATGAACTTGACTTTAGAGATTCAAAGCACTTTTTAAAATAGTACTAATTATATTAATTAACACTAATCAAGTAACTAAATATTCCCTCCTTCTATACCATAGTTTCCTCTCCCCCACACGCCCCGCCTCCCCTCTATAGGCGTAAACCTCGTGTCTTTGTCCATACTCTTCACTCTTCCCTCCTATAAAACTCCCTTCTCTCCCACTCTCTTTCCCCCAAACACACCCTTATTCTCTCTCTCTCTCTTTCTTTCCTCTTAACTCTTTTAATCTCTTTTGTCATTAACTCAATGGCACCAAATGATCACCATATTTACCAAGAAAACTCTGATACTTCTTCATCTATAACTTCTAACGAAGATACGACGACGAAAACGAAGACGAAGATAGTTGATCAAAACCCGAATAATAGTAAGAAGCGACAACGAGATACGAAACACCCCGTGTATCGGGGTGTTCGTAGGAGAGCGTGGGGGAAATGGGTGTCTGAGATTCGAGAACCTCGAAAGAAGTCTCGAATATGGCTCGGGACCTTCTCTACTCCAGAGATGGCCGCCCGTGCTCATGATGTAGCCGCGTTGAGCATCAAGGGTTCTTCAGCTGTCTTAAACTTTCCTGATCTCGCTCATTCACTCCCTCGCCCTGTTTCCAACTCCCCTCGTGATGTCCAGTTTGCGGCTGCAAAAGCAGCCGCTCTGGACATTAATACTAAAACTACTGCTTCTGCTGACTGCGACAGTAGCAGCAGAAGCAGTAGTAGTATTAGTAGTAGCAGTACTGCTGCAGCTCCTGCTGGTGCCACCACCCAGGAGCATTTAAATGGCAGCAGTGCTGCTACTACAGATGTGGCACCAGAATCTCCATCTTCTTCATCTTCGACTGCATTGTCTCCGGATTCGACAGCTGTATCCGGGGACGAAGAACAACTACTAGAGGAAATAGTAGAGCTTCCGAGTTTAGAAGATGAGTCTGGGTTTGACTCAGGCGAGTTCGTGGACAAGACATGGTTAATGTATGAATACTACGACTCTGATCCTTTGCTTCAATGCTGGGTCAATAATGGCAATATCAGTACTATGGAAGGGTGTTTTGGGGAACAAGGTTTGAGTTATAATACCTGTTTTGACGCACTGTTATGGCATCATTAAATGCAAAAGCATTTTTTTATTTGCCAAAAAAAAAAAAAATTCCCTCCTTAAATTGCCTTAAGTGATGGCAGGTTTATATATATATTTAGGGGAATTAAATAGAGATACTTTTTTTTAATGTTTTTTTCTTCTTTTTTTATATATATTTGTTTCCCTACCCACCATTTTTCCAGGGGAAAAATTTAGTGATTGTGATTATCAATGAGATTTTTTGTTACGGAGTTTACAATGTCTCAACTACAAGCAATACTATAAATTAATAAGCTATCTTATACACTTTAGGATATACCCCTGAAAAAAGGGTTTTCTAAATTTTTTGTGTACCTTTCACACAAAAAAGATAGCGATGTTTTCATTCATCTTGAAGTTTTTGGCGAACTTTAAATTCTGCAACTTAAGATGATTTAAAGTTACAGATTTTGAAGCGTACATAATTTTGGAACAGAGGAAGTAATAGCAAGATAGTAGGTTTGATATGGGTTGACACGATCATTTAATAGTGATCTCCATTCTCCTACCATCCTTCTTTTATGCTCTGCATTTTGACTAAAACATGAAGGGTAAGGACAACAAGATGTTCTTGTTACAAAATACAATGCACTATCTCTTTCCCTTTTGTGTACATAAGGGGAAGAAAAGAAGCTTACATTAAAAGGTGATAGTCTGTTATGAATTTTAATAGATGCACTAGAGTACTTGTACCAGCTTCCTTTTGTACTCAATTATTATTTACTTTTGTTGCTTCATTAATATGTAGATTTGACAGTAAATTGTGTATCTTCTGTGCACACGTACATTTTAAAGAAACTAGTAACCATTTAAAAGTAATAGGAAAATAGGAAATAACTAGAAATTGAACAAGCAAGTTTCATTTTACTTATTAATATTAATTTTATTCAATTAAAAATTGTGCTCTTTCTTTTTTGTTACATTTGGTTTATCTCACTACAATGCATTCTTTGAGCATTTATATTATTAATTACTATATTAGTAAAAATATAAAAAGTTGATGATTTAAAATTTTACATTAAAAAAATTAACAAGATTTAACATCATATATATTTTGATATTTACAATTTTGATAAGTATTGGTCAAAATTATTCGACTTTAACTACAAAAAGTAAAGCGTAATCATCATCAAAAAGATATGAAAGGCTATCTATATAGAGTATTACTTTCTCCGTCTCATAATAGATGCATTACATTGACTTTTTACACTATCTATATATCAATTTTGGCCATACTTAATTACTATCATGAGAAGATTAATGACATAAATGTAATTGTCAATGAATTAATCACAATGTTTATTTTCAAATTACAATTTTGTTTGAATTTTTTTAATAACATATAATTAGAAATATTTTTTCTTGCTTAAAGTTGTGTATTGAATAAAGTATCAAGTAAATATAATGCATATATTAAAAACAGAAGAAGTATTGTCCGATAGTGTTACGAATTGCCTGCCTAAATGCATAACATCATAAATTCATATCGTGTAAAGGCAAGTTCATCTTGTCAATGATAGTACTTTGAGTTGTAAATATTATCCTACGTACTACCAATGAAAGTAAGATGATAGTATGGATGCCAACTCTCCCTGGAGGTATAAAGTAAGTAAGTAATTGATTTAAGATATTATGTGACTAGATCCTCTAGAAAAAATATTTGTCCTTTATTTCTTAACCAAACAACTTCATATAATTTTTACGCTTTTCTTTATAGCAGCCACACGACCAATTCTTCGGTTAATCTTTCGAGCCGATGAGTAATATCAAAATTATGAGTTTAAGGGCATGTTTTCCCGAGCTTATTTTCATTTCAGTTCAGCTCCAATCAGTGCAGTTCAGTTACAATCCGTTCAGTTCAGTTCAGTTACAATCAGTTCAGTTCAGTTCACCTCGGTTCAGTTCAAGTCAGTTGCAATCAGTTCAGTTCAATTGTTTTTTTTGCCGAAGAGAACAGACCCTAAATATCAATTATTATTTTTTCAGTTTTTAGTTTGTTTTGAAAGTTATGAGCAAAAATGTGGAGACCAATAAAACCATGCACTATCTCAAAATAAGCACGATCAATACATGTATTAGGAAGCAACATATAAAACAATTATCATATGACTTCTAAAATCTTGAAATAGCAAATTTAACTTTTTTCAATGGTATAGAGAATGACCTTAATAGAATAAAACCTCACCGATTATAATCAACTTTGCAGGCAAGACCCTTAGAAGTAGGGAGAAGGATACGGAAAACCTTACTCCCCATAACCATAGCTAATGAAATTCAGACTTAAAATATTTAAAGTGAGGGCTTCTTCGTCTTCCCCTTAAGTATCAAGTTTATCATCGAAAAATTGCCTTTACATAAAGCCCCAGAAGAAGTTGGAAAAATGGAGGAAAATGTTAAGATGGTAGATCTTTCCGTACACCATCTTAATTAGACCCCAAAGTTTACAAAAAACTGGTTAAAATAACATAATTATTATGTCTCGATTGAAGAGATTAATGTTAATATTTGTCATTAGCTTGGCTTCCAAACTTAGAGACAATAAGCTGGTAGACAGCTAAAGTAATAAGGAAAGGAATCAAGGTGAAGAGTAAAAGTGTAAAGAGAGCTATATATGCTGCACTTAACTTACACTATTAATGGTCACAACAAACACGTCAATTAAATAGTGGCACATGATGGTGTTACATTACACCCGTATAAGTGGTAACTACAGAAACATTAAATTATTGGTTTCTTTATAACTTAGGCCCCATCCCCATCATATCGTACATCTATCTATTCCTCTAAAATATTTTGTATCATCCCCTAAGTCATAGAGGTTGGTGTTATGGACCCAATGGTAACAAAAAATTAATGAAAATTATTTCTATATGGTAATTTTATACTGTAAAATTATCCGATTCAACTTTTCTTGTAGGAATGACCTTGTTTAAGGATTTTTATTTATAAAAATATTTTACATTGACTTTTGAAATTTTAGGTTTTTTTAGAGAAAAAAATTATATATGTTGTTGGCCTTGTGGCCATAGGAAAACAAAAGAGTTGTTTTGAGGGGTTGATAACCGCATAAATGTGGTAGAAGAGTGATGTTTGGCTATAATGCACCAAGATCGAATAAGAGCAAAAAAAAAGGTGGAATTCTTATACTCTGATAATATGTCGAATGGTGTAAAATTTCTCATATAGAGAGATTAGCGACTATAAATATTTATAGATGATTAAAACTAATTGTATTAAGAAACACGATATTATAAATGTCATTTAAACAAAATAATATCCTAAATCTATGAGAAGAATGTTTCACATATATCCTTTATCAAATTTATGAGAAGAATGTATCAAAACTACCTATAAGTGATGGTGATCTTGAGTCTTAATACGGGGAGCAACATGAACTGCCGCTTAGAATTTTTACTAATTCTATACGAACTCGAATGACTAACTCCTTTGTAACTTTTTATTTTCCTTAATTATTCTCTTTCTTATTACATATTTGTCGTACATAGTATAATTTTTGCTTAGTGCCTCAAAAAAGTTCAAAAGGGCTCTGATTGTGAAATGACACAAAGTTTTACGATGTGCATTTGAGGACGGTGAAGACCATCATTTTATAGGTAAAAGACAAACGAAATGGTGAAATATATTTAAAAATAATAATGATAGGGTAAAGTTGGGGATGTCAATAGGACGAGACGGGTGCGGATGCTGGTCTCTCCACGCCCATATCCTCCTAACAATCTCATCTCCATGCATCCCCATAACCCATGACGGATGAAAATTTTATCCCCCGTCCCAACGGGTATGAAGTAAAAAATTATCCCTGTCACATCACCCACATGGGTCTCAACACCCGTCTCACACCCACCTTACCCGCCCCAACATCTGTCACACCCGCCGTAACATATGTTCCATGTTTATTATTAAAGTATGTAATAATGTTTTTTTCAAAAATATATGTTAAATTTTATTCAACATAGTTATTTGTTAAATATTAAATGAATGGTACTAAGGAGGTGCGAAATAAGCGGGACGAGCAGGGATTGGGGGGCGGGGATGCATGGGGAGAGTACATTCTAAACTCCACACCGTCCCATCACCTGTGAAACCTTCCCCCATCCACGCTTGACTGGGGCCGAGGGGGCGAATCTCCATGAACCTCGCCCCACTGAAATCCCTATGTACAGTAGGTAGGTAAGTAAGAATATTATAACGATCTCAAGCTTAAAGAGAAAATATAGATATTTTTTTTGGCATCCATTTATGTTATATGTAGCAAATAAAAAGAGACGGAGGAAGTATATACTTTACTATACATTACAATAATAAATACTTTCTTTCTTTTTTACTCCCTTTTTCTCTTTTTATTTGTTACATTTGTTTATTCATCGTTTTTGAGACACAATCTCTATAGTTAATGTCTCAAATTATGTATAGCAAAAAATTATAAAAAATATATTTAAAAAGTATACATTGAGCAAAATCAAACAAGATGTCATATGAGTATAATTTTTATCACATAGATAAACTAAAAGACGGTGGAAATTACTATGTAAATAATGCTTCTTTTTAGGAATATCAAATAAAGTTTATCTTATATGTATAATATTTATTTGAAAAGGAATGATAAAGACAACCCAAATGGCTTAATATAAGGAGGTAAAAAAGGAAACTTAATTAACTCTCAAACATTAATAAAACAGATTCACGCGTGATTTTGCCATAAATTCTCAATTCAATTATCGTTTTATACACTAAATTAAATGCTTATTATCTATAAGACTATAACCCTTAAAGGTGTATATCGTTACCCATTTAAAAATACTAAATGATACCTATATTAAGGGCCTGTTCTCTTCGGCTAATTCTAGCTGAACTGAAACTGAACTTGAACTTATTGGAGCTGAACTGAACTGAACTGAACTTATTGGAGTTGAACTGAACTGAACTGAACTTATTGGAGCTGAACTGAACTTATTGGAGCTGAACTGAACTGAACTTATTGGGAGCTGAACTGAACTGAACTGAACAGAATTGAATTGAATTAAATTATAATAAGTATATGAATAATAAGTAAATAATAATTATTATGAATATTAAATAATAAGTAATAATAATTCTAAGTAATAATAATTAAATTAATAATTTAGAATAATATCAAATGAATAATGATAATATTATTTTTGATGTTATTATGATAGTTATAAATAAATAAATAATAATAATAAATGAATTTTAAAAATAATAATTATTGATAATAATAATAATAATTAATAATGAGTAATTACAATTATTAGTATTAATA